>KK120340.1:0-13114 GCA_000611955.2 Stegodyphus mimosarum
AAAAAGAAACAACAATTGTTTCGTATTCTTCAAAAAAGAACAAAAATATAGTTGTGCTGTCCAGAATGCATACTGATGACAAAATAGACGAAACCACCATGGAATTAAAACAGCCAGATATCATTACGTTTTATAATCTTACGAAAGGAGCTGTGGACGTTGTGGATGAAATGGCTGCAGCATACACTACAGCAAGGATATCAAATCGTTGGCCAATGGTTATTTTATTTTCAGTGTTGAATGTGACTGCTATTAATGCCAGGATTTTGTTAATGTTCATCAAAAATCCTCCCACACAGTTCAAAAACAGGCGTTTCTTTTTGAAAACATTGGGACTGGTTCTTTCAGAACAACACAGAAATCGCAAGCCTCAAGGAAAAACAACGTATCCAAGCACTTCTAAGGAACTGGAGATCACTAATATTGAACCGCCTGCAAAAAACTCAAAGCAAATTATAAACGATGTGTATTTTGTCCATGTAATAAGGACAGAAAATCAAGGTTTATGTGCCAAAAATGTGAAAAAACCCTCTGTGTTGAACATCAGTATGTAGTTTGTCCAAATTGTCTTTAAATACGTAAGTATGTTATTAAATTCCCTAAAATTCGTTAATTTATTATTTTGTAATATATAATTACATAAAGTTTGCTTATAAGCAGTATTAATAGATATTTAAATAGCAGAAATGAACTAGGGTATGAGATACCCGGCGCGAGTTCTCGTGTTTGAAAATGGGTGCGTGTTCTCGCGGGTTGTTAATGTGTACAATATCAGGAGAGAAATTTGCCACTTTAATAAAAAATTCATTTGAACGTTGTTTACTATTCACTGAACGTGCTACACTGAATTTGGCGTGCTGATGGTGAGGAAGAGGTTCAATAAGTACAGAAGGTTGAGAAAAAGGTAAAAGGGAAGTTGAAACTTTTAGAATATTTTCAGAGAAAGGAGGAAGTTTATGCTTTTTCACAGAATAGCAAAAGATATCATTAGTCGAGTTATTTGGTGACATGCAATTAATTGAAGCATCAGCACTTGGCGCAGACATGTGAAGGTGCAAAGGCACCAATATGTGTGGACCTATCAAATTCGATGAACTGAAATCAATACAAAGTTTGTTTAAACTTAAAAAGTGTGTTCCTAAAAGTGCACCATATTGATCAGATAAACTATCAATAATGAGAAATTCAGTTTGAAAAATCTGATCCTGAAATTTGACAGGTAACAAAACTTTTTCCTTAACTAACACTTTGTTGCTTGAAATGCCTTTTAAATAAGTTTCACATGTTTCAATTTTTACTTTCTTGCCAAAACATTTCATATACCTAGCATTTAGTAAATTTACAGTAGCTCCTGAATCTAATAAAAATTTGAGTTTATTACCCAAAATTGAGCCATTTACTATAGGAAGAGGTGCTTCACCTAAAGAAACTGAATACACTGATGGTACCTTCAAAAGGGCTTCATGGGATGAACTGAAGGAATTGCTCTCCCTACCCCTTACTAGTTTAAATTCTGGTTAAAAACTGGAGCCTGAGGATTTAACTGAGTAGTGTTCCTCGAATTAACCTGCCCTGCAACCTGGTGTGCGTTGGGAGTTACACTAGCATTTCCTAGCTGTCGAGCATTACCATACTGTCTAGTTCTAACATTGTTGTTAGTACCCTGAGATAGATTTACCATACAATTCCTCGCTAAGTGGCCTAACCTATTACATCTATAACAACGAGGACCAACCTGTCTACTCTTAGCTGTAGACTTAGACATCAATGATTGTACTTGAGTTTGCAAGTTTCCTAACATGTTAGTTAAAGTAACTATGTTTTCCTGTTGTGCTTTAATTGCTGCTGTGAGTTCATCTTTGGAACTATTAGCCTGTGCAGCCTTAACTGTAACACCTGGAGTGGAAACTGCATTCACTTCTACAGAGTGAACATTATTAAGCTCATCTGCATGGGTTTTAAACCAAACTTCTTCTTCTGCTATAGCATGTTTCTTAGCTGCTACATATGTTTTGTGGTTCTGTGGTAATAACAGTCGCCTCAAATGTAAATGAAGGCCCTCAAGAAAAACAGACAAGAGTAAATCAAGTCTCTGACTTTCCACAGTGGGATCTTCCACTTTATCGACAGGTACTGTTTTACAAGAGAGTGCCTCTATTCTAGCAGCAAACTGCCTAACACTTTCTCTAGGCTTCTGAAAGGCTTGAATTAATGCTCTAATATTAGCATGTAAATTTTGAACAGTAGCAAATCTGTCCTTTAAAGCCTCAACCACAATTTCCAACTTAGTCTCATTCTTGAGACGAGGGTTATTGCGAATAAACGCAGCAGCTTCTCCATCTAATTTCACACGAATAGCAGTCAACTTATCAGAGTCAGCCCAGCCTACATGTGCTGCAACTAAATTGACTCTGTCAAGAAAATCATTAAGTTGAGTAGTACCTTCTGCCCCAGTAAAAATGGGAATTGACACCAAAGGATCAGCCCCAAAAACTGAGATTCTATTTGCAGTTGGCTGAGGATTCCGACCCCCAGTTAAACGGTTAATTACAGGCATTCTAGTTGCCGCTGGAGTTAAACTCTTCCTTTTAGTAGGCATATTAACCAATTTAACTCATAAATGTGTAACACAATATAATACAATACTACTAATTTTGTGTAAATAAACTACCAATTTTGTGTAAATAATGTAACACTGGTAAACAGTACAGCAAAATATATATAAGCAAATAGTGTAGCTTAATTACACAATTAACAGCACTTTTAACAGTACTCATAAAAATATTATACTATGAAATATCATTCATATCAATTATCAACATAAAGAAAATATTACCAGTAATTAATAATAACACTGCCACCACTCTTAGCAAAAGCAATTTTAAAAATTACACTGGACCAAAAATGATAAATTAGAATACATGGCACCTTTTTTGTGCATACCAAATACAACATAAAATACAAATTGCATATAACAAAATTCGCGAGGTCACGGCACCATTTTCTTGTTGGAGCTTTTAATTCTTAAGAGTTTGTGTATAGGTTTTAAGTTCAATACCAAATGATAAGTCAATATTTGGATAAACAATTCTCAATAACATGAATGTGTAAAGTTTGTGACAACATGATAAACACAATATATACTGTAAAATTAGTGTTCAAATCAATCGTAAATAGTGACCAAGAGCTCCAACAGAATAATTAAATTTATTGCGTTGTGAAATATGTAGACAGGTCCAGTGTTCTAAATTAAAGTGAAAACATTACAAGAAAGTTAAAATTAAATATGGAATTTATTAAGAGGTACTAAGTTAATACAGAATTTTACATTGGTGGCGGAGGTGTGAAATAACATAAAAAATCATACCGTTCCAAACAGGGAAGTTAACATTGTAGATACCGACATCCGACAAACAAACTTCGGCCAACGTCACAGCGCTACCACAATTTAACGTTCCAAAAAGTGAAGTTAACATAGAGAATACATTGTAGATATGGCAAGGTTACTTGTTACAGAATCATGGCAGTAGAGAGAGCCATTGCTTGCTTTCTATAAGGAGAGAAAAGAAAGTCATTAGTTAAGAATAAGTTTAGACATTTGCGTCGCCCTCCATAGTAGCCTTCTCTCGTCCATTTCTTCCGACATTGTTGGTTCTCTGATAACGCTGACAGCTACTCTTCAGATAGTATTTATCATTCGTGTCTCGCTTTCAGCTCAGTCTCCTTCCGTCAATGGCTGCGTGTCTACCTCGTGTTTGTCTCGTGTCAGTCTCGTGTCAGTGTGCTGTCGTCGCCAGCTCCCAAGCTTTTTACTCAAATCGCCAAGATTGCTCGATTGGCGATTTTAGATGGTAGGAAAACCGCCAACAGCCCGGCAACCCCAGGGGAAAAACACGCAGGAAGGTGAATCTCCAAGTAGAAAGAGCTCCAGAAATTGGCGAATATCGCTGATACACCAGGGTCAGTCACCTCTAGCCTCGACGAAGGGTCCCACTCTAGCATAGGAAAAGCCTGCGAGTAAGCAAAACACCCCGTCCCCCCTGAGTTTGCTGCAGGGTTAGTAGTGTAGAAACTAGCCTCTTCCGCAGGGTGCAAACGTTACTAATGTTGACAGATGTTTCACAGACTACCGTCTAGCGGGTGAAGAAATCGAAAACAAGGTTGTAAATCAATTGGAAAGGCAACGGAAAAGCTTTTGAAAGGATAGGTGTTAATTATTGATCTTACACACAAATTAACTTCAATACTGATAAGTACTTAAATAAAAATATAATAATTACAAAGATAATTTTCTTGGGTTTATTCCAACACCAAACACGACCACCATAGTAAGGAAATAAAAATTACTTCAGTTAAAATACAATAATCAAGTATGAAAATTTTTTTATATTCTCCACAACACCAAAACGACCACCATAGTCAGAAAATATGGATCCCAAATTTAGCAGAAAAGGGGGCACAAAAAATTAAAACTTAATTAAACTTTAAACACCAACTTGTGTAAACGAACTTTAAAAAGATTGACCTTAAGGATCAACTTATCAAGAGATTAACATTAACAACCAAGGTTAAGAAAAAAAAATAATTAACTAAACAGAAATTTAAATAGTTAACCAACCAAAAGTAAAGAAGAAAAATTAATTACTCAAGCAACTTAAAATCAGCGTTAACCAAAACTGTCAAGAGAACAGATTAAATGACTACAATTACTTTTCAACAAGCCAAAAAACTTAAGTTCAACTACAAAAAAAATTAAAAACAAATTAAACTTTAAGTCTGAAGCAAAATAAGTTAAATCATTACCTTTAAAACAATTTAAATCACAACTGAAATAAGTAATACATAACAGGGCAATATCCCAAAAGGGCTATTAATTTCCATTTGGCGTTTTGCTTTGATTCACTATAAACGGAGAATCACTTTTTAAATTGTTGCCACCAAATATTAGATCCCTGTATTATATTTAAAGAAATTAAATAATGAGGAATCTGCATGAATTCTTATATGTCTCTCGCGTGGTGATAAAACCACGGTACCTAGAGTCCTCAAAGTTTGAATAACGTATTTCTCCGAATATGGGCATCTGGAAGAACATATTTGGAATTATGAATTTGTTTTATTATCCATTCCATATTTTGTTACATTTTAACGAATATTTAGTTAACAAACTCGACGATTTAAAAACGAGTAAAGGAAACACCGTACGAAGAAAAAACACAGCGCGCGAGACTGTGTATCGAAAATTCTAAAGATGTTCTTTTTTAAATATTTTGTGATATTGCTGTTGAATTGAATGTTATGCTTTAAGTGCAAAGAACATGATAGTTAATAAATAAAGGTAACACAAAAAATATTTTAAAACAGCCCCTTTGAGCGTTATAGGAAATCTGACAGCTTTCAGATTTTTTTAAATTTAAATATTTTTATTTTGATTTAAATTTATTTAAATTTCCTTATAATCGCTAATGAGAAGAGAGGGCATTTCAGTTCGGAACCAGAGTTTACCGTTGCCGGAGTTGTTCATGAGGTTTTTGGTGTTCTGAATTTATTTGTGGCTGATACTGAAAATGCAGTTTGCTCAGTTTCATTTAGAATGAAATCTTCATTTACCACTAAATGATAGTAAGCGTAGATATGTTTTAAATTAGTGGAGGAATTAAAAAACATATACTGAGATGTCTCATTTCACTTTAAATCCATAGATTTTTGGCTTTATGTAATAAAGATATGCGAGATAAATTATACATAAAGAATAATATTTTATTCTCTTCAACTTTTAAAAATTCAGCTACTTTAAATATTTATTATCACCAAAGCAAATATGTATATATTTCAGTGAGACATGATACAAGGAAAACGTTTCTATTTTTTTTATTTTAATTCACTATAAAGTAATCTAATAATATTCAATACATTTTATTTCAGAAAATTTTATAAACCACTAGCAATTCAGAATCAATATTTAATTAATAAAATTGCTCTCTCTTTTACATAATACTTATAGAAAATTACGTTTTAAGGACAAAAAAGTTTTATTTACATAAAATTGCTAAATGTCAAAGGTCACGATTGTAAAATAGAAAAGCGACGGAGAGAAGAGAAAGGGCAAAAGTGCACGTTAGAATTTTAAACAGGCTTTATTTTATAAGCGAGGGAAGTAAAAGTAATTTTATTTTGTCGCCTTCGTGCATTTCTAAATAAGCATTCAAATTTTTGTCGTATTATGAAAACCTTAGTAAATGCTTTCGTCTATATCCAGAAACAGTTAAGAGAGAGAAAATCATTTATCCTTTCGAGAAAAACATTTCGCTTTAGAATCCTATCGTTTATTTCTCTGAATTGGTGATCTTTAAAGAGAAAATTAAATTGATGATATTATAAATTTAGTTATTCTCTGCAATTTTTCAAACTTGCTGAAAATAATTTATTTAAGACTTACTAAATCTGGTTCTATTTCTGCAAATTTTACACGCATCTCGGAGGATGCTTATTTTATTGTTGAGTTGTAATGTGTAATTTAATCGCTTTCTATTTTTTATGCCCTTTACATGAATAGATTTGAGCAACGAAATGATTAAACCCCATGCATCGGCAAAACTCCTATGTTTCACATTATGTAAAAGTAATAATGAAAGCAATTTGTGAAATAAATTTTAAATTAGTTACATAATGGAGTAATATTATAAGATCTATTTTTGCTGACGCTCAAAAAATAATCCGTAAGCACATTTTTGTTTATTTTTCCTTTTCTGTGCCTCTAAGTATGGAATAATGTAATTAAAAATTCCTAAATCTTTCCAAAAAAAGTTAGTTTTCTGAAAGAATTTTGGAAACAAAAGTCAGAACATATTGTTGCATGCGCACGGATTCGTAACACATTGAATGCACAGATCCAATAAAAGGTTAATAAAAATTATTCTTATCTAAAGAAATGTAGCAGAACGTTGGAACTTTTCTCAGAAATATTTGTACAAGTGTTCACAATATCACGCAGAAATAATCCGTAGTTATACTTTAAACTACCAAAAACGTTAAACAGAACGCAAAGCACAGCACAGAGAAAGCTAGTGAGATCAACAATAACAACAGCAGCTAACTAAACAACTGAGACGAGGTGTGTCTGTCTGGTCTTTTATAGCTTTAAATCGGACGCGAGACATACTTCTAGCATTTTCTGCTTCTCGAGGTTTACGGAAACCAATAAGAGGATGGAATTGCTGTTACAGCTAACATAGTAGTCAATTACATTTATTCAATTTAAATACAAATTAAGGGATATCTATTTATTAAATGTTAAATGCACTTGCTCCTGTATTTTAACTTTTCTGGCGTAGCTCTCTCGTAAAATATGTCTCGTGCTGCATTGCACGGGGAAATAAAACAATTTAAATTGTAATTTTACTAAAAATACCTAATTAATTACGAAATTCGTAATAGTATAAATCTCATTATATAAAAAGGAAGCTTCAAAATAAGAATTGGAGAAAACCTGTTGCAGTATTTGGAATATTTTGATTCAACAAATACTACAACAGTTGATGTTGATGATGTGATTAAACTACTTCGTTTACTGGATGATTATTTCCTTTAGTTACTTTAAATTAATTACAGAAATTTAAATTAGTTATGATAAATATACGTGATCTCTTCAATAAATGAGAATCGTGTCATCATAAAATAAAGACAGCAATGTAACATAACGCATTAGCAAGCTATAAATCTTCGTCTAATCTTATTATACTGCCGAAACTAACTGTTATGAAATATTCTCTTTCATTAAATTAGTTAAAAATGGGCACTATTTCTCACACAAAATGCCAATTAATACTTATTTTCCTTCTGTGTAGAACTTTTAAGATTTAAAGAATTTCCATTATTATTAGTCTAGGGAAGATTCTCATAAACTGAAGGAAAAAAATAAACAGTATCTCCGTCAACATCTAAAGCAAGGCGATAATTAAAATATAGTTTTCACGACGAATTCGTAATATATTAATTAGTGAAAACTTTTATTTACTTTTCTAGAATACTTACAAATTGAAATAAAAGTTAGAACATCTGATTCCGGTGAAAATTAACACGATACGAGAATTGCTATTAAAGTAACCTTAGACCAGTTCTATAACTGGAAAAGAAAATTGCAAATTCCAGAAGATTGGATAAGTAAACTTAGTACAATACGGATTATAGCGGCCTTTTATAGATGCAAATAAATGAAAGGGCTTCAGATTTCAAAGACTCGCAATCTAAAAGTATTTCCAAGTGCGGCATGTAAGTGTAACCAATATGCTTTTGAATTTACCGAGAAAGAAAATGTAATTTAATTTTGATAAAGATATTTTATTAAGATATATTGCTCCAAATATTGTATTTTCTTTCAAATAACTATTTTATGCCCTCATTATATCATTTCTGAATAAAGTGAAGTGATACTCTTTTATAATATTTCACTTTTGAGATATTATAAAAAGCAACTATTTACTGTTACGCCAGATATTCAAGTCAAAAAAGAAATCTTCATGCTTCATTTTTGTTAAAGATTCAGAGTAATCATGACTCATTGGGCACTCAAATACATGTCTGAGCATGTAAATAATAGGGCTAGTTTCTCTTTCCCATTTCCTCTATGTAATAATAGGGCTAGTTAATTGTAATCTATGGGAACAGGAGGCTCAGAAAAATGTGGTGAAACGAATTTTAATTAAATTTCTGATTAACTTATCACTCATTTCTTGATTTATTTGAGATCTAAATCTCAGTTTGCAGCTCTTTCGATATAGAATGTATGGTTTGGGAAAACATTTTAAAGAAGTTCAAAGTGAGAGTTGAAAACCACAATCTCATGCGAAAAGAATTTCAAGAGATGAAGGCAAACTGAATGCCTTTAATATATTAGTTGCGGCCGCTCGGATTGTCGCCGCAAGACTAATACTAAGAAACTTAAAATAAATGCTATTAGTGCAGAGATATTATTTAAAGATGATCTTAGGTTTAGCAAGCTAAGTACCAAGTGGGTTTCCCATCTTTTCATACCCAAACACAAAAACAGATCAAGACGCAACTGGAACGCGCTGACGTGGAAAATAAAAGAGGCAAGTCGACAACCTTGTATTCCGCGTAGATTTTGTAAAATCCCAATCGATTTCGAGGGCAAAACGGGTCCCCCTTCATCAGGAGAAAAATATTCTTCAACTTGGAAAGCCCGAATTTTAAATTTCAAATTTGTTTTATCGTCTCTTTCATATTTCGCAAACTTTTAACGAATTTTTAATTAACGAACTCAACGATTTCAAAGCAAGTAGTGGCAACGCTGTGCGGAAAAAATTTATTTTTATTTCCAGGGCTAGAGATTGTCTATTGGGAATTCTAAAGATATGCTGTTTTTAAATATTTGTGATTTTGCTGTTGAATCGAGTTTTATGTGGATAAAATTTAATAAACTAACTAAACGCACAAAACGTTAATAACAGGAAAAAAAGACTCTTAAAGCCACGTTAGTAAGAAATCTGAATACTTTTATGATGAACTGAGGAAAAACTGTAAAATATTTGTAATTTTGCTGTTATAACAGCGAAGAAAATAAGGCTTAAAGCTAAAAAAAACTGATGTGTACACCACGTGACTTCCTTGTACGGAATATTAAATTATACGCAATTTTTCTGCATTTCATTTAAACATATTGAATTAACAGTTAGAGAATTTTGAATTAAATCTACTTCGTAGATAGCGCATAAATCACAGTAGAATAAATACACTCTTTAATGTTCACTGCATTTATTTACCATAGCCACACTTCGGCGCTAGGTTCACATAGCAGCGTTACATCTCATTCATTTTGTAACTCAAGAGTGAGCAAAAATTATATCATTTGAAGAATTACCACAAGTTCTATTCAAATACTATAATAAATCTAAAATGATGTATAAAAGAAATTAAATAAATAAAAAAGGAAAAATGTTTTTCACAGACTATTCAGCGCCGCTTACCTAATGCGCATGCGCTACTAATTAATTCAGTTTTCACTTCGCGGTATAGCAAAAATACATAAAAATTCAAAATATTTTCATTAAAAATGGAAAAATATAGAAAAGCATAAAACACCAAGTACAGTTAAAACAATTAAAATTAGAATTTGTACGCAAAAACCAGCTAATAACTTAAATGGTAATTCCAGAATGAATCAAGCATAATTTAATTCGCAATAATAAAAGAAGACGTTACTTTGTTGTTGCGAAGCTTAGTTTCTCTAGATTGGCAATAAATACACTATTCTGGTAAGCTTCAAATGTAAACAAATATGGCCGTTATCATAACCAAAAATTAGGCTTAGCGGCACTTAAAAAACTTTTAAATTGTTGATACTTAATTCCACAGTTATTGCATGCAGGTTAACTAAAGGCGTAAAAATCATAACCGAAAGATAAGAACAATATAATTCAATTATTTTTAAGGCAAAAAATGCGCAATTTACAAACTTATAAGAATAAAGAAACTGAGCTCACTGAGCAGAGTAACAGAGTGGATATATATATGCCTATATTTATGTACTTTTGGTGCGGCCGATTGCAACTAAAATACCAGGTGCGCATCTACCTGTTAAAGCAGCCCTATATACAAAATTTCAAAGTTGTGAGGCTACTCGTTTTTGAGTTATGTGAGATACGTACATACATACATACATACGTACGTTTCGTACGTACCTACGCACAGACACCAAGAAAACATCTCTTCAGAATCCATTTTAAATCAGTTCTATAATTATTTTGGGCGAAAAGAGTCCTTTATTCTGTCCTTATGTACGGATGTCATTCAAAAACATATATAGATAGCGGTCAAAGCATTCAATAGCAATTCATTCGATAGAAAATATGGTCAAAGCATTCGATAGAAAATATGGTACCCGAAATTTTTCGCGATTACAATACTTCCTTTTTAATTCGTATATGGAAGTAAAAAGGAACCCTTTTATCATGTTTACAAATTTGTGATTGCCAGATTAAAAATTAATGTTTGGCATTTGATGCGACTTAATTTAAACGCTTTTATATAAAGCGATATGAAAAGTACTTTTAAGTCAACGGCATATCTTACAGCACACAGAAGAGCTCCAAATTTATTATCTGATTTAAAAACATTAATTTTGTTTCAGCGGAGATACGTCTTATGCAAATATTCCATTTGCTAACATACCACGAAAAGTCAAAAGAATAGTCTTAAGATATCGATAAATATTTTAAACTCTGTCGATAGACGATTTTACGTGATTGTCCTTGAGCTGAAATATTAATATACAGAAGTTTATTCCGAGAAACGTTTTTTCGGGGTATGAGACACGTTTTGCACAAATGCTTGATTTAGTTAGAGTTATAAGGTACTTCTCCTGCCTTCTTCGCATGCCTTCGTGGGGTGGTGGTCAGTACACTCGCCTAACCGAGAGGTCCGTGGATTGATTCTCTGCTAAGGTTTTGCTCATTTTTCATCACTACTGCTTCCGTAGAAAGCAGTCCGGGGTTTCTTAAGAATGAATTAATTGGTAAAACATTCAGTACGAAAAATAGATAAAAGAGGCATCGCATAAAGAGCTAAACAGTTACACATAGGGGATTTTTTTTCAGAACTGGACTGAAAAAGATGGAACTCATCTGCTAAGCTCCATGTCAGTTTCCACCGGTAACAGGCTGGGGAGTGCCATCTAACTGTTTCTACCCAACTTACACTGTCTCCTTCTTTTCGAAAAGGTTTTTGAATCAAAGATTTTAAGTGCTCTTCATTTCAGTAAAGTAAACTATGATCATAAAAATCCGTGACTTTTCTAGTACTTCTCTTGTCATAGTAATAGAGCCATTCTTAGCTATACGTCGCACCAAAGACCGTGACTTCGTTTTGAAAAATACAAACATTACTGAAAAGCAGATTCATTTGAATTGAGCATAGCTGGAATGTGTTAAAATGAGCATAGTGTTTCTAATCTCATATATACCGATTATTTTCGTAGAAAAAGTATTAAGTTTATCCTTTGACTCTTATACGGAAAGAAAGAAACATATTACCTATACGGAGCTTTTTTAATTTCCCCAAAACTACATGCAAGATTCAAATTTCCAGTATTTCATAAAATAAGAAACTTAAATATTTAATTTAGGTATTCAAACAGTCAGAATGATTTTCCACGTACTTTCATTAACCATAAAATATCTAAATCGCGTTTCGATGTGACATTTTACTCATGGCAACATTTAATCGCATGCGCTGGTGGTTTGTGCTCTGCATATCCATGCACCGTCTGCCAATAGTTGTTCGTGTAACTGTTCTAGGACAGAGCACGAATATTGTAATAGCTACTATTTGCATTAAATATTGGGAAACCCCCGAAAGACCAATAGAATAAATCTTTCAACTTACAGAAATAAAGTTCAGCAATATGCTCTAATAATATCTTTAAAAACGTTTATGTCCCTCGAATATCCAGTTTGGTTTAAGGAGTTTATTCTCCAGTTAAAGATGTTTAGGAGAATTTAATAAAAACTTATTGAAAACAGATGAATTAAGGACACTCAAAATTACAGTTTTAATAATTTGAGTTTTTCTATGGGACTTAATGAGTTTTACAAAACTAATAGCATTGCGTTTTTATTGAAATTATTCAACTTATTTATTTTTGTTTTTGAAGTTAGAAGAACTTTAGAAGTTTTATTTTGACTTGTTTTTCAGTACATATTACGCTAAACTTTATAATTCATTGGCAGAGTTATCAATAAAAAATTCAGTCGGAGCAACAAAAACCTTTTATTCTTTCACGAGTCGAGTAGTGTAAATTTTTAAATTATAATAACACATGGTTTTAACAGTGCAATTTGGAGCCATTAAAATAGTGTACTTTTTGGTATCCTTCGACTTTAATACAATTACTTTTTAAAATACCTGCCTTTTAAAACGCTGTAAAATATTAGAGATATATTGTGACATGCTTACAACATATTTGAAATTATCAAGAACATTTGTTAAAGAAATAAGAATTTTTTGAATTAAAATCTAAAACATCGTTTGTGACAATTAATGAATCTGTAAATTAAATAAAATCTTTTAAATCCTATATGAATATATATATATATAT
>KK120340.1:22106-137277 GCA_000611955.2 Stegodyphus mimosarum
TATTAATTATTTAATTTGATCGGGGGTTGGTTTGTCCTCTTTGGAAAGTCAACAATTTTCCGGTCAATGACGGTAATTACTTTGTTTGTTGATTACATTTTCAGTTTTAATTGTACCTTTTTAGTCTCCATTTTCAATTTATTCTTGATTCATTTTTGACGTTTCCATTTTAAAACTTTTCAAGATCCCTTTTTAAATATGCTCATAAGTTACTTCATTTCAATAGAATGCTTATTAACTTTATCAAAGGAGATAATATATTAAATAAATTATTATTTTATTACTTTTCAGATTTTGCGCAAGTATTAGGCAATTTTTACGATTAATTAAAATGTTTACATATATATATATATATATATATATATATGTATATGTGCGTGTGTGTTTGGGGCGGCTCATTGCAACCAAAAAAAGAGATATATGAAATTTAAACGTTCTAAAGCTACTCGTTTTTGAGTTATGCGAAATACATACATACGTACGTACGTACAGACGTCCCAATGTTACAAAAAATGCCTTCTTAATTCATTGAAATCCCTTTTAGAATCCATTTCGGGAAAAAGAGACCTTTATTCTGTCCGTACTTACAGATGTCACAGAAAATCATCTTCAAATTGGTTCCGGGAGCGGTCAAAATGGAGATTTTCGTTCAAATACGATACCCGAAATTGTTCTCGAATACAGTACTTTCTTTACTTCGTACATGGAAGTGAAACGAACTCTTAAGTTTAGATTTCGAAATGTAGCCTCGTTTAATTTCTGAATGCGTAATATATTTTATAAAATCTACAAAATATGCTTTAATTTCTTTATTAAATGTTTTCAAAATATTAGATCACTGTTGTGAATTCAGAGGATACTGAGTATATATCCATTTAGAAGAAGATATTTCACCACTGATGAATTCGTTACCTGAAAACAAAAGAAGAAAGCTCAAAGTGAGTATTCTATGTTTCTTTACTGAAAATTTTGAAAAACGATTATGATAATTATTAGTTTTAATATTGATGTAATGTACAATCATATATTAGAAATTTCTAAAATGTCGTAGATAAAAGATTGACCACTATTAAGTGATCTGCTACTGGCACATTTACTTTCCAAATATTTCTTTTATTAAACCTGTGAAGTAATAGATCTTACTAATTTTTTAAACTTATTAAGAAAAAAGAGCTCTGTTATATGCTAAATTTACATATTTTATTTTTAAAACTTTTAATAAAACAATCCTCTGTTTGTTGTGTTAGCATCTTCTGGATGTTTTGTGTCATTTTCGAAAGACTGACGTTTAATAAATAAATTGCTTTCTCTGTTAGAGCACTTAGACAAAAAATTACTTGAAAATATTAAAATAATGTTTTAAAATATCAAAAGGGTGGTCGTAAAGTCGAAAGACATAAAGTTCAGACATGCAAAGAAATGAAAGACGTACACGCATGAATTCTAAAATACACACGTTTCAGAAACAAGAAAAAAGAAGAGCATTTGTTTTTTATTCTCCTGCTTTGCATTTCTGAACAAGCCTTCAATTATAAGCTTCAGTGAGCTCTTTCTGTTATTTCCAAAAATAGTTAAGAGAGGAAAAATCGTTTATCGTTTCAAGAAAAACTTTGCTCGTTAGACTTCTACGCCTCATTGCCTTGAATTAACGATCTTTGAAAAGAAAATTAAATTGATGATGATGTAAGTTTAATAATGTTCCGCAACTTATCACGCTTGCTAAAAAGTCTTAATTAATTTAAGATTAACTAAACCGGTTTTTACTTCTGCAATTTTTGTGAAACTAATCATGTGTCCCGGAAGGCCGAGAGTTTTGTTATTCATTGTGAAATTATAATTTAATCGCGTTTCTTCTTGATTTTTTTCCATGAATGAGGAACTCGGAACACAGAGAAAGTTAAATGGGAGATGATTAGAAGTGACATTCCTATTTACGAACAATTCATATATTTTGTATTATATAGGTTATTCCAAAAATGACTAATACAATAAAATAAATTTTGCATTTCAGTGTCTTTGCACGAGAGTAACACTGAATATTTCTAAATTTGACAGCACGGAAAGCAGCAAAGTGAAACAGGCACGAGTCTATTGAATGTGTTAGTGTAGTATGAGCAATTATATGCATGTTCGATATAAGAGAAAGTGTTTTGGTGTCTCATCGAAAAGATAATGAATGCAAAGTTACATCCAGACACCCACCAATTATTTTAGACGACTATTAGGTAAATCTGTTGCTACAAACGCTAAGACTGACTCCAAATTATATATCAAATAGAAAGCTTATTTCATTCTTTGTTTGCTATTTCTTTAGTGAGTTCAACTGTAGATGGTGAAAGATGAGTGTAAAAAATTCTGACTGTTGTTCTTGACTAACAGAGCACATCGTATACTTAAACAGGATAAACAAATGACATATGTAGAAATTTGTGCATACTTGGGTAGTTGCATGAGCAAGGTGACCAATTCAGGGTCATGTGACTCTAGAAATCATTGTTGCAGATGGATCTCCTACGAAGTGACGATGTTTTATTAAATTCTTCAAAGATTCCAGCAAGGACATCCAGTGTTTAATAGATTATGAATTTTTTTTGTTCTGCTACAAACCCTACAGCAAAGAATAAACGGCGCTGTGAATCATTCGAAATTAATTCTCACCCTCAAAATTAAAAAAAAAGATGCTTGCAAATATTTGGTTACCTCATTTTTCATTCAGAACAAACCATCAGTGAATACCTCTAGATGACGTTTTATCGCTAATGGCGAGTAGAACCTAATTGATTCTTCATCAACTGTCGGGCGGCAGGTTCAGGAAAAACGACAAAAAAGTCAAATAGCTTTCTTTCTTCTACTGGAAAATACACAGTCCAGTCACATTAATGTGACCATCTGTCAAAAGCCAGAATAACCACCTTTCGCAGAGCGGACTGCTGCGAGACGTGCAGGAAGAGAGTCACATAGGTCCCTGAAGGTGTTCTCTAGGATGTTGAGCCATGCCGACTCTAATGCCGTAGCCAGCTGCGCTAGATTACGCGGTTGAGGATCCATGGCGCGAACAACTCGATCGAGATGGTCCCACAGATGCTCGATTGGGTTTAAGTCAGGTGAGTTTGCTGGCCAGGGGAGGACGGTAAACTCATCCTGGTGCTCTTCGAACCACGCACGTACACTGGCAGCTGTATGGCACCTCGCATTGTCCTGCTGGAAGATGCCATCATCCTGAGGAAAAACAATGCGCATGTAGGGGTGAACATGGTCCGCAAGGACAGATGCGTACTTGTATTGATCCATTGTGCCTTCCACAATGATCAGTGAACCTAGAGAATGCCAGGAAAACATTCCCCAGACCATAATGCTCCCGCCTCCAGCTTGGACCGTTCCGGCAATGGTTGCAGGGTGGTTCCTTTCAGAGGTTTCACGCCTTATACGCCAACGTCCATCTGTCCGATGGAGCATAAAACGCGATTCATCCGAAAACGCAACCTGTCGCCACTCAGTGGACGTCCAGCTGCTGTACTGGCGTGCAAATTCTAGCCTTCGCCGTCGATGAACAGCAGTCAGCATAGGTGCACGAACCAGGCGTCTGCTTCGGAGGCCCAGACGCAGCAATGTTCGCTGAATAGTACTTTGGGAGACACTTTTGGTAGCCCCTTGGTTCATTTTGGTGGTCAGTTGCTCAACGGTAGCCCGTCTATCTGCCCGAACGCATCTCCGCAACCGTCGTTCGCCTCTGTCATCTATGGCCCGTGGTGCACCACATTTGCCACGTCGCTGATTTTGGACAGTCCCATTTTGCCATGCACGGTACACTTTTACCACGGCGGCACGCGAACAGTTCACAAACTCAGCCGTTTCGGAAATGCTTCCACCCTTGGCCCGAAAGCCAATGATCATGCCCTTTTGGAAGTCGGATAAATCGCTTCGTTTCTGCATTACGCCAACGATTGAAATGTTTTCCGAAGCCCTCACACACCCTTTATATACGCTCAACTGCACTGTGCTGCCACCTGCCTTCTGTGATTGGTTATTTAACTCTGACATGGAAAGTACGTGGTGGTCACATTAATGTGACTGGACTGTGTAGTTTCATCTCTTATCCAAAAATTTTCATTTTATTTCGTTTTACATAGACACAATAGAAATGGATCATTTGGCTGGCGGTGTAGATTTCGTTCTCTGCCATTATTTTGTATGCCCTAGAATGAAGAAAAAATTGCTCAGAATACCATATCCTACCACCAATGCAGCAATCGCTGTCTTTGGCGTTATGGATGTTCTTTCCGAAATTTGGAATCATTGCTCTCAAGAAGGTTCAAGAAGGTATAAAAGCATATCAACTCTTATGAAACATAAAGCTCATACTTCTGGTCTACTGTGTTCCAATTTTGTCTAAGTAAAAATATTCAGTATTGCTGAATACATTTATATGACGCACTTATGTTTTATGCATTTTATGACAGCAACTGAGTTATCATATAAATGCATAAAAGCAAAAGGATTAGGAATCCTAATATCCTCATTGTTAAATTGCAATTATGTATCCTATACAGCAATTCGTCCGAAAATAAAAAATATTTCTAAGAAATATTAAAAGTGAAGAGAATTAACATTAAGCCGTGCTTAAAATGAGAGCTAAAATGTTATGAATAACACAAAACTGCATTTTTGTATATATTCTTAATGCATGCTGCTCGATATGGTCTTGTCTGTCTCTGAATGCTGAAAGTGATGATTTACTAATCAATTATTTTCAAACGTTTACAGTCACGATAATTTACTAGAGAAGCAATATCGAATGATGCTCCTTTCTGCACGAACATCATGAAATCCATGCTTTTGCGTCGCAAGTCATAATAGTGCTGACCTTTGCTTGATCAACAACAAAGGCATAAATTCAAGATTGCTGTGTAAAATTAATATAAAGAAAGGTATTGTGTAAAGACTTAAGATTAAGTCTTTACACAATACCATTCTTTAAAATAAATATACAAAAACGTATGTAATTTTATATTTATTTTTCTATAACTAAATCTGAATTCAACGAAATATAATTTCTAAAAGTTTATTCGCTTCTGGCCCATCTTCTATGCATGTATAAAATTTTAACTTAATTTTTAAGAGTACTAAAATTCTCCTTTTCAGTTTTTCCACCTTTCCTATCATCACTGTATTAAAATACTTATAGTAAAGCTTTTTAATACATTGCACGATGTAAAGGCAACGATGTAAAAATTTCTTGTATTTTATTTGAACGAAAATATCCATTTTTACCCTTCTCGAATCTATTTTAACGATGTTTTGGGGGGATATCTGTAAGTGCGGATAGAATAAATGAGTCTTGTTATTTTCCAAAACCTATTGTAAAATAGATTTAAAATGGATTCAGAAGAGATTTTTCTCATAACATCTGCACGTACGTATGAATGTATATCACATAACTCAAAACCGAGCATGTTTCGCACATGGGTCTGCTATAACATGTAGCTGTGCGTTTTTGCACCTTCAGTGTCTTTTTTGCCGGGTGGGACCAAATATTAAACATACGGTTTTATGGACCGAAAATTCTGCCTTTGTTGTGTAGCAAATTTCACGTAACATTTAATTATTTAAAAGTTTGACTTAAGATTTTAATTTAAATTAGGGGTGGTACTTTAAGATTTGTGCGTTTCTTCCACTGGTTACTCGTAAACGCGTTGAAACAGACAATGGAAGTAGATGCTTTCCTACGTAATAAACTTGATTTAAAATTACTTAACTTAGGTTGATTCTCATTTAACTTATATCATTCGATGCAGAAAAGTTAGTCTTTTAATTTAAGAGTACTTTTAAGTTTCTAGCTTAAATAGTTTTTAAATTGCTGTTAATTATTTAACGAAATTTTCGCATTTCGTGAGATTTTTGGTTTATGGGGGAAAGGAGTGAAAAGGGTCAATTTTGCAGTTGAATTCTAAGCCTTTGCTTAGGAATGTGTCCGGTCAGGGGTGGGTTGCTTTGGGTTTGTTAGTTTTCTCACGCTTGCGTCGAATTCTTGGTTTTTCCTTTGGCGGGCTTGGCGAGATTCGAATTTTTGTTCCAGTTCAACTCCTCGATTTTTGGACGATTGTAGCAGGAGTTTGTTGAGGTGTAGAGTTTAGGATTTATTCACACTTTTGGCGAGATTTGGCGATATCTGGTTTCTATTATGATATTTAGTATTTTGGTGTAACTCAGTTGGATGAGCATGATAGTAGTTTCTTTTATTTTATTTTTTTTTTGGTGCAATACTATAAATATATACCTCTTTTCTTAATTATTAGAAATTTTACATGTTCTTGGATGAGTAAGGTGTAAGAACCTTACAACTGTTAAATGTAATAGAAGTTATTAATTTTATATCTTAACTCATTAAAATAGTCATTTCTTAACTAATAGTTTTTGAACTGAAGTGGTTCTCGTAGAAGTTACTGTATTAGTGAAAACCAATATAAATGTGTAAAAATTTGTTTTTCTTAATTAATGGTTTTGGTAGTTCCCAGGAACTAGTATAAATTTTTATAAAGCAATTTGGTTGGCATACATGTTTAAAGAAAAGTATAATAATAATTTGGTCGAGATACTTGTTTAAAGAAAGTATAATAAACTATAGTTTTAGTATTACTGATCTATGTGTTTACTTGAATTTATGATAACACAACATAGTTTCACCAGTAGCAAGGTTCTTCAGGTTGTTGAAACTAAACTTAAAAATTAATACACAACGCAATGTCTAAATTTGTTTGGAAACCCAGTATTTAACACCTTCTTGCCTGGCCTCCGAGTTGCTTGTTTCTGCGTAGAAACGCTAATTTTAATTGTAAAAATTGTTTTTTAATTCTTTTAACTGTAACTGGTGTTTTACGTTTTTTTGTATTTCACAATTTTTACTGAAGACGTTTTGAGTTTTTATGTATTTTTGCTTTGCCGTGAAGTGAGAACTGAATTCATTAAATGAAAAATATATCTAATGAAATTCCAGGAAAATAGTTTAAATGAAATGCAGCGAAAAGTGTTAGGTCATGTGGTTTCCGCATAAGATTTTTTTTCATTTTTTGCTTCAGAATTAACTGCTATCGTTTGTCAAATTATCCCGAGGATATAATTACATAATTTATCACTTGTAATCCTAATTTTTATTAAACTAATTTAGTCCTCAAACCAAAAGTTTTATTAACCGATAATAATAAAATGAAACTATAAATACGAAGCTAAAAAAGAAATTTCCCCACATCTTATGCATTGCAGTAACATAACACCCTCTCTGCTAATACCTGTTTCCGTTTAGTTAACATACAATCTGTAATCTTGCCTTCCTTTATTGCCAACTGCAATGATGCGTAAAACGTGTCCGTGAAATTAATGACTACTTGGTTCCTCCGTTTTAGCAATTGCGCTACTTCGATTTACAAATTTAGCTGGAATAAATGTGATGAAAAGTCTACGATAGCCTGATATTGAAGAAAAATTGATTAGCTGCGTCGTCGTCAACTTATATTTAGCACCTGCAAATTTATATAATAACGGTAGGAAATTGCAGCAGAAATTGTATTTTCGTTTTTATATTTCGTTTTTATATGGCATTAGGCTTATAAACCAGTTTCTACTGAAAGTCTAAATTATCTGGAGAAGCAAACGCTTATTATCTTAATTATTTGTAATTTCATGTTCTACAATAAGATAAGTAAAAATATCTAAATCTCACAAACAAAATAATATAAGAATTTTGTAAAATTAATTTTTGCTGATCAGTTTCATTTAATAAAAAAATTAATTTTGAAATAAAAAAATTCGAAAAAAAACTATTCAACATAAGTAAAGAAAGTATTTAAAAACATTTACAGGCATTACAATGTAACACGTTTATTGTATTTCCGCGTATTACAGTGTAACTGATTTATTGTAGTTGTTTATTGTATATAATAATCGCATTAATTTTGCACACGCTTCCATAGCTGTAGTTAATATCAGAGAGGAAACTTCTAGAAGTAATTTATAGCTCAATTTGCAAATGTTTAAAGACGATCGCAACATTTGCAACAAGAGTTCGCCTGACTCTGAGGCTTATCATAAGGCATATTTCAAACAGCAGATACAATATCCATTGCTACGCAGTTTTTAATGTAAGGTTATCATTCTATAATTTTATTAACTAAAAATAAATATACCCAAAAATATTTATTCTTAATTTTTATTTATAAAAATGTAATAAGGGAATGTAATCAATAGTTTTATTACAGGCTGTATACACTACGAACTAAATTCAGGCAAACGTTCTTCATGTTACTACTATTCCTGTTTGTTGTTGGTTACACCAAAACATTTCCATTATATCGGTAATATGCGAAATCCATGCATCATGTAATACAAATGTAGACTTTTAGAAAATCCATAATTCTCTTGCGTGACGTTGAAGCATATGTACATTTTATTTAAAATCCTCTTATATTTCCTGTTTAAGCAATTTAAAAAGGAAAAAAGAAAGAGAGAAAATGTACTGAATTAAAATAAAAGTAATATCCAATACAATGTTTTCACCAACGTATTATCAGATTGTATTTTTCGAAGTTGGAAAATCACTGATTTTTTAAAGACTATGAAATCTCTTATGCAGGAATCCGAAATCAAGGAAGGCTTAAGAAAAAGCATAAGTTTGCGTGATAATGGAGAGGTTTGCAGACACGATATACAAAAACGATTCGGTATAAAATATTCCTCACTAACACTTTCGCTTTAGTTCCTCCTAATGTAATAAAGATTATTTTTTATCATTCTAAATGATTCAAATAGTTAAACGCATTGTTGGGTCAAGTATCTATGCAAAGGTATGAGCATTGTTTAGCAAGAAAATGCCTGTTTCTGCTTCATTGTGCTGAAACTAGGGAATCTGAAAAGTACAGTCGAACCAACAAGAAAATTGGTTCGCTATATTATCAGATAAAAAATGGATTATGTCAAAAAATAAGTGTAAAACCTGAATGGTTAATCACAAAAACAAAACTGACACTGTGGCATCTACCAAACTACGTGAATGATAAATATAATTTTAAAAAGTAACTTTAAGATTTACTGACAATTTTTATTACACTCGGTTATTAAATTTCTCATTCGTTCTTTTCCTGTTTTATTCATTATTTTTCAGTTTTACTTATTAGTTTTTTTTTCAGTTTAATTTTGAACGGTAAATTGCTTAGCATAAATTTCATGGTTTTGATCCTTCCCTCGAATAACACATTTATAATAATGAATAATTAATTATCCATTAAAGTATAAAAACCCAAGAATGAACAGGAACAGTACTGAGCAGTTTAACTTAAATTCTGAGTTAAAATATCGTCTGCAATATTTTCTGGCATGGTTCTGACTGCCGGCAAATTTTATTCATATTTTATCCGAAAACAGAAAAGATTCCATTCCTGTCTGTTCTTCAATTTCTGTCAATAAAAAACTAATGACAGAAATCGCAGCCTTGCCACCCAACTGTTCACTTTTCATGCATTGAGTTTCTTTCACAATTTCATCAACATCCGAAGCATCCATATCAGCATTATGTTATTTTTTGTCACAATATCCTTATCACTTGGGACTAAAGGAAAGATGAAAGATTTTCACACTTGTTAAGCACCTTGGATTTTAAGATTTTAAGACTTTTGCCTCACTAAAGTTTCTGTGAGTTAAACTCACTTTGTTTTCCAAAATGAATATTATCGCCAAATTGAAGGACTAGCTATGGATAATCCTCTCTGTCCTGTACTTGCTGACATTTACATGCACTATTTTGAGGTCAAATTATTTAAAAAGCTATCTTTTAGTTTGTGAATTCACTACGTATATGACACTTTCGCTCTTTTTGATGGTGATAAGGAAGACTTACCCCGGATTTTATCTGTTATAAATTTGATTGATCCAACCATCCAATTCACTTTTGAGACTGAATCTGATAATACACTTCCCTTCCTTGATATTCTTATAATCTGCAATGGATGTAATTTCAGCACAACTGTTTATTGTAAACTCTTTTCTGTTTGTTTACCTCCCCATGCTAAGTCATGTGACCCGGCTAAGCAAAAAATGGCTTCTTTTTACTATTATGTATTTCGAGCTTTCAAAGTTTGTTTCTCAGAATCTCTTCTTGCTAATGAACTCAGTTATTTAAGATATGTTGCCCTTGACCGAGGATTTTCTCACGTAGTCATTTATAACACTGTTCGAAAGTTCTCATCGTGCCATCTAAGAACACATTCTGATGTCAGAAATAAGATTAATAACCTTATTGTGCTTCCATTTCATTCTCCTATCAGTTACAAAATTGCACGGATTTTACACAAGTTTAATTTTCAAGTTGTTTTCTCGACTATAAATAAAATCTGAGGTTCGGTTCTTAAAGATTGTATTTCTGACTTTAATTCTTGGGGAATTTTTAGCATATCGTGTCAGTGTGGCTTAAGTTACATTGGCCAAAAGAAAAGAGCATTAAAGTTTCGCATAAAAAAACATGAATCTCACGTCCGAAAAGGCGAAATTAACAAGTCATCAATAGCTAATCATAGTTTAAAATTCAATCACAATTTTGATTTGGGTTCTTCTAAGATTATCCAGAAAGCTGGTTCCATAATAGAATTGGATTTTTTTTTGAAGATATTCACATTCACAAAAATTTATCCTGTTTTGTCAATGACTTCTATTTCAATCCACTCTTGCCTAATACCTTCAAAATTCTACTAACTTAACCCTTCATTTTTCGTTAATATTTCTGCTGACAGATGGCGCTATCGCCTCTTCCATTGGTCACATGTAGGGTATAAATATCGACATTCGCTTTCTCGCTTTTGCAAACTTTTTTGCTCCTGATGAAAGGTCACCTGTTTTGTCCTCGAAATCGATTGGGATTTTACAAAATCTACGCCGAATACAAGGATTTACCTGTCTTATTTTCCACGTCGGCGTGTTTCTCTTGCGTCTTTATAATGTTAATATTTGAGCCCTAATTTTAATGTATTATTATTTAAATTCATTTCCCTTTTGAATGCGCTACTTTTTTAAAATATTAGTGAAACGTTTTGTACAGCTAAAAGGCGGGGTATTTTCCTTTCCACGAAGCTACCACTTTTGGGTGAAACGTCAGCGGCCAGATGCTTTCCCTCCCTTAACTTTCTGGGCTAAACAGGTGTTTTGCTAATTGGAGGGGAGATAATTCTTCAACTTTTCTGAAGTGCAGAATTTTGTGATATGTTTATTACTGACTGAAGTCACATCTTCGACAGAATTACGGTTGAAAACATTCCTTGAAGTTTGGCGCAACAACGGGATATGTAATATCAAAAGGGAGTTGCACTTTTCCGGAATTTTGGAGCTAAATGTTTGCTTTTTTTGTCGTTGGTTGGAGAGAGTTCCAGGTATGTGTTGGATTGGGTAATTATAAATTTATTTTTAATTTGAGCCAATAGTGAATTTAAAGGCGGTCCGTATTTTATAGTTACCGAAGTTTTAAAAGTTGTTGTAGGAGAGGCAGGAGCAGATTTTTAGATATCTTTAGCAGATTTTTCCACCGAGAAGAAATGTAAAAAGGAGAAAACGGAAGTGATTTCCCGCCTCCCCGTGGCTTCCGACCTGCGGGTACCGGGCCGATTGTGATGGGGGTTCTCTACAGGATTTTGGACGGCGAGTAATCCTATGTTTTCTCGGCCAACCTGTTCTTCGGAGAAATAGTTTTCCTCGTCGCTGGTATTTTTTTTGTTGTTGTTGCTAAAAAATAATTCACGATTATTGGGCTTCGTCTCCAGATTTCAGATGAAAGTCTTCATCGGGAGCATTTTCATCAATTTGTATTTCCAGCTGATTCAAAGTTCTTTGTTCTTACCTCATATATGGTATGGTGATTGAGGTTTCGGACATTTATCAAAACAACTGTAGAGTAATCGGGGAGGCAGATGTTATGAAAATTGCTATTTTTCGGATTTACTCTGCACGATTCATGAGAAGAAACTGACTTGTCATCAGGAAGTCATCAGACTTTGCTTTAAACAACGATGAAATATCCATCAGTGAGTGCCCTGGGCAGTCATCAGACTTTGATTTTTGACAAATATGAAGATTTCGACCGCATACAATATTCGACGTACGGTAAGAAATTGTCAGGCCAATCGTGAGTATATTTTTTCATTTTTGTTTATTACTTAATTAATAATTGAGAGAGTGAAATTTTAAAATGTTTAATTGACATAATTGTAACTTAAATTAAATTTATAGATGAGAAAAAATTCTGATGTTTCTTAAAATGGTTTAAATTAAAATTTAAATTAATGATTTCTTTAAATTCTTCTTTCTCTTCTTCCCGATTTGATGTGTATAGAATATTATATTAAGTAATTGAATTAATTATTAAATGTCAGAGGATGAAATATTGCTGTATTACTGGCGAAAGAAATTTGTATTCTCCTCAAATTTAGTTTTAGATTTGAGTTTTTAAGTAGTGAGTAATCTAAAATAATATTTGTAGTCTGGCCAGCTATCTAAATTTATGCTATTCTAGGAAATTTAATAAATGTTTTTAATAACTTAATATTGTATGTTTTATTTGAGTTATTTTATATGGTGGTCTATTTCATGTCACCCATGTGATTTTTATGGAAAACATGGACCTGGGTATTAAAGATATAGAGGATAGTGTAGTTAGAAAATTAATTTCATGAATTATACGACCATATTAATTATTTTATTGGAACTGGTAACTGCTTACTTGTGTGAATATATCTTTCCCTCGTGTTTTACGTTGTTCTGTGTTACATTTGATAGCATTTGTAGAATTTAATTTGATCATGAAGTGCTTTTTGTATATTTTATCGAAAATAATCCTTTGATCTCATACCAAAACACCGTAGAGGATATTATCTCATTTCCGACTGAAGATTGTAACAAAAAGGAGTTAAACTTGGAAGCAATCTCATTTATTTTAGAATGCTGATGATTTTTGTAATTTAGTTTAACTTAAAGTGTCAGTTTTACAGTCACCAATCTCTAGAGATTCAGACACTTTAAGAGAGTTTTGTTTTCCGTTTTTAGTCCGGCACCAAAGAGAGAAAGTTAACTAAGAAAGGCAGCTTAAAATATTAATACTAAACACTTTTAAACGGAATCTTGGCAGGAAGGGATACACTTTGAGGACCGAGAAACAGCGGCATTTACTGCTGTACAAGGAATTTGGCAATTAGGGGTGGTGCCGTTTCGGTTATGTAATGTGACGGCAACATTCAAACACATTATGAGACCATGTTAAGACGTCTTTCCTAAAACGTCTGTCTTATATATCTAGCTGACATCATCATCGGGAAAAGTATTGAAGCTTTGGAAAATATTAGGAAGGAACTTCAGAAATTGAAGAAGCCAAGGTTAACTCCTGCCAGATGTAAATTGTTCAGAAAGGAAGTGAGTTAACTCGTACATGTCATTTTGCTCAAAGGTGTGTGTACGAAGCGAGAAAATGGATCAGCAATTAAAGATTGGAGACACCTCGGAGAGCAAGATCCTATCTAAACCGGACATGAATTACTGTGTCATTAGAAAAATGTTACCGTAGAAACTTTCCACCATAACCTCTAAGACAAAAATTTCCAGATCCTGCATTGTTGACCCGGCTCTTATATTTCAAGAATCCGGAAAACCAAATAGCCCGATTGTTGCAGAGACTCCAAAAATATGACATCACTATCCGTGATCGGAAGGATTATCACACCGAAACGCAGATTCCCTTTCTAGAAGACTCTACCCAGAAAGCTGCCGATTGTTCCTCGGTCTAAGCGAAATACCAGCTAATTAATCCATTGCACGTCTAGTTAAACTTCAGCACTGATCGAGACCTATGGAGTGACAAAGAAGTTGTGATATATACTAGGCTTTGCTATCACAAAATGATAATTAGGTCTAGTTAAGCGCTAAACTTCGAGAATTCTCGTACAGGCGGGAAGATGAACACATCCAGGAAAAGAGTGTAAAAGACCCTTTTATTTATGACATAATGCACGGACATATGTTTAACATAACGCAGGGACTTACGTGCGTACAAAACAGCACAGACCACATTCGGTGAGAACGTAAATGTTAGATGAACAAAAAATTTTGTATTGCTAGACTACACAGCTCACTTTAACAAGCTAACTCAGAAAACTTAAACCGGCCGGGACACTAACTCGATAGCAAAAAAGCGTAGCGGCTATTAAAATTAACACCTTGTATAAACTAACATACGTGAGCTCACAATAAAGAAATTACTCTCTGTCTAACCTTTCCGTTCCATCAATTTAAATACTCTCATATATGCTCATATACATCATATACGTTCACCTACTTTATTTACATCCGGGCGAAGAAACGCGATGGAAAATAAGAGAATTCCGGAAACGCTAACAAAATAAAATAACTATTAGTAAAGCTAAATAGGACACTACAAAATCAGGAAAGACCAGCTGAAATATTAGGAACATTAAACCCGAAATTGATTTAATGAAGTCTTCGAGTAGTAAGCCTACATGGCACAGCATATCGATCATTATAGCCTTACGATAAAAAAAATATTCAGCTCTCTGGGACTCACTTCTTATGCGAAACGGCGTTTTGTACCGAAGTTCGAATCGGATGATAGGAATGCATTCAGATGGCAGCTGATAATTTTAACATCCCGGATCCCAGGCGTGCTTAAAGAATTATACAGCAAACCAACAGAAGTCCATTTCCGAATCATGAAGTTTTTGTGCAGAGTTGGAGAGCGTTTCTACTGGAACAATGCGAGGGCTCACTTATGAAACGGGGGCTAGTCTTGCGATACCTCTGCTGATCGAAGAAGACTAAAGAAATACTTCCCAGAGAAGCTACAATGTTACAATGTAGGAGCGCCTTTTGAACGCAACGCCTTCGACATCCTGGGTCATCTACCATGAGCTGCTGATGGCCACAAATGCATTTTTGTTGTTAGTGATTACTTTACAAAGTGGCCTGAAGCGTATCCTATCCTTGATCAAGAGGTCCGAAGGTTTCCAGAAACCAACATGACTGGGGCAAAAGTTGTCTTTTTAATAGCTTATCGCAGCGCTGTCCACGAGACTACCGAGTATTTCCCATTCCAGATGCTCTTCATTCGTGACCTTCGGCTGCCTATTAATCTCTTGTTTGGTCTGTCTGAGAATCTGCGTTCATCATCTGAGAACTACATTCAAGACCTCCAGGAACGGTTTTAAGTGATGCACAATTTTGCGCGCGAGCGATTCGATTTTGTGACAGAAATGATGATCCGATACGACAGAATACAGGACTTTGATTCAACGGAGGTGACAAGGTATGGTTATGGAATCCGATTCGACGGAAAGAATTTTCTCCTAAACTACAATCAACCTGGGAAGCTCCTTGCAGAACTCTAAACATGCTAAACGGCGCCATAGTTTGGTTTCGGAACTCATTAAAATCTAAGCCTAAGAAATTATATGTTAAATTCTAGTGTAGTTTATATAATGTAAATGAAATATTTCAAAAAGCTAAGCTTTGCCGGAAAAATAAGCTTGCAGGAGCAAGTGTGTTTTAACACTGAGGCAAATGGCTATCTCACTAAACTGGGAGATATCGCCAAGATGGCGATGGTTTTCGGTGACTAATTTTTGTCGCCAAGTTTTGCGAAAAATCACGAAAAGTCGCCAGACGTGGCGACCATTTACCGACATTTTGTTCTGCTCTCTGTAGGACTTAGATTGGGAGTGTAATTGATCCCTTTATGTAACTATAAGCGGATCCAGTTCTTATTTACAAATTTAACAGTATATGCCAGTAATTTCGAAAAATGGAAGGTACCAGAGATTTCTCGACCACGAAAAAGATCAGTATTGAGATCTCCGTGGGAGCGTCGCCTGTTTGATGCGCTTTGCATTGCATTTGTTCAACGTTCTTAGTAGTTTGAAGTGAACTACTGATTGTGTTCTATAATATTGAGAAGAGTTGTACGAGCGCCTTTGAGGAACGTTCTAGAACTGTCAGGTGTTTATTTCAGAAAATAAATTTTACCAAGCTAGCGTCGGTTCTGTAAGCATTCAATTCATTAGGAAACCTTTCTCACGTAAGAATATGCTATCAGATACTTTACTTAATTTGTTGTGAATTATGTTTCCCATAACTGTGCACTCGTGTAATACCAAACTAAACTTCTCAGTGGGCTCTAAATATGTACAAATAAAATTCAAATGCCATATTGCTTGCATGGAAGGTGAGAGGAATATGTTTTCATCACAAAACATTGTGAGAAAATTAATGCTGGATTTGTCATCTCACTGAAAAGTGCTGTAAATATATCCTTAAGTTATTATCAAAATCTCATGAGTAAAATATTCTACAAAATATAAATCTAGTTAAAACGCAAGAAACTGTTAAGTACCTCAGATGTATATAAAAACACATTTAGATATTAAAATTAAAATTTGCTGAAAAAGTAAAACTTCTTTGACCGTTATATATGACTTTACGAGTGTGCTTTTTCTGTTCTAAATTTACTATTCCTGGCTGTAGAAGTTATTTGAATAAAAAGCTTCCTATCTCTACTTTGAGTATTCCCTGCCTTCCAAACTACTCAATAAATCGAAAATATTGGATTGAAAACGAGGTCAAAAATTCTTACCGTGATCACCAATGGAGACTCTGCTCCGAATGCTCCTGATAAAGCTTCAAACTATGGGAAATATTTTATATTTTTTTATCTCTACCATCGATTGACGGGCATACTATGTGAGCAGCATATTTGATCATCTAGGAGTTTAAAAAAGGCATCGTCATGCATTTTCTTCTCGTCTAAACATAAAAAGAATTTTCTAGAGAAATGATAATGCTCCCTTTCCTTTAATAAGTTAAAACTTTATTCAATTTTTTCTCGGTGACAAAAATTTTCCCTAAAAGACGGAAAGTTCTTAATGGAATGGAAATTGATATTTTTATTGTTTCCTTTATTTCATAAAATGTAACTCTTTCACAATGTTAAATTATTCAACGTATATTCTGTGTTATGATATAAATACATTCTACGTTATTATATAAGTAAAAACTATTTTTAACACACTTATTACATCAGAGTGTTCAAGAAGAGTATTGTTCATTTCTTTATAATTTTTTTAAATTAATTTTAAGTTTATATGTACTTTAGTGCGAAAATTAAGTATTCTAAGGTTTTTTGAATAATTGTAATCCGAATTTAAATCCTTCTGAACTTTTAAGATTTAAATTCGGATTTTATAAAACTGAATAGATATTTAAAATTGGAAAAGGGATTTTGTTCAGATATGCGAAATAACAAAATGCGCTTCTCATAAATTGTTGATGGTTGTGTGGAGAGGTTCCGATTCCTCTTGATAAATCGAGATTTTTCAATGGAATCTGCAGTAATTCTGTTGCTTTATTCTTTAGTTTTTCATTTTAATTAGCAATTATAATTTAATTATTTAAAAATTCCAATTAATGATTTCCCCAATAGTGCAAATTAGTTTTATAAATTTCCCTTCACATTTCATAAGAGATAAATTTCATTTATATACTCTCTATTTTAATATCCCAAGCTGAAAGCAAGGTAGCAAAGACGTTGCAAACTGGTCCGCGAGGTTGCAAACTGGTCGTAGTAACTTTTACGGCGTCTTTACAACACAGCGAAGACGAAAAATATTTGCCGTTGCATTTTGGCAATTTGTCGACATCGCTGAAACGTCGTGATTTGATCGCTTTTAGACGTGATCTTTTTAACATTTTTTTCATAGTTCATCAGTGTTACTTTTAGAATGAAAAGATACTACATCTGCTCTTTCAAGAATGTGAAATCTGCATAAGATTTATTTTGTAATGTTTCATTACTTTACTTCATCTAAATATCTAAGGTAACTACTAATCTAAGGTAGAAGCACCTAATGAAATATAAATTCAGTATAAATACTTTTGAATTGTTAAATTTAATTAGTGCTAAAAAATACGTGTTAAATTATTGTTCAAAATTTTTTTTAAATAACTACTACTTAAAATATTTTTTGTAAATATTACAGCAAAATATTTAAAAATGAAAATAATCTATAAAGCAAGTTATCAATTTACGCATTTTATGAAATTTTGAAAAGTCATATTTCCTAAATCCATATAACTCTAACTCTTTTCAAATAACATGTTAGCAATTATTTCACTACTGTAATATAACTTTATTTATTATTTTTGAATTAAGGACTAATTTATTTGAATTAATATGCTGACATAATATGAAATATTTTACGCATACATTGTTAGAAGTTCTATGTCTTGTCAATTAATTCAACTAAAAATTAAATAATTCAAATATAACATGCTGCACGGAAATTACATTTACAATTATTAAAATCATTATACACTGGTGTGCAAAAATTAAGGACGAGACGGTTTTTTCAATATAACTTTGTACAAAAGCTTTCCAAATCAACACATTTAATACCGTAAGATCCCCAATACGTAAGGACATGAGTAATGCAAGCAACACTTACTAAGAAATCAGAGGGATAAAAAGAAGCTTTATTGAAAACGTGGCATGGAGCGCAATGCGACTGAAGGCCGAAACATCCCTGTGATGGGTGTCCAGAAAGAAACATCCGGTCTTTAATAGGGGATATGATCTCCCCTGACTGCTAGGCAGGTTTCGCATCATTTGTGCATGCTGGATATGTGGTTGTTAATGAGCTGTTGAGACACTGCTGCTCGTTCCTATTGTAGCACCAATCGCAGTTTCGGAATCGTTACTGGCGATAAGTTACGTGCTGCCACGGGTCTCCCTAGTAAGTTCCGTACATGCTTGACGGGATTTAGATCCAGAGATCTTGCCGACCAATCCATGTGTTCAATATCCTCACTCTCCAACAGCTCTTCGACTGTAACTGTGCGATGAGGTGGAGCGTTGTCGTCCATGAAGAGGAACTGAGGACCCATAGCCTTTGTGAAAAGACGCATGTCTGGAAGAAGAACCTCGTTACAATAGCAGTCCCAGGTGACAAACCTCCTTGGGAGATATGAAGGTCGGTCCGGCTACCAAGCATTATGTCTGCTCGAACGAAAACTCCGCGACCTCCAAAACAGTCCCTTTTGATGATGTTGAAGGGGTCAATGAATTTTGTTCAATTACGTGTTCCCCGCTCTGTCCAGATGTGTATGTGTCTAGAATCGCAACTCAGACTAAATCTGCTCTCATCTGTCAAGAGTACTCGTCCCCATTAATTGTCTCTTCAATTCCGGTGTTCCCGGCACCACAGAGAACGCCTTCTCCGATGGGCAGGCGTTAGAGGTACACACCGTACAGGGCGTCGTGCAAACAGACCACCACCGTGCAGTCTTCTGGCCACTGTAAAACGCGATATCGGTCGTCCAGTCGCCTGTGTCGTGTGTCTAGCGATTTCTACCGCTGTCTGCCGCCTGTTTCTTCTGGCCTGTAAGGCAATATACCGGTCATCTGCGGGTGTGGTTCCTCGTGGACGACCACTACTAAACCCCCGGATAGCTGTTCCTGTAGCTTGAAATTGTCTCCAAAGTCCTGAAACGATGCTGTGAGCAATTCCGAACTCTGCAGCCACACTTGTCACACTGCGACCTTCCTCCAACTTCCCAATGATTCGACCTCGAGTAAAAGCATCCAGATGTCGTCTAACAGATTGATTATTCGCCATTTCTCGCTGAGGCAGCAACTCGCTGTGATTTTAACTGCTATACGGCGTGCAATCTCTTTGCCAGAAATACTGATCTTACACCGACAACATGCTTTATACTACTCAGACACTCCCCCATTACGTCTACCTGCATATCTGCGCATGTGCTACCGTACATCACCTTACTGAATCTCCTGATTGGTCTTTTTGTCCGCTCTGCCTCTTCGTTCAGCTGATATGCTAATTTTTCGACTTCGTCTTTAATTTTTGCACACCAGTGTAAGGCATAACCCTAAAGTTCATTAACTGTAGGTACTTACGCTTTACAACTATTTCATTGAGAAGTTCATTCCCAAAAGAACTTATTACAATATTCTTTTTATTCCAAACTGAATTTTATTCCCTGTCATATACATGAGTATTTCGTATAAAATAGAATACATCTCGGCATATAATTATTATAAACACATCCTTCATATTCGTTTAACCATCTGAAGAAACACTTCAGCGCGTGAGACAGACCCGCAGACAAAGTAGACAGACGTGTTTATAGGCGCTGTCCTCACTAGGCACATTTACAGATAAATTAAACAACAGCGATAGATAAGCTTTAAATCTTAAATAATATCTATTCTCCTAATGCCACTTGCATTCAGTAAAATTATGATGAGTTAAGTCTGCCAACTCTGTGCATTATTCATAAAACCGGCGCGATATTTTTTATGATCCAGTTTATTGCCCTTGTGTGTCAGCAGAGGTAAGTACCGTTTGCAACTAAAAAAATTATTTTTTCAAATAGTTTTTACTTGAAATATTATTATTTTGTTCAATTATGTAGTTTTCTTTACTGTGTAAGCTTGTAAGCTTTGCACTGATTGTGATATCTTGTTAATGATGTGTGATTAAATGTTGGAAGCGAAATGGCGTTAACGAATTTCAAACGGCTCTAAAATATTCTTTTTTTCTGAAGTTAAAATATTAGACGTCATAATAATTTTTAATACAGATTAAGAAGAATAATTACTTGAGTCGAATTAATTAGATAAAAAGAAAGTTAAGTTCAAACGTTTTTGGTTAGGTTAGGTTATTCAATTACACGGGGGCTATCTGCCTAAAGGGAGGGATGCCTTCGTGGAGAACTTTCTAAGGGAAACTGGCTCGTATACACGTTACACATGGGGATAACCACGAAAACGTCCATGCAGCCAGCCCGTTCGCAAGATTCGAACCTCGAACCGAACTACCAGTGTTCAGCGTCTTTACCGCTCGGCCGCTGGTGGGCCTCAAACGTTTTTGATCTAAGCAATGATATTGGTAAATTATATGTATTTAAAGTTCTGCAATTAATTTATCAAAATGCAAACTAAAATAAAATGTTTTCGCCTTAATTATTAATTGTTGAATTTATAGTAATAAACAAGTAAAATTAATATCTCAAAATATGAAATTGATACTGTCATGAACGTTTCAGATGATTCTAAAGAGCTAATTTGCTTCGTAGTTTCTGACACTTAAATATTTCACAATGAAATTCACCATTAAACAATTTTTCTTCAAAATGTTCATTGATAAATTTTATTTTTTAAAACATTGCTCGAACTCTGAGATGGAATTTGTGCATTTATACAACTGCTACGATCAATATAAATAAATTTTAAAATCTATAAACTTAACTTTTAAATTTTGAGTAATTTAAATGGAAAAGACTGTCTTAGCATTTAGTGTTATATCGTTAAGGATTTACAGTTACATAGTCTTCGATTAATATTTCACTTTTCAAATGGAACATTTTCAGTTAGAGTTTATGCATTTAATGAATTGCTGCGATTAAACAAACACTAACATTTTTATGGTGCATAATTAACCATTTTATGTTATAATATTATAGTTTTATTACTGCATGTATTTTGATTGATATTACTATTTTTGAAATTAAAAGAAAAAAGTTTATATGTTCATAATATATGCTAAAGAAGCTTTTACAGTAATAATTTAATATATCTTTGAAACGATATGTCTATTTTGCAAAGCTGTCTCTGGGGTTTAACAGAAAAGAATGTGATATTGCTGTTATAATCAGGAACGCTCTTTTTCCCCCACATATTTAACTTTAATGTCTGATTGACTTTTGTTTACTTAACACCTAGTATTATTGTTATCCATTTATAATAATGACTGTTTTTATAATTACTGCCACTTGCATGCTAAATTATTAAGAAATGAAATGATGAAATATTAAATAATCGTAACTTAGAATTTAAGTTACTTAAAAAAATATAGTTTAAAGTACTGAACATAATTAAGGCTACCTAATGAATAATGTATAATTAGAAGTAACGTTGAATTAAAATTCTGAAATAAATATTGTTACATGTTATATATGTTTTCCATTTTGTGGCTTTATTATAAATTTGGTTAATAATAGCCTATTTTGTTAGGAATCTTCCAGATAACTTTATACTGCACATCAATCAGCGGGGAAAGGATGACGCTTCCTTTGACCATTATTTTTTTTAGCTTTTAACCAGACAAATGAATGAAATCCTAAATTACCGTTATTTTCGTCCTCAATTTAAATCTCGGTGTTATTGTTGCGGCTGCATGTATTTTTTTTTTTCGTGATTTACCTCTGTGTAACATTCGCTTAGAAAGTTCTCCAGTAAAGCAGTTCTCCACTAAGCTGAGATTTCGGGATACTTACCTTTTATATTTTTAATTTAAACGTAATTTTCAATTTCTTTATTTAACTCAAAACTGGCTTTACGATCTAAAGTTAATTCAACTCAAATTCACTTTCGAAATTATTCTGAGAGCTTTCTGTACTCTTCCCATCCCAAGTATAATTTAATCAGTATTATTTTAAATAACGTTATACTTCCTCTAATTTTCATGGAAAATCATTTTTAAATACGGTATAAAATATCTGAATAAAAACTAAAAGTCTCAAAATTTGAACAATCAGAAATTTTTAGAATTATACCTTTATATAATCATTCCCATATTTTACAAATATGGATAACTAAGCAACATAATCTTGAAAAGCATGCTTCGTGCATGCATTTCATCGAAATTTCGATCAAATTCAGAAGCTTTCCTCGTGAGTTGTCAAATGAAATTTTCTCTCAAAATATTTCAAGAGGTGTAGGAAATATCATTTTCACCTGAAGTTATTTTTGCGTTTTTTCCTGATGCTAACAAACAATTTCAGGAAATGACTAGTTAAAGGAATATTGTAGATTGTAATAGTATATACTATTGTAGACTGTTATGTTGGTAGTCACAAAAAACCTCATAATAATTGCTTTCTTGTCATGTACTGGATATTTAAATATGTAGATGAATTTTAAAAAAGGATTACATACACATATATATGTATTTTTTTGCAGATGATTAATTTTAATAGGCTAACTTGTAGACAAAAGCTTCTTCAAGTTTCAGCATTAGCTGAAAAGCATTGTGAAACTAACTCTATGGATTATAACTATAACTAACTCTATGGATTATAACTATAACTAACTCTATGGACTATCTGTAATTCTATGGCAAGACTGTTAACAAATATTTGTTTGTTAAGATTATGTAGTTTGCTAAATTACTGTAATACGTGTTTACTGCAGTACATGAAAACAATAAATTCATTTGATGTTTCTTGACATAACTTGTTTTACGGCCATTGATAATTTTGTAAAGAATTTTGATATTTAATACCTTTTCTATGGAATTCTGTATTTACATGTTTTCTGTGTAATTAAATAATGTAATTGTTTTGAAGCATTTCTTTTATTCTTATCGCATAATAAACTGCTGAAAACTAATATATCTTGTCACTGGTGTTTTACTTTAACGCAATATATTTGTTAAACAGCGAATCGTATTTAATCTAATATCGCAGTAATTCTTAAGGATACAAAAAAACATTCTTTACAGTATATTATTTTTAAACTGATTGCTTGCAATGTAGTATCAGGTTCTTAAGTTTTAATTTCTTTTGAATATTTGCCTCTTAAAAATTATGCATATTTATTTACATAGAAAATATTGTATTATCTTCTGGTTTCAGGAAATGATAAAATATTTAAACTTTAGAAAAATACAAGGAATACAAAATTTTAAAAAGAAGAAAACTATATTAATTGTAAAGCTTATTTTTCTGCATAAATCAATATGTAACACAAGGACATAATTACGACGTTTTCACAATTGTTGCAAAAAGATGATTGAATTCTGCCAATATTTTGGGCGTCATTAAGACGTCGTGGTAAGAAGTTTTAGCTCGATGCTTTCACAAACGAAATATAACCTGAGAAAGACGCAATAACGACGTCTGTGCGACAAAATTCTCAACTGCAAACACGTAATAAAAACTTCTTTGCAACCGTTTCAAAACAGTGGAGTTTCGCGGACATCTGGGAGTCTTAAAGACGACATATTGCAACGTTTTTGCAACATCATCCGAGACAAATTTGCAACGTCATTGCGACGTTGCCATGTTACTTGGGTATATATGTGTGTGTGTGTGATATTTTAATTTGTAGAAGGAAACCGGTACTTTTAATTTCCGGCAGTCGTTACGGCTGAGCGTCGACGGCGAGTCGAAACTCATTTCGAGTTGTTTAGTGGTAGGGGAAGAAGGGGGAAAACCCCTTGGATTGTCCACTGGGGTATTCTTCAACAAAATTGGGAGGTACATAGTTAGAGCGGCTGGACATTACATGTTCAATCAGTGGTGAAATTCTGGTCTATCTATTTGCCCATGTACCTGCGCTTTGCGGGGAATCCAGTGTATACCTCGCAATGTTAAGCACCATTCATTTAAATATTTTCCTTTCAAAAGGTTTAGAATTAAGCAATAATTTTGAGAAAATTGCTTATTTTTACTGCTATTTTTTTACCTATAGAGCTCGTTTCAGTTCCAGACCCTCCAAGCGATTCACGCGTAAAATGTTTAATTGTAACGTTATTTCGAATTACTCTCTATTTTTCTCTTTAAATTAAAACTGCTATAAGCCACCACATTTATCAAACTGGTTTATAAGAACACTACGACTTGTTCTGGAATTTGTTTCACAGATGTAAAGAAACTACTAAAAGGTAATTTTTTCACCTTTCTGATTTCAGTCGTTCTATTTTATTTATCTATGTATTTATTTTTTAATTTTACGATCATTTACACTACAAATCAATAATTAATTTCAAAATTTTAATATTTAGCTACATTTAATTTACCACATTCATTCTTATCACCGACAGCCACCTATTACGATTACTCCGTGTTTATAGGAATGGGTATTCACTCTTCGACTATTATAAATTGTGACTTTGATTAAAATTGTTTAAAAGCTTACTTGACTCAACGATTTAAACAACTGGTCCTCATTTTCAATTTGTAATTAGTTTAATTTCATTTATATTCATAGCTCTAGTTTTCCATTTTGATATATATTTTCTTTACAGTGATTTACTTTCAGATTTAGCTAGTATTATCAAACTGATACGTATTTTTCCAAGTTATACGTTATTTCTTACACGCAATTTGACAGTAAATTTTATTTTATCTATGCACTGTACTCAGTTTTTGTTTCAACTCCGAACACATGCAGGGACTTTTCCACAATTTGACTGAATATCTTTAAATATTTTATCTAAGTGCTTTCGTTCTCGCTTCCTTGTTTATTTGAATTGGGCTACCAACAAAGAATGTAATCTGTTTTTCTTCCTTAAAATGTTTCTAATTATTACTTGTTTGTTTTTATAGAAATAGACATTGGCTAGCTCAGGAACAGACTATTTATCTTTTACACTTTTCGGGACACCAACCTTCCTGATGAAGAAGTCCCGAGAAATGTAAAATCTTTTAAATTCCATTTTTTGTATTTTTTCCGAATGCATGGAAAGGTATTTTTCACTCTTTTGTTTCTGTTCTACTTTCCTATTTCTAAATACGTTTTTCAATTTGCTTCAGTTTTAATTTTGCCACAAAATTATTTCACTTTTTAAAATTATTTCACTTATACGAATTTTATGTGATTATTATTTACAGTATTTGCACGCATTTCTTCTATTTTTTTTAATTCTACTTTCCTGTATCTGAATATGTTTTTTAATTTGGTTTTAATTTTAATTTCAAATTATTATTCTTAAACTGCAACAGCTATTAGGGTGGAATTTAGCTACGGGTTGATTAGAACTTCTTTTTAATATTTTTATTTTTATTTACAATTTTTATATATGTAAATACACTGAGCTAATTTTCTCCGAAGCCAAAATTTTGAATGCATTGCTAAACAACGAGTGTATAAAACTAAACTGTACACGTTTTAAAATTATATTAATTCCTTAACTTTTATACGATCCATCAACCTTTCTCAATTAACAACTATTATATTCGCTTCTTGCTAGAATAATTTAATTACAATATTCTAACTTGATCTGCCAAATTCAATATACAAAAGTTACAAAAATAATGGGTATCAGACTAAAGTCTTTACAGGAATTTTACTGTACCTGAATGAAGTAATTTCCCATAATTTATTAAAAATCGCACCTCTTAAAATAAAAACTCATTTGTCGTATTTACAAAAGAATTCAAGACATAGCAATAAACAACTGAAATCCGATCTGGCATTCCTCACCAGTTCAATTAATTTAAATGTTTATGAAAATGTGAAAGTTAAGGTAACAATGAAGAAATGTTTGAAAAAAGCAATTGGTATCTTTAATGAAATTTTTTTTTGATAACTTCATTCGCCAAATCCCTTAGACCATTCTAAATTAGATGCTTATAAAAATATAATCTTTCACCTGTCATACTTATACGAGGATCGAAGTTAAAAAGCGGAGCATCATTCTAATGCTTTTAATTCCATGTGAAAATTTTCAAATGCTGTGGGAAATATTCATCATATTTCATAATGTATTTTAGTTTGTTTAACGATTTTCTTCAGAAAGCATCAACATTGCACTATATCTTAATTCATAAGATGAAGATAAATATAGAACGCTACAAATAACAATTTCAGGGGTAAAATTTTGAATTACGGAAACAATTAGTGCAAAGTAACTTCGTAAATGATTGCCTACGCTGATTAAATAGAAGTTTTGAAGACTTCTTTTTGTTACAGTTTTAATTTAGCATGTTTTAAATTTTCACCTACTTCCTTATAACAAACGGTCAAATTTGAGCTATGAAAGGAATTTTGAAACTATGAGCTAAACTACAAAGCGAAAAATCTCTTATTCTCATCTGAAATATTATTTGTCGGCATCTAAATAAGAAATATTATCACAGCATTGAAAAAATGCATATCTGATATCCCGTGGATTTAGGTGCAGTGTGATTCAATTTCTTTCAGAAGTTCTTTCAAAAAATCATATTATATCGATATTATTTATAATATATCAAAAAGTTCTATTATATTAAAATGAATATTATGAATATTCTTTCACTGTAGAGCTTTTATGTTCATTTATTCTTTAAACCTTACAGGCCGGTCTGTGTTAACACATGCCAGCAGCAGAAATTCTTCATACTCAGCGATTCAAAACAGCCGGAGTTGGTGTGCCGAATTCAGAAACAGCTTCTGGCAATGCTTATTTCTCACAAATGCCCACCTTAATATGGGTTCCCTCTCATATAGAAATTCAAGTCAATAAAGCCGCTGACCTTCTGGCCAAGCAGGCAGCTAATGGCAAGGAATTACTAGAACGACCAACTAAACTTCCTTGATTTCATATTAAACAAAGAACTTTGACAAGTTTTCTACAAAACTGGCAATTTAAATGGTCAGAGGCAGACTTAGGACGAAAGACATTTCGTTTACTGCCAAAAGTTAACATAGAAATCAAGCGCCACAGTGCCAGCCTAACACAATTCCTGACAGGTCATGGACCATGCCCAGCATACCTCAATAGATTCACATTTAGGGATACTCCCTTCTGCGAAGGCGACACAGACCTTTATTACTTTTATTGTATTCATACAAGAACTTGGCATTTAAAGCAACCAGGGGACTATACCTGGGCAATGTGGACGTCTAACGCACTCAAAAGCAGAGTATTCTTTGGTAAACTAGGAAAAAATCTCAAGACATTGCGTAAGCAGAAACTGCCATGAATAATATTATGTTTGAAATGACCAGAATTTAAAGCAGAAAATCAGAATAAATCTTAGTATCTGCAGTCATCAAACTAAATAAACCTGGAACTACTGGTAAGTTTATCATAGAATAGTAAATCTTGCTTTCATTTAGCAAGAAATATAAATCTGAGCGACTGTTTTAGTTACTCAGTAAGCAGTTAGATGATATGAACTAATTTTGGACAAGAAAGGCCTTGTAAACACAGAAACTGCTATTAGTATACAATATTCAACACTGTAAATTTGTAGTTTTCACCACTGTAATGGTACATAACTCCGTTTGGTTCATTCCTAAGGTCGGAAGCCATTATAGTGGTGCACTCATTCACTCATTCTTGAAACCTTAAACTTTTAAAGCAGATACAAGAGAAAAAGAATTAATTTATTATTTTAAGGCAGAATTTTTATCAGGTTTTGGCGACTTATTTTAAATTAAGTTGTTTAGCCATTAGGGTTTTTGAAGCAGAAGAAGTGAAAAATGTATAGCGTTCTCGCTGGCACTCTAACTCTAGACCCTCTAGAATACTCGTCGAGTATGCTTCCAATTACACTACAAAGGTATACGGAAAGGAGAAAGAAAACACATTAAATACTCCCTCTTTTAAAGGACCACTGGGGATTAGGGGATCCAGTCGCCAAATCCTAATGGTGATGAATTTATAGTCCATCACCTTTTAGTTCAGACCCCACTTGTCATTGGAGATAGACTTATAGAGTCATTTTAGGCAGGATACGTGAAAAATGTATAGTACTCTCTCCGGAACTCGAACCGTGTACCTCTCGAATACGAGTCCAGTATGCTTACAATTACATCACGAAGGCATGCAGAGAGGAGAGCGAAAAATATCTTATGAAGTAAAATAAAGACCGTCAACAAAATTCCAAGTCTTAGTATATAGTGTCTCTTAAATATATACACATTCAACATTAATTAAAACAAGATCAAGGGAAGGAAGTATATTCAGGGTAGTTTTGCGCACGTTTTCATTTTCAACACTAGGCATGCAGAAAGGAGGGAGAAAATGCCATACATATATACTAGTTGTCAAAAATTCAAACAATTTCAAATAGAATACTGAAAGAGACTGGTATTACAAATATGATAAAAAAAACACCTCTTAGGATATCGAATAACTTTTGATGGCAAATATGCTATTGCAATATATAACAAATTATTTATATTTGAATAACTCCTTTTCATTTAGGTTAAAATAACACGCCGAATAAAGTTTAATTTAGCTCCTGTTAAGTCAAACAACAAAAAGTCAGCGTTATGTTTGCAAATTTTCATAGTTTGCAACAAAAAATCATGAAATTAGATAAGCAAAGCACAATATCAAGTAAAAAAATTTAAATTTGTAAAACATAAATCAAACTTACCGAAATTCATACAATCACAAAATGGCGAACACACCAAGTATAAAAAAGAAGCAAAAAATAAGCCTGTTTGGAGCTCCTATAATTTAGGTTAAAATAACACGCAAACAAAGATTAATTTAGAAGTCAAACATAAGCTGATTTTTTGTTATTTGACTTCTAAATCCTTTTCAGTTCTGCTCTTCTTAGGATCGTTGCTGGCGTTAAGGTGCAGCGTCCTCTCTTATCAAAATTTGAACTAACACTATATTATCTGCCTCAATAAATCCTCTTACTAGCGTTTTATTTCAATGCAAACCGCGTTTTATAGCCCATATGTTTTCGATTTTTACAATCTTTTAAGTTCTTTAGCTTCCAATTTTTGAGTCATTTTAAAAAATATGTTTCAAAACACATTAAAACCGAGAAAAAGTTGGTTATCTCCCCCAAAAGTATGTATTTAGTATCATGCAGAACAAGTTTCTTTAATGTCAAAATGCGAGACGGAAGCCGAACAAAATGCAATATTTCGCCTAATTATAGTTAACATTCTGCGGAATATAACTTGAAGGTAAATCTTTACTTCATCTCGATATTCATATAAACTTTTAAAATTTTAAATCGAAATTTTGATTGAATTGCAAGGTAACTGAAGATTTTTTAAGACATTTATTTCATACTTTAGTCTACTTACACCATACTTTTAGTTAGAAACCAAACTTCATTTAATTATTTGCAAAACATCATCGAAGGAATTCACTCATCAACAGACGACGACGCTTCCATTTCTTTCAAACATGAAATCATGTGTGGAAAGACATGAAATCCTGTGTGTCTCTGCCCAGGCACAGACACCTGTAAAGGTTGTATGCAGAAGCAGTTAAACCATTATGGGTCTTCAAGCACATTATTCTTTTAGAGGGCCTTTGACATCCACATGAGCCCTCGCAAAACATGGAAACATTCAACGATTTTCTAAATGTAACTTACTAAAGAGTTCAATCTAAAGTCAAGTTTTAATCAATGGCAAAGTTTGATCGTAGCTGCAAACACGGTGGTAGTTAAAAAGAAAAAGTTCTTAAAAACTTGGCAAAAATTCTAAAAAGGCTTCTATAGTATTTTTTTATCATTCATGTTTTAAAAGATAGCGAAAGGTTTCTTTTGTAGCGCGTGAAAACTTCAAATCTTCGTAACTGATATGTTCCTGGGTGTTAGAATTTTAAATTCCGATAAGGAATACGTTATTGGCTATCACAAAAAAATCCATAAAGCCAATTTTTAAAATGGAATGCTGAAGAATAAACTTATGAAACGAAAAACCTAAAAATGACACTTTAGATTCCATTGAGAAAAATTTTAAATCCTAATCAATCCTTAAACTCTGTTGTTTTTGAGATTAATAAAATAAAATGAAATGTAAAGGCAAAGAAATCTGTATAGAAGCTATAACAGTCCTGTGATTAAATCACAGACTGTTATAGCTTAATTAAGGACTTGCTTATAACAAATGGTCATAACCACGCAAGCATATTGCTAAGCGATCATCATAACCTAACATTGTAATCTCGCAAGTATATTTCCAAGTCATGCGATCTTCATCAGACTGCAACCAAATAAATGTAGAAATCGCTCAATTAATATTTTTTACAACTCTAATTTTTAAAAGACCGACAAGAAACAAAGAGTTTGTTTTGAATTTGCAAAAATTTCGAACCATTTTTAGGTAATTTCAAACCTTTCATTTTTAGATATTGAAATTTTAAAATAATAGACCTCAAATATACGAAAAAAACAAGAACGAGTTTCGAGAATTCGTTAAAAGTTAAGAAATTAAGTTACAATTGTCATGCAAATTTCATTTAAAAGTTTTTTTCCCGCTCTATCCGTTAGTATGAGTAGTAAAATTACGATATTTTTAGTTTCTTCTTTGAAAGACGATATATGCAAAAATGTTTAAATATTAGTAGAAAATGATTTCAATATTAAATTTAAAAACTTTTAATCTAAATTAAGAAAAGTCCATTCATCATATATCGTGTTGTTATCCACAAATAATGCGGTACAAATTTGGAATTCGATAGCTTATTAGGAAGTGTTTAAAAATGGATTACAAACTTTTGACTGTAGTGACAAACTCTAGGAGTGAAATAAATAAAAGCTTAGAAAAGAAAACATAAATTAAGATGATACTTATGTTTCTTTTACTCTTTCAGTTATTGAGTGAATGATGTTTACACTCTAACAATAAGATGAATAATGTATTTTAAATCGCATTTTGTTACATATCGAAATCAGCGCACAAATATCCTCTGTTTCTGTAGATTTTCAAATCGTTGATGTTTTAATATACATTTTTGAGTAAGATACGTCAGATGAAGGTTATTTTAAGTGTAAAATTTCAGAGATTTAAAGCAATATTTATGTTTTGCAAATTAATTTTTTAAATCTGACAAATAGGAAACATCAAAGTGCATTCTTAATGAAGGCGAAGTGTACATTGTGCAAATGCGGTGTTACCAGATAAAGGCTGACTTTAATATAATTAATTAGGAATTAAAATTAGTCTTCGTCTCACTAATTGCCAGCTTTACAGTTTTAACTAAATGCTTTTATATTAGTCACAGTATTGGTTCCCATATTTAAATTTTCTTGGTTGATTCCATTTGTTAAGCGCATTGCACAAATTCATTTAAAGAAAGGAAGCACGAAACTCGCTTTGCTTTAGTTTAGCTAACTAGCGATTTAATCCGACATTTGGAATTAATTCATTTTGTAGATAAGATGACCCGCAGAAGCTAGATCGATTTTGGAATTAAAGTAAGAATTCTTGTTTGTTTATTGTTCAGATAACGCGGAATGGTAAACATTCCTATTTCTGTATTCAGCTTGGTAAACTTGCTTAACGTAATGGAAGCTATGGTAGAAAAAAATGAGCTTTGAGGAAATATCTTTACATGCTTCACTAATGAATAATACGAGTACACTGATTAAGCTTAAAGTTAATGTATTTTATAATATAATAATTGAATCAGATAAACAAGGTCATCATAAAGCAAGTCAAATTATGAACTTAAAGAAGAGTTACATAATTAAAAATGCAATAGCTGAAATTAAAAAATCCATAATTTTTTCCAGACATGCAAACGATGACTTCAAGAGCGGAATTAAAAAATATAACTAAGAATTTTCGGACATTAATAAAACTTAAAAAAAAGAGGAAGGAAACGATTTTGTAAAAAATAAAAATATTCCATGACCTGAAAAAACAAAATATGTGTGAGAAAATATATTAATTTCTTCGGAAAAATTCTAAGATAATTTATCGTAAAAGATGTGGAATTTTATTTTCTGTTCTCTACTTTAGTGTGTATAAAAGGTACAAATGTATGTTATTCATTAACTCTTTTTAAATCAAAAGTGAATTTTAACTAGTAAAGTAACTGCTACGCTTCATTCTTACACTTCAATGGTAAATTTGTAACAGCGATTTAATTCTTCCAGTTGTTAAAATGATGTTTGCTTTCATCTTCGCTATAATAAACATCAGAATTAGATATTTGGCCCTATGCAAAATTTCAGTAGCTTTCATTTCGCTGTCAAGATCGAAGACACTATTTGATCTTGGTTTTGGAACAAGAAAATTTCTTTTTGCCATGCTGGGAACAAAAAGCTTCTAGAGTTTTTTAAGAATTACTATCAGATTCTAAATAATATTTTTGATAAATGATATTTTTAAAAATTTTATAACAATTTTATAAAAAATAAATAGTTTTTAAAATTTTATTTAATTTTTGATAGCAATTACCTTAAACAAAGAAGCTCTTTAACAAGTTACTTTTGCATCTTTTTTCAATAACGTAATTTCCCTTTTCTTTCCATAAACTTCTCAGTGTTTATTTTAACTGCAAACAACGAAATATATTCTGGTCTACTCCTTCTCAATTAAACATTCCTAAAAATCCCTTACGCTACTTTTGCAGTTATTTAAAATACGAGGATTGAGAAAGGTAATAAATTTATTGAGATTAGACAAAATGAAACATTAAATATTTATTTAAACGAATCTCATCTGCAATAAGAAGTTGGACATGAGTCTGTGAGCTTTCAGGTGAATTTTCTGTTAAAATTCACCTGATTAACCTTACTTGCTCTGACGAACTATCATCTTTGAAACTAACTAGAGGATCTGACAACTCTAATAACATTGATAAGATATAAATACTTAACTAGACTATTTAATATACTACGGTTCCACAGCTTAAAATAAAAAAATAATAGCTGTATTTCAGATTCAGCGGCTAATTTATTATAAATACACTCACTTCCAAAAGTTAAGCACGAAGATGTAAAATGCAAAAGAATCAACAAATACTGCTTTGATTGACACAAAATTCGGCAGGAAAGTAGCGTATATATTTATGCATGAAACAAAATCAATAATTAATATAGAAATGAAAATAATATTAAATTCTTGTAAGTTATCAGATAATAACATACTGGAGACTTAAACAGAATTATGTATAAAGTGAAACTAAACAGAATAAAATGAAAAAAAGGACATTAATAGGGTATGTGATCCTCCTCCATCTGTATACAAAGTTTACACCTTGTGACCATGCATTCAATTAGGTGGTCAACCACCGCAGAATTAAGCAATCGCCATTCTTCTTGTAGAGCATTTTCCAGCTCAATAAAAGTAGCTGGAGGTGGAAAACATGAAGATACAGCACGGCCGAGAGCATCCCAAAGATTTTCAATGAGATTAGGGTCGGGCGAATATGCTGACCACGCCATAAGCGCAATCCCTTCACTCTCCAGGTAGTCATCGACGATGTCAGCTCTGTGGGGACGTGCGTTATCGTCCATTAAAACAAAAGTAGGGCCAACTGCTGCAGCGTACAATCTCACAATGGGTTCAAGGACTTCATCTCGATAACGCACAGCCGTCAACGAACCCCGTTTAAAGATGTGCAGGTCGGTGCGGTATCCTAATGAAATCCATGCCCACACCATAATGCTTCCGTCTCGGAATGCGTTATGTTCGGTGATGTTTTGGGACTGATTGTGTGTTCGTTGTTCACGCCATATCCTTATACGCTTGTCATCTGACTCCATCTGACTCCAATCTTAACTCATCAGTAATCGTGACATTGGCATAGTCAGACACATTCCAACTGACATGTGCCCGGCACCACTCTAATCGTGCCCCTCTTGATTGGACGGATAACGAACACAAACTCGAGGTACCTGGGGGTACAGTTGTCAGGACTGAGTGTTCTGTACGTAGTCTTGGCAAACATCTTCGTAAAAAGCTGAAAAGTCTCTAAGTCCTGATCTGTAACAGGGAACTGAATGCAGCTGTGTTCTGGTTGTAGATACTGTGCTCAAGTTGTAGAATAACTGCATTTGAAAGGGATTTAAAATCCTCTTTTATTAAATCAAAATTATTTACAAATCACTTCCCAACTCGGGAGGGATACAGAAAGTAAAAGACCACTCTTGGGTCTAAATGAACAATCAGATAAATTTAAACTAAAGCTAAGTAGAAATTTAATTAATCTTTGCTCACAGAGCTCTACGCGGAGTTGGCCTCTAACTAAATGGTGCGTAGCAAGATTTACTAATACTAGCGCACTCGGATTTATTTCAATAAGCAATCACGTAACAAGCACTATGGCTTAGAATTTAGCTGCTAGCTGGTCAGGCGAACGTCGAATAGAATGACCGCGATCTAAGACTAAAAGCTCTTTCACACTGAGAGGTCACCTCTGGTTTAAATATAACTTGGTTCTACTTCAAATTAGCATAAGCTGAAAACGCGCGTTTCTTCTGACGGGAAGTTGAAAATGAGAAGATATAGAAAGATTAAAATTAAAATTAAAACTTTGTTAGTTTAACTAAAACCTTACATACTTCCCGCCAGAATTGCAAACGTTAAACTACTGTGGTCCAAACGGACCATGTTGAAACTTGCAATTCTGAACAAATAGTCAAAATTTAACTCTTCTAAACTTAGGCCAACCCTTACAAGGCAATATCTGTTTGTGAAAAATATTTACAGACGAAACTTGCTTTGTACATCATTCTTCAACAAAAATTTTTTTCACCCAAGTTTTACTCCTTCCAGCAAAATCTGGAAGGAAAGGAATTTTAGTACAACATAATAACAGTAATTTCTAAGTAACATTCTTTATTCTTACCCGTGTAAATTCTCACACACACATTATCATTCAAGCACAATTAAAATCTTCCTCCAATGCTCTCTCACCGGTGTTGGATGAAAAGCAAACCGCCATTGCAGGTTTTCTGTGTTCGGGGGTGTTCAAATCTCCCACCTACGATCGACTAACATTAGTTAGAACTTGACATACGAGACCTCAAAAGATGCCCTATAACCAGATAAACCTGAGGTTCTCATTAGCTTTATGTCTAACAATTTAAGTGTATTTGTGGAGAGCCTATTTAGCACTTGCATTCTAAATTTACACAAACTTTAACTTTTCATGCATACAATTCACAGTTTGCACATAGAATGCTTCATTCACATTGGCTTTGCACCTAACGTGCATTGCTAGCATAATATTATTTGTTACATTTTATAAAACTTTAACAATTTCATAGCAATCATGAAATACAAATGTAAGTTAAATTTCTAAGTTTACAGCAAGTGCTTCCTATTCTTTTCTCAAGGTACTTTTCTGAAACATCACGTTACACTGAAATAATAGTCCATAGACTAAATCGTGTTCTTCCATTTTCCGACTTTTCATTCTAGAAATTTTACAAGTCTTTCGACAAAGCATAATACAACATCATTTAGTTAACATTTTTTTTCAGTAATTCATTGCTTTTACAAAATTAATCTACTTACAGTGCTTCAGAATCTACTTTACAAACATTAAGTAATTTTAAGTTTTTGCAGAATTACAATTTTTAAACAAAAACATTTTTCTTTCAAGATAAGTCTTTATCGCCCACTTGGCGTAAAACTCAACCTCGCTTGAGATAAAATCGACCCTGCAACTTGCAGTACACTCGAAAATTAACTAAACTTTGGAATAAGAAATACTACTTATTTTGTTGTGGTCAGCTATCCTTTTCTTGGCCCAATCCTTGAAAGTTGGGGAAGTTGACGTTTGGGCCAGTTTCCTTGCCTTTGGATTTTGGTGAATTCCCGCTTGTAGATCATCTCTTTTTCTTTTCCAATTCTGTCTTTCCATCCTGGGATACTTGCGTTGGAGAGGAAGGTGATCTGCTGTGCGTTTGCTCGCCTGGGCCCTTCACTGCCGGGCCCTCGTTCGTCGCTACTCCTGGGTCCTGCTGCATTCGGGACGTTGATCTTCAGGCTGTAACCGAGGCTGCTTGCTTCTCAGGCACCTCTCCGATGTTTCCGCACTTCTCTTGGCTACTTTGGGCATTCCTTGCCCATTCTGCTTTCGTCTCTTAGTCTGCTGGTAGGTCCGTTCGTAGGTCCGCTCACCTGCATCGTCAGTCTTCCTTTTAAATCCACATTTTTGGTTCTTATTTGTTCTACTTTGTTGAGGGGGAGCTTTCTTTTTCTGACTTTTCGATGCCATTTTTGCTGGTTCCTGCTGTTTTCGCTGAAGTACATCTTCCGTGCGAATACGTTGGCTCGGATCCTGAAAAAAATCTTTAAATACTGCCATTCTGTTACAGTTATAATAGGGCTTGAGCTGGTCTACATTCGCAGTAATTCTTTGCCCATCGTTTCTTTTTAGTATTACAATAGTTTGTGTAACTTTCTCAACTATGTAAGGGCCTTCAAAACGCGGAAAAAATTTTCCCACCTTTTCTTCTGGGGCATTTGACAAGTTATGCTTAAGTTTCAGTACTTCATCTCCCACATTGAACTTGACCTCTCTTCTCTTTTGGTCATAATATAATTTTTGTTTTCTCTAGGCCATTTCTATGTTACCTGTCGCTTCTCGTATCAAATTTTTAATGTCACTCATTTTAAATTCTTCTGCCCTTTCCTGGACAAAGAAAAGTTTATCTAAGGGTGTCAAAATTTTTCTTCCAAGAAACAGTTCAGCGGGTGTTTTTTGTGTAGTATCGTGTTTGGTGGTTCTAAGGGCAAATGCAAATTCATTTATATGGCTATCCCAGGTACAGTGATAATTCTTAACGTAACTTCGAATTATTTTCACTACATTTCTATTAACCCGTTCCGCTATGTTTGACTGCGGACGATACGGGACCATCTTTAGATGACGTATGCCCAGTTTTGCACACATTTCCTCAAAAATATTACTAACAAACTGGGGCCCATTTTCGGAAATAACTTTTAGCGGCGCCTCGTATTTTAAAATATACTTATTTAGAATTGAATCTACTACAATTTTTGCAGACGCGCGTTTTAACGGAATCAACTCTAACCATTTGCTAAAATAGTGCACTATAACTAAAAGATATCGGCTTTTGTTAACTTTGTTTCTAGGATAAGGTCCCAATAAATCGATGCCTATTATTTGATTTGAGAATTCTGATTTAATACTATTTAGGAACCCGGCCAGGCGGAAATTAACATAATTATTTAATTGACATGGTGGGCACGACTGGACATACGCCCTAGTAAACGTTTGCAGTTCTGGAAAGAAAACTGCCTCGCGAACTCTTTGGACAGTTTTTCTTATACCTAAATGGCCCGAAATGGCACAATCGTGCAACTCCTCTAATACATTCAGTCTAATGCTAGCTTGGATAACCGGTCTATATTCATGGTTCTCATTAGTCGTTTTAGTATAAAATAACAGTCTGTCAATTATTTCGTAATTTGCGGCCCTATTTCTTATCGGCACAATATCCGGATGACTGAAATTCTCTGAGTCGGCCAAATAATTGTATATATTTTTGAACTCCTGATCTTTTCTGAGTTCGGCTATTACTGTTTCACGAGAATCTAATACTTTGGATGTCAGCATGGCTATTTTAACTGTATTTCCATTTTCATCTAAGTTAATTCTGCTTAAAGCATCTGCCACAATATTTTCTTTTCCCGGCGTATGTTTAATTATTAGATTATATTCCTGCAGTTTAAGAGCCCACCTTATTATCTGGGTGATAAATGTTTTCCAGAATAGAGTCTAGAGACCGCCGCGTGGTCGGTATATACAGTTACTGGAGAACTTCCAAAGAACACACGAAATTTATGTAATGCTGATAACAAGGCGAGAGTTTCTCTTTCCGTTGCCGAATAGTTTCTCTGGGTTTCATTTAATGTTCGACTGAAAAAGGCCACGGGTTGAACATTTTGAGAAAGCACTGCCCCAATCGCAAAATCTGAAGCGTCCGCTGAAATCTCTAATCCTTTATCCCCCTCTGGAAATTTTAAGACGGGAACTTGAGTCAATGCGTCTTTCAGTTTGTGAAACGCCAATTTGGCTTCTGCTGACCACGAAAACCTAGCTTTCTTTCTTTTCAATTTTAGCAGCGGCTCAGCTATTTTTGCAAAGTCTTTAATGAAGGACCGATAGTATGAACGCATCCCAAGAAACGACGATAACTTTTTCGCTGTTTTAGGAACAGGATAATTTTTAATAGCTATTATTTTTGACTCATCCGTTTCGAATCCATTTTGGGAAATTTTAAATCCTAAATAGCGTAACTCTTTTGCGGAAAATTTACATTTGGACGCATTTATCTTTAAACCATCTTCATTTAACAATGAAAACACTTTTCTTAAATCTTGTAAGTGTTGTTCTAGAGTACTACTCGTAATTATAATATCGTCTAAATATATAAACGTACTTTTACCAAGGACCGGTCTTAAGACGATGTCCATACATCTTTGGAACGTTGCCGGCGCACCGGATAAACAAAAAGGCATTCTAAGAAATGCGTACGTGCCAGTTATGAACGCGGTTTTGTGGACGTCTTCAGGTTTTACCCCAATCTGAAAATAGCCACTCGTAAGATTTAATGTAGTCATGTATTTTGTAGACAAAATATTTCGAATTATCTCTTCGATTATCGGCAATGGATATACGGGATATTTTGTGACGGAATTTAACTTGCGATAATCTATAGCAAACCGCCACCGCTTCGGGTGCGTAATCGGATAATCATTATTTTTTTTACATAAAACAATTGGGCTAGCATAACTGCTAAAAATTGGCGTGATGATTTTATTCTTTACATCTCTTTAATATGATATTCAATTATTTCTTCTTTTACCTTATCATATCGATATGTCTTTTGCCTAACTGTCTGAGCATCCCCCGTTTCAATATTATGATTTACGACCTGTGTGAAACCCGGTACATCGCTAAGTAAATTCGAAAAGTCACTTACCAGGCCCTGGAGTTTTTCTTTTTCTTCTGCCGATAGATGCTGCACGTCCAGCTGCGGGGGCTTATCATTCTTGGTTTCTATTGGTTTCATATTTAACGTCAACTCTCCCCTTTTGAAATCAATTTTTGCTTCTCCCAAGCTAAAAACGTCCATACCTAGAATAATACATGTTTGCAGGTTTCGCACAATATAAAATAAATGTTTTACCTGCTTGTCGTTGATACGCACGAACAACGGTACTTTGCCTAAACAGCTATACTTCGCTCCTTGGGCCGCTATGACATCCGTGTCTCTTGCACTAAAAATTCTGTAACGGCGAAAATGCTTCTTGAAAAATCTTTCTGATATAAAGCTGCTTTGGGCTCCTGTATCTAAGAGAGCCGTCGCCGGTATGTTGTTAATTAAAACTTCAATCTTCGGTAAACTCAAATTTTTCACGACCACGGTGTTCAAATTAATTGTGGAAGGTGTAATGCTTGTTTCGTTATTAAAGCAAACTCCATTGGAACACAGCAAACTTTATTTAATAGATCAATTTCATAGCTGCAACATATAAATCAAAGAAAAGGTAACATCAAAAATTAACAGCCAAAACGTATTCTATCTTTTTTAAAATTAAAAATCATTTTCTTACTTCGTGCGAGAACCGCACGCAGCTCTCGTATTGGCGTTTCAAACATTGCCATTTATTAACATATATATTTCAAATTCAACTATTTCAAAAGTACAAGATTATTATTGCAACAATATCTAAAGCTGTTACAATCTCTCCCCCAACGGAGAAACTTTTCCGAAGAGAAAAGTTCTTGAACGCGACTTTCTCATTAATATTAAGAGAAGGCAAATAAGATTAGAGTTAAAAACCTCACTTTCTGGACAATGCAAATGCATTTCAGAACACTTATTAATCCCAGTTTCAACAGACACAGCACTAGAAAATGATACAGATGAATCAGCATTTTCTTGAGATTTTGTTGAAGTACATTTATCTGATTCACCAGAAGATTTTTTTAATGTCAGAATCGTTTCTAACAATATCATGATCCGAAAATTTTCATACCTATATGTGGGGCTTTCTGGTTCCCCCAAGAGGTTCTTTCCAATGCACTTGAACCAATTCAGCGCTTGGCCCTTCAAAGCGGTGGTGGCAAGAGTGACTTTCTGAAATTCGTGAACTGGATATAACGTGAAGTGGGAGTTTAGCTTTTCCAGGAAATTAATTACGGCTGTTTTGCCGTCAAAACTTGCCGCTGGCTTCATGGTTGCCTGCATGGTTTGTACGATGTAGCCAAATCCTTCTAGGCCAGGAGGTGCTATCTCAGGATTCTGGACAGGTACAGCAGGTATCTCAGGTTCGTTTTCTTGTCTTTCAGGCCATCCTCTTATTTTTCTTCGGGCGCCAGTGTCAGAACTGAGTGTTCTGTGCGTAGTTTTGGCAAACATCTTGAAGTAACTCCTTAAAGTCCTAAAGTCCTGATCTGGAACAGGGAACTGAAATCAGCTATGTTCTGGTGTAGATACTATGATATACGTAGTATAATAACTTCACTTGGAAGGGATTTAAAATCCTCTTTTATTAAATCAATATTATTTACAAATCACTTCCCAACTCGGGAGGGATACAGAATGTAAAAGACCACACTTGGGCCTAAATGAACAATCAGATAATATTTTAACTAAAGCTAAATAGAAATTTAATTAATCTTTGCTCACAGAGCTCTACGCGGAGTTGGCCTTTAACTAAATGGTGCGTAGCAAGATTTACTAATACTAGCGCACTCGGATTTATTTCAATAAGCAATCACGTAACAAGCACTATGGCTTAGAAATTAGCTGCTAGCTGGTCAGGCGAACGTCGAATAGAATGACCGCGATCTGAGACTAAAAGCTCTCTCACACTGAGAGGTTTCTACCTCTGGTTAAATATAACTTGGTTCTACTTCAAATTAGCATAAGCTGAAAACGCGCGCTTCTTCTGACGGGAAGTTGAAACATGAGAAGAGATAGAAAGATTCAAATTAAAATTAAAACTTTGTTAGTTTAACTAAAACCTTACACAGTCCACTCATATGTAATTTTCGGCGTACAGTAGCTGAAGATATCGCCTTACCAATGGACGCTGTAACCATAGATGTCACACGTGTGGAGGTCACACGTGTGGAGGAATTGTTTCCATAAACATGAAATTACAGAATGATGAACGCCGAAGAAAAGAGCAACATCTGTGATCGACTGTCTTGCTTCAATGCGCCCCACTGCACGCCAGCTCTCAGAATCTTCCATTCGTCTTCTGGAAATCATAGAAACACGTATGTCTGGAAACCAAATTGTACAAAAGTTTTAAACACCTTCTATCAGCACTTACAATCAACTTCTGTAACCCTTCATAAAGTTGACTTCTTATAAGATTGCCTTTTTTTGCATATTTCTTGACATGAAAGCGCGATTGGCTGTTACCTAACATATTTGCATACTTCCATCTACCTCTGCAGCGAATTGCATCCTCTGCAATTCTCATTGGCTTCTGGAAATCAGCATTTTCCTCTCCGTGCTTAACTTTTGGAAGTGAGTGTATTAGCCGCTGGATCTGAAAAGTCAAATATTTGAATTAACGCAATACACAGTCTAAAATTTTCACCTACTAACACAGCTCCAGGAATGACGGTGTTACTTCTTTTAATAGATAAAACATCGTTCATAAGTCATCTAGATTCCCTGACTCTTTCACTCAAGTTGTTGCGGTGATTAAAGCTGATTGAAACAATAGAAGGTACAGGAACTAACTATAAAAAAAATAGCGTTGTTAGCTGAAAAAAATTATAGGTATGACAAAATTACAATTACATGCAAACTAACAAATGTAAAAGAGAGAAAAATGGCAGGTTTTCCTTTTTGTATTTTCCTGTATTGAAGCTCGTAACTGATGCAAAAAATTCTCAACAGTTGTTCAAATGCGTCATACTCAGAAGTAATTCTTTTTCTAGTATATAATAATAGTCTTTTCACTGAATATGCCTTCGCAGATTTAAGTGGATCCATGCATTTTAATATCATTATGGCAAATTCTATAACATTTGAAATTATTTTATTTAGCTCAGTTCACTCGTAAATTTTTATAGCCAATGTAAATCTTACAAAGTTCTTTATACTTAATATACACCTGGCAGTCGTTTACTGTACTGGCACGGATCTGTACTTTGGCAGTCTCGGCACCGTGGATAAAAACAGGCATCTGGCGGTTTCAGATGATTCATGGGAGAAGAGGTAAGGCCCGGTAAACATTTAAACATACTGAATTAACAGTTTACGAATTTTGAATTAAATCTGTTTCGTCCATAGCGCATAAACCACAATGGAATAAATGCTTTCTTTAAAGTTCATTATATTTATTTACCATAGGGACACTTCGGCGCTAGGTTCACTTAACAGCGTTACATCTGATTCATTTTATAACTCAGAATGCGCAACAATTATGTATATCATCTGAAGAATTATCTAATCGTTGCCACGTGTTATATTCAAATACTATAATAAATCGAAAACGATGTGTAAAAGAAATTAAACGAAAAAAAAAAACATTTTTTTACAGATGATTCAACGCCGCTTATCTAATGCGCATGCCCTTCTAATTAATTCAGTTCTCGCTTCGCAGAAAGGCAAAAATATCTAAAATTTCAAAATATTTTCATTAAAAATTGAAAGATATAGACAGCTATAAAACAACAAGCTCAGTTAAAACAACTAAAGGAACAATTTTTGCAGTTAAAATTACAGTTTCTTCTCAAAAACAAGCTAATAACTTAAATGATAATTCCAGAACGAATTAAGCATAATTTAATTCGCAAAAATTAAAAGAAGACGTTACTTCGTTGTTCTGAAGCTTAGTTTCTCTAGATTGGCAACAAATCCACTACTCTGCTAAGTTTAAAATGTAAACAAATATGGCGGCTATGGTAATCAAAAATTAGTTTTAGCCGCACTTAAAAAACTTTTAAATTGTTGATAATTCCACAATTATTGCATTCAGTTTAACTATAGGCACAAAACTTTTAACTGAAAGATAACAACGACATAATTCAATCATTTTTAAATCAAAAAATGCACAATTTACAAACTTATAAGAATAAATTAACTGAGCTCACTGAGCTGAGTAGCAGAGTGGATATATATATATATATATATATACATATATTTATATACCTTTGGTGCTGCCGATTGCAACCAAAATGCTTGAGTTATGCGAGATACATACATACGTACTTACGTACGTACAGACGCCACGAAAAAAATCTCTTCAGACTTCATTTTAAATCAGTTTTATAATTTTTTGGGGAAAAAAGAGTCTTTTATTCGGTCCTTACGGACAGATGTCACGCACAAACATCGTTAAATTACATTCGATAGCGGTCAAAATAGATTATTTTCTTTGAAATGTGGTACCCGAAATTTTTCGCGATTACAATACTCCCTTTTTACTTCGTACAAGGAAGTAAAAACGCAATGATAAATCATTTACTTTAGAAAAAAGTCACAAAGGAAAATAATAATAAAATACATGAAACTTTGCTGAACAGAATAAAACTATTTTAGTAATTTGAAACATTTTTTTATTTCAGGATATTATAATCAAACATTCATCCACTCCACACTACCTTTTGATGCATAAGGCCAGTTTATTAAAAATATAGGAATTGCCTCTAATGCACTACATGTTTGAGACTGACAAGATACTGAAAGTGATTAATTCTACTGAATCCGATACCATCGGATTGCTCGGAAGATAAATTATCTTATTTTATTTTCTGCAGTTTAAGTTATGAAACCTCTAACTGCGAAAATCAATAAACCTGAGTTTCTTTCTATCAATCTTGCCTTTTCAATTTTCCAGAAGTATTAAAAAGCAGATATTTTCAATGAATACGTGTTCTTTATTTTCGTCCCCCGAAACGAATGAATGTGTCTAGTTACATGCGAATGAAATCAAAGCTCATATGTAATATTTTTTGTTTTTCAATGTCAGAAATAAAATATTAAATGCACATGAAAGCTGAAGAACGTAATTTTATTTTGCCTTTTAGATAGTAACTGCTAATGTTTTTAACTACGTATTTTTTTATTTTTCCACAGTCAACTATTTCTTATAACAGTAATAAAAATTAATGTGCAGTGCTTTGGTTTGCTTTACTTGATTACGACAAAGCACACGAGAGCTATCTGCCCAAGAGGACGGATGCCTTCGTAGAGGACATTCAAAGAGAAACTGGCTCATATAAAAGTTACACATGGGGAACCCCACAAAAACGCCCATGTAACAGACCGTTTGCCGTTATTCAAACCCCGGCCCAAAATTGTCTTTAGCGACTTTACCGCTCAGCCGCTGGTGGTCGTTTCTTTTATGAAATCATCCGCGAGAGTATCCTCCTTACGCACAGTTTTTGAATGCTTTTCGAAACAAACAGCAATTTCAGTGTATAATGAGTGAAAAAAGGGTACATTTGCCGTCTGATTGACCTATCATTTTTCGAAAGCGCGACTGGTATTTTGACACAAAATCGATCTTTTCTTAAATAACGTGTTGATTTGTTTTTCAAAGTTCAAATCCACCCCTTCCATTATGTGTAAATGTCAAATTTTGTAAAAATCAAACACGCCATTTCTGAGATATTTGCATTTTAAATACTGCGTGAATTTTCAGCCTGGTGCCAACTAATTCCATTTAGTAAACGGGAGCTAAAACCCTCCGCAGCTTTCAACTTCGTGTCTTCTTTATTTCCCACTTTAACCATTAACATTAAAAAATTCTGACTTTTAAATAAAAAATAAATTTAGATTTGAAAAAAATGTGTATTTCTTTAAGCTGCATATTTTAAAAATAGTTAAAATATTTAAAAAAAAATAATTTCATGATTTTTGTATGAGCAAATTTCTTTAAAATTTCAGTCATTTGCGAATAAAATTTAATACTCTATGTGAAAGATGTCAAAGATACTGTATGTCAACGATTTAGAATTTGAATTTAATGCATGATTAAACATGTTTGTAAGTGTAAAAAAATACCAGTAGGTAATCTATTTTTCAATATGCATAAAAAGTAGATTTTAAGCATATACGATTAGCAGGAAAAATGACAATTATTTCTCAGAAAATAATTAAAAAGTAAGTAACCTAAAAATTTCGGTTAAACAATCTGAAAAAAAGTTAGTTGTAAGGTTTTCTTTTTCCTTACCGCGTTCATTCTTCGTATAAATTGAAAGCAAATTCCTCTAGCATCGAAAGATCAAGCATTCCACTACCGGATTTTCCACTTTTCCTGCTTTAAAAATATAAATAAATAAATAAGAAGGCTTTCAGATTTTCTATTACACGCAAAGAGGTGTTTTTTAACGTTTTCTGTGTTACCTTTATTTATTAAATATCATGTTCTTAGCTCTTAAACCATAAAATTCAATTCAACATCAATATCACAAAATCTTCTAGGTGCCCATGTTCGGATGGAGGATTACGTTATTCAAAATTTGATGTCTCTAGGTACCGTTGTGTTTCCACAGTGCGAGAAACAAACATAGATTCAAGCAGATTCTTCATTATCTAATTTCTTTAAATATAATGCAGGGCTCTAACACTTGGTGGCAACAATTTGGAAAGTGAAACGCCTTTTATAGTGAAGTAATGTAAAATGCCAAAACGAAATTAATAGGGAAAATTGCCATTTTTTGGATTAAAAAAGAAACCTGAAAGGCTTCAGATTTTAAATTACGTCCAAAGAGGCGTTTTTTAACATTTTGTGTGTAACTTTATTTATTAAATGTCGTGTTCTTCGCACTTAAACCATAAAATTCAGTTCAAGAGCAATATCGCAAAATTATTTTTAAATGACATATCTTTAGAATTTGCGATACACAGTCTCGCGAGAGGGAGATAAAAATACTTTTTCTGTACGACATTGCCATTGCTCGCTTTGAAATTCTTGAGTTTGTTAATCAAAAATTCGTTAAAGTTTTATAAAATAGGAAATCGATAATAAAACAAATTCCATATTTCACATTAGGGTGAAATACGGAAGATTCCCATACTCGGGTGGAAACGTTCAATATTCAAAATTTTATGGCTCTAGGTAACTTTGTTTTATCACAATGCGAGAAACATGCATACATTTATACAGCTTCTTCATTATTCAATTTCTTTAAATATAATACAGGGCGATAACATTTGGTGGCAACAATTTGAGAAACGAATCAACGCTCTTAGTGAATCAACGCAAAATGCCAACACGAAATCAATAGTCCTTCAGAGCCAATTTTCCCTTTGGACTAAAAAACAAAACTTACCACTGTACTGACGTCTGAATTAAAACAGGTTACAGGTGGTGGACGATAATTTATCATCTCCAGAGTTTTGCAGTTGTCTCCCGTCTTCCCCATTTGCCTTTTAAGTGAAGGAGAAGTTTACTTCTTCTTTGCTGCGTATCTTTGCTGTGTAAAAGAAAAACACGTCTGGCTAAGAGCGGATGGTCCAATTTTCGAGTCCCACAGTGGGCAGTGCACGGACTTTTCACCTTTCCCACATCAAATAAAAAGAAAAAACTCTACGGAGTTGTTAATCAAAAATATTTAAAATTTAAAAATTCAAAAACTATTCCTCTTTTAAGATTTCTTAAATCTATTTCCGTATTTCTTTTCTGAGCGTGGCATAATATGAAGAAAAGAACATCCAAATATAAGAAAGTGTCCATTACCGTTGTTACGTTAAACGAAGAAGTGTGTAGAAAGAGTGCAGCATATATGTTGCCGAAGAATTTTATCGCTACCACTTAATTTAATTTCGAATACAAACACTGGTATACAAAAGAAATACTTTTGAAACCCCTTCAGTATTCTTCATAAGGAATTTTACGTAAGGCATTAGGAATAATTGCTTACCATAACAAATTTCACTTCTCATGCCATAAAAATATTCTTGTTGTATGCCTGGCAACATTTGGCAAAGTACATTGGATAATCTAGAAGTATAATCGAACCAAATACACACTTAGAGTAACTGTGGAATAAAATGACATAGGACAGAATCTGGAACTTTATTCTTCAATGTTCGTCCGAAGCCTTCACGTTTTCATGCTAGAGATGGCCCAACAGAATGCTAGATCCTCCATTTAGTAAGTACTTTTCTTGTAATAAATGATCCTTTAGCTTTGCTTTTGAAATCATTTACATATATTAAAGCTGTACTCACATGCATAAAAATTTCGTTCGATCTGCCATCTTTTTCTTTCTTGATGCGGAGAGTTTTAGGAATTGAGTGAATAATAGAGTTTAGTGTGTAGTTTTCCTTATTTCTAGTAAAAATATTAAGCACATTTAACTTTAAAATAGAATAATTAAATTTTTCTGCGTATAAATAACTGTGCATATTTGAAAAATATTTTCAAAAATTAAATTACTAACGAGTTCTTAGGATCCATCATGCCATTTCCGATTGAATTTTCACTCCAGCAACAAAAGCTAAATTTTGAATGAAACATTAAGCATGTTTTACTGTGTATCGGAAAACAGCCAAGTTAAATATAAATAACTAAGAATTTGGAAAGTTTGGAAATGGGGTGTAATAAGTAAACTGCTTCTCGGATATTTACGGATTTAAAAAGCTGAAATTCATTAAAACTTGCAATTTCAGAAAGCATATTCTTTCATGCTACAAATAATTTTGGACCTTTTGAAAATTCGCAGCTGTTTGCTTTCCCCCCCCCTAGATATTCTATTCCATTTTTATCTTTTCAGTAAGTAATATTCAACTATTTAAAATTTAAGCATATGCTCTCAAGCGTATTTCTTGGTAATGACTAGAAAACACATTTTATGCGTTTCAATATTTTTCCCAGGAGAAACTTCAAAATTATTTTTAGGTACATAGCAACTTTCTGAGGCATATTATTTCTACCAAAAATACGTTTGAATTAAAAATATTACGAATATAATCGCAAAACGACGAAATGTTAATTTATCGTATTAGTTAAGAATTGTTGTGATGAAATATGTTTAAAAAAATCCGAAAGCTTTCAGATTTTATATTACGCCCAAGGGTTTTTTTTTAATATTTTGTGTGTTAACTTTATTTTTTAAACAACATGTTCTCCACTTTAACTACGTAAAATTCAATTCAATAGCAATGTAACAAAATAGTTAAAAAAAACATGTCTTTAGAATTTCCGACAAAGAGTCTCGCGTGCTGCAATAAAAAATTTTTTTCTCTCCTACAGTGTTGCCAATACTAGCTTTGAAATCGTTGAGTTTGATAATCAAAAATTCGTTAAAGTTTTACAAAATGTGCCGTAGATAATAAAACAAATTCGAAATTCAAAATCCAGGCTCTCAAGTGCCATGTTCAGGTGTATGATTACGTTATTCAAAATCGGATGGCTCAAGGTACCGTTGTTTTTCAGCACTGCGAGAAATATATCTACATTCATACAAATTCTCTTTCATTTAATTTCTTTTATAATGAATCAGAGCGATAATATTTTGTGGCAACTACTATTTGAAAAATGATTCAGCCTTATACAAGAATTGAACACAAAATCACGTTTCGAGACCAATAGCTCTTCTGAGTTAAAGCTACTTTGGGCTAAAAATGCAATGAAACTCCTCATGTTGACCGCCTGTCAAAGATTATTTTAGAACCTTTAACAGCATTTCTTGGAACATACGTGAACACAGGTATTTTTAACACCACTTCTTTGATATGATCTTCTGCGCAACCTCAAGTCGTTGGAAACTGCAGGTGGTGCCATAAGATATTTTAATTACGTTGTAGGGACATCAGGTGTTTTTTGAAAGCAAGAGAGATGAAAAAGAGCAGTGCCCTCGCCGAGATTCGAACTACGGGCCTCTCGAATACGCGTCGAGCGTGCTGACCACTACACCACGAAAGAATACTAAGAAGGAGGGAGAAATACCTTAAAACATAATATTGCGTAAATGTCCAGTTAAAAACTTCCATTACGCAATATATTGTAAAATTTCAATAGAAAACTTTCATACTTTGTTCAAGAATTCTTTCAATGAATGTAAAAACTGAACACAGTATTTTCTAATCAGAATTTTCAATATAGAATCTCAAATGTTTTCTGTGTTAGGGCGTGCCCGTGTGACTTTCCAAACCCTTTTTCTATCTTCATCATTAAATTGAAATTTCCAGGGGAAAGTCTATGTCCAAATTTAAGTTACTACAAAATATATGATTTTATACATCAAGGATGAGAAGCCCCTTTTTATACAAAAACTTTTTTGAAACATGCATCACGCACTAGATTGTAGAAATGTAAAAACTCTTCTTCAGTATCTTCAGTTAAAAGCTTGATTAGGAAATTTTCTTGCAGCTGGATTTGCAAATTTCATCACACAACAGTTCACTGATTTCTTATTTATGTTTTACAGAAATTTAATCCGCAAATTTCAAAATGCAAAAGCTGATTCCTCACAAAATATTCGTTGTCCAAATTCTCACAATCAATATTCATCAGCTTCTTTTAACGAACATAATCAGTATTCTTCTAGGCCATTGGAAAAATGAACATGAAACTCACATTTACTTACATCAACGAAAAACGGTTCGTTGTGTATGTATGTTGTGTACCTTTGGTTGAGAGTTTTACGTTTCGTATCTAAACGAAATATAAATTAACATTCTTTTTTGTAGTTTTAACTTGCGCTCATGTTTAATCAGATAATTTAGGCCTTAGAAAATGTCATTCCAAAACGTTGGTCTGTACAGATCCTATTCGTCTATAATTCTGCCACCAAACTCTACCTTTAAGTAAATTTAATTCCTTCTCTCAACTCACATCTATAAATAAGATATTTTCTTGCAAATAAACGCCTTACTCTAGAATAGAAAGGAAGGGATTAGGATCTGCATTCATTTGCTTACATAAGATGGAAAAAATCTCGAAGTTCCTGATTTTTATTTTATAAAAATAACGGTCGTCATTGCTTTTCTTTCAACAATCATTTCATAGCTTCTAAAAATTTCTTTAAAATAATAAAGTTACAACAGTTCTGATGTCAAATCCTCTTTTGTAAACATGTTCGATAATTCGCTTCCAAGCACTAATAAATGCGGTTCTTTACTCACTGTGAGCTAACAGGCACAGCCAAATACGATGCCTCTTCTTGTCACTCTGTCCACCTTCCGATTTCTCCATGTAAGCAAGAAATAAACTCCACAGAGCAATGCTTCCTCACTCATCAACAATACTTTCTCATCTCACAGAAGAATTCCCCCCAGCAATGACCATGTTACACACCTGCTAGGACATCTGTAGCGGTTTACCAAAACATCTGTGCTTGTGCAAGAGGCTGATTGGTATTTTGCTCGATGAGTTTGTCTAATGTAGGCTAGCAATGACCATGTGATGTATAATCTCTTGCTGTAAAATAAACTAGTTTGCCAAATTTAGTCTAGCGGAACCGCTTCTCTAAATCGTACATGAGACGGAATCATTAGGCAAAGGTACTGCACTTATCTAGTTTTTCACCAATGACTTTTAACACTACTACTTGCGAAAAACATAAAATATATCACGTTGGAAAAACTTCCAGTGCATGACTTTCCTGGTATTATTTTTAAATGCATTTCATTTTTATTCTCAATTGATATTTTTAAGCAAAATAGGTTGAGAAAGAAAATTATTATTATTTCTTATGATAACTAATTTGAATGATTAGAGAAAAATTTGTATAATGTACCTTGGGGCTCTTTTGAAGATTGAAGTCGCTCATGGCTGTTAGGTTCTTCTATCCGCTTGTTCCACCAGCATGGTTGTTTTCCAAAATATTTGTAGGGTTCAGAGGCGTGAAAAATTTCGATTGCCTTCGTGTATGGTTAGATAGCGAATATTGGTTTAAGTTTGTGATCTTTGTTGACGATTGCTCTGGAATCTGCAGATTTCGATGTCTTAGTTCAGCCTGTATAAAAGATGCCTTTGCGTAGGAGTAATATTTATTGCAATAAAGTTTCTATTAAGAGTCTCACTATGCAGTTGAAAATACAAGTGAGCCAGCAGTTATTTGAAGATTTTCGGATTGAAAGTATCTGTTAACTAGAGGAATAGTAATTGATATTTTGTGAGTTTATAAATGCAGTTCTCAATTCTGGGTTATCACTAGAGCGCTCGTGAGCTAATGGGACGATTCCATTATAGTGACAATTAGTTTGTTTGACTTTTGTTTAGGTTGCGCATTAACTACCTATTAAATTAAAACGTATTTATCATAAATCTGCTAGTTAACAAACATAACAACAAACTGTTAATCAGTATTTGAATTCTACAATTATTTAGAAACTTATTTAAGTCATTACGAGAGGATTTTGCTAGAGGCAAGGGTCGAGACTTTCAGAGGCATGCTCTCTCTGTAACATCTTGCGAATTGTCCTTTTTCTTTTTCAGTTTTATTCTACGTTCTTGGATTCGTCACAGTGTAAGACAATATCAGAAGAGCTGCAGAATCATTAGATGCTCAGACTCCTGACATCGAGAGGCTTTGGTGAGGAACAAAGTGCAGATCGCTAAAGTCTCCTGACACTTGTCCTGATGGCTTTTGTAATGACAAGTGGAGGTATTGCTGAAGAGGCTATTACTTTTGTAATGTCAGACCATGTTGTTTCACACCTCGTAACCGTGCACCAGAGAAAAGGAACTCCCAGACCTGGGCTTTATAAGTCCTTACACGGTTATTAATCCCCCAGCCCCTAAAGGCGATCCATGGAGGCTTAATCCTCCCCGTTCAACCTAAGGGAACAGAACTGCTTACAGGTATAGTGTTCATAAATCACAAGTCAGTGGACGAAGTCAGGTCCAAAGATTGTCCCTCCGTGTTGACCAAGGAAAGCCAAAGCGCCAGTGACAACTTTTGATATTTCACCATATAATGTTCCCACAACCAAAGGGCAGACAAAACAGAACCAGTGCGGTCCGTGCTGAGCCTGAACATGTCACCAAAAAAACGATGGCTCTAGTTACTCTGAAGACTGATTATGTACCTCAGGAGCCGTGTCTGTCTACCTTGTAACCAGCCTCATCTAAATACCTTGTAACAGCTCGAAGATCGCGAATTGTGACGGGACCACACACATGAAATTCTTTTACACTATAGAAAAAAATCGACGTACTGAGAAGGAATCATCCGATTGCTTTGAAATTGCGTTTGCATAAATGTTTTGACCAAATATGCAAATATTAAAATTTAGTGTCCAATAAATGAATAGTGCGACGTTCTGCGCATCGAAACTGCGCATCCAGCAGTTGTATATAAGGAGCTGTTCTTGAATTGTTGTTAAAAATTTCTGTTGTATTGCGATTTAAGATACCTTTCAACGACTGAAAAAATGCCTCACCGCAGGATTACATCTCATTACGAACAACTGTCAGAGTTTGAAAGAGGTCTTATCATTGGGTTAAAAGAAGCAGGTTGAAGAAATCGGAGAATCGCTCGTCATAATTATGTTATGGTATTTTTAGCAATTAATGTCATTGATTCATTACTCATCAATGCCATGATCGTGTAAACCAACTTTTAAATCATATCAACACTTAATACTACAAAAGATGAAATTGTGAGACAAACATTGAAAACAGAATTTCAGTAAGTTAAATGAGTATCAACAAATATAGTTGTAAATACCATAACGATAATACAACAAGGTACATAAGGGGTGGTGGTTACAGATGTGGTTTGCCGGTGTGAGAAAACAGGTAGAAAACATACCTTATATAAAAAGGGGGGGCCCGCAAAAATCAAAATTTCTTGAGACAAAACAGTTCCCATTGCATTGATGACAATGAAAAGGTGAGTAGTGACATCCTAATTTTTTCCGGATATCTATAGAGAGAAAGAAAATATATTAGGGGGCCTTCCATCTTTTCAATCTAGACATGAACCTCCATACGTTTCCCACTCCTCGATACGTTCCAACTCTTCGCTAACGTTTTCAGCCATCTTCTCCAGTTTCTTGCCTTCGACAGAGCTCTCTTGAATTATTTTTCAGCCACAGCCACTGCTTCTCGTCTGGCTAAAAAACTTCCGAATCCCCCATTAGAAGACCGCTGCAGGCTCTTTTTGTTCTTCTCGTCAGCCCCCCGCTTGGCGATGCTTGAAGTACCAAAAGCCGCCAGTTGCAAGGCAACCCTATGAGGAGATTCCAAGGCAGTAAGTGTGAGGTATTGGGTAGTATGCCGGATGTTGGCGGATATCCCTTTTTCTGCAAGAATTACAATCAATGCAAAAGGTCATTCACCTTATCTACGAATGCAATAACACATTCCTGCAGCTAGCCGCGCACAGAGTGTCACTTTAGCATGGTGGAAGCTTAACGGACTCCAAATCACCCAGTGCTAAAACCCCGGTGTGGAGTAGCTGCATACAAAAAAAAACTTTTGAAGCAGGGTGCAGATTTGCACTTGGTTAAGGAAATTTTCCAGACCACTGTCTGGCAGAGATAAGCATTCGGAGAACTGAAGGTATTTTTCTCCAAGGAATTTCGAAAACAAGTCTATAAGTTGGTTTTCATCTCAAAGTAATAATTTTAGAAAATGAATTGCAAAATCTGGCACTTGATTAATTCAATTAAATTAAATACAGAAGAATGTTTCTACAGTGGAAATATAATAATTACGCAGAGGAATTCATGTTTCTTAAGAATGTTTCTACAGTTGAATAATAATAATTACATAGCGAAATTCATGTTTCTTAAGAATGTTTCTACAACACCAAAAACGACTTTACTACCAGAGTCAGTAAATATGGATTCGAACTTTACCAGAAAGAGAGGTACGTTAACCAACTTATTAAACTTTATACACCAACTTGTGTAAAACAAAGAACTTTAAAATTCAAAGTGAAAATGACTCTAAGATTCAACCTAACCAAAAATTAAACATTAAGAAAAGCAAGTTAAGATTAAGCGTTAACCAAACATTATAAAAACCAAGTTAAGATTAAGAGTTAAAAAACAAAATTAAGTAGTTAACCAAACAACCTTAAGGATAAAAGAAAAAAATTAACGCAAACAACTTAAATTCAGAGTTAACCAAAACTGCCAAAATTGAATTGAAAACAATTACTTTTCAACAAGGCAAAATTTAACATCAACTAATAAAATCAAATTAATAACTTCTATGACTGACAACAGAATTATGATAATTATTACAATTAAGATAAATATACTTCAGTTACTGATACTGAATTAAAATAAGTATGTATTACATAACAATCGAATTGTTGTGTAGATTTCTTGAGTATTATTTTACAGTGCTTAATAATTTTGTTATTTTACAGTGAATAGTGAATTTTAATGTTCATGTTTGAGATGTAATTCTTAAATTATACTGTTGTTTAAATCCTTTCTTTTGATTTGGGTAAAGTTCTTTAAGTTAGCAGAAAAGCTTGTACAGCAATAGCCAGTTTTTGTGTTCTCACGGACGGAGAAAATTTTGGGGTCAAGGGTCGGCGACCAGCTGCATTTTTCGTCCCCTTATCTTGCGGGGGCGAACATGTGTTTTTCTCGTTCAAAGGCAAACAGTTCTGGCGGCGGCGATTCTTGATAGAATTATGGGGTACAAAAATTTAGGATCTGTCTGAAGAGTCGCAACGTTAACCGATTTACGGTGTAAACATCCCTTGGTTTTGAGCTTGAAAAATAGGGGCTTGCCACTGTGAAAAGATAGGACTGATTTTCTTAGAATTTTGGTTGGTGTTTATTGCTCTGTTCCTAGTGATTAGAGAGGGTTACTGTTTGGTGTAGCATTGGTGAATTTTAATTTTATAATAAGTAATTATAGAGGCTGTCCACATTTTGAGCGTCGCGAGGTTTTAAATTTGGTCGCTCCCGTGGCGAGGGAGATTTTTAAGATTTTGTCAGATTTTCGAGTCTTTTTTCAGGAGAGAGAGAGAGAGTTATGCGGCCCCTCCCTCCTCAGGGCCATCCGTGTTACGGCTGCGGTTACAGGAACATTTTTGGTGCAAGAACATGTCCGAGAACGATGCGGTCTGCCATTGTGCCGTCTTCGGCGAATTTCAGTTAAGATCTACGCTACGTTACAATTCTCAAACGTTTGGATCTGTTTGCGTTGTTGGCTTTTTCTTTGCGGAAATTGTGGACATTCATATTGTAGGATTTCCGATTATACAGAATCGGCGGAGCTGACGGCGTAACAATCGTTTTCAAATGATTGACTGTGCTTTATTCTTAATAAGGCAAGTTAAATGCTGGAGTTGTCCGACTTGGTTTTTGACAGCGTATGAAATAGCTAACCATGAGTGCCTCTAGTCGACACTATTTTGTTTCTTCCGAATATTGTATCGGACTTGGGCACGAAATGATCCGTCAGCTCCCCGAGTTCCACAGAGTGGTTGCGGCTTCCAGAATCGTTGTGGTTGTCTGAGTGATAATGATTTTCTACTTATTGACTGTGTGGGATGCTGGAAAAGGAGGAAGTATAGGAAGGAGTCGTCAGACTTCGTTTGCTTTTTTTTACCGTGAAGGAATTAGCCAATCATGAGTGCCAATAAAAGTTAACAGACTATGGTTTCGAAGACTATTGTCCGATTATTGTTTCCGACGTGTTTACCAAATGATCCGGCGGCTCCCGAGCTCTACAGACGGTCGGTGTGTGCGGTTTTCCGTGAGTATTTATTTTTGTTTCTATCTCTCTTTGTTACTGGTTATTTAATTATTAATTTGAGAAAGTGGTTAAAGTTGTAAATTGGGATGGGTAGTAATTTAAATTAAATTGAGGGCAAGTAATTCTTTCATAACTTGCGCAAGAATCACTCCCCAATGCCACCGCTTTTTACACAGGTGCGCATAGTTATGTGATGTAGTAGGGGGAAAGTAAGTGCACGTTTTGCTGTCTAAAACCTGTTTACTTTCACAAAATAAAGAATGAAAGAAAAAATGAAACTACAAAATTTAATGGTTAGAGTAAAAGTACAATAAGAAAGATGTAAGTATAATAAAAATGATGTTTGTATAATAAAAAAGCTATATAATAAAAAAGGGTCCTCCAAAATGGAGTTTCGATCAATCCATTTTTAAACCTGTAAAGTCTAATGTCAGGTTTCAATTTTGTACCTTGTAAAATCAGTATACCTAAATGGAAAGCGTGAAGGCGGCATAGGCAAGTTTCTCATATCAAGTCGTAATCAACGTCGAGCTTCTTTCAAAAAATAGTCACAATTCTGTTCATCTAATGTAACATCATATTCTGAGGTGTCGGATTCCGGAGATAAAGGAAAGTAATCACCTCTTCCACTGTCGTACATATTCGTAAAAAAGCACCTACTACAAACAGTAAACCAAAACGGTAGACACGCAATAAAAAATATGTTTTACTCAAATAGAAAAATGACCAATAACTGGGCAGTCATTACTTGCTCCGCTTCACAAATATTCCCCTCTCCAGGTATTCCCCCTTCTCTGAAATAGCATCCTCCTTTGCATACTCTGTCAAGGTCATTGTGGTATTGCATTCCAAAGCTTTGCGAATAATTTTACTGGTAGCAGCGCAAAGCAAATGAAAGCATTTCGGAAGGGCGTATATATATGCCAGGGGCAGTTAACGCATCGGCTGAGCAAGGCGTATATATACGCCCGCGGCAGTTAAGGGGTTAAAAAGGAAATTTTCACTGAATTGATTTGCATTCAATATTCTATCCAGTAGTTTAATTAATTTCAATTTGTCAGAAGATACATCGTTCATTGTTACAAGTTGAATTAGTTCTTATTGGAAAATTAAAATGTGAGTTTAGTAAAGTACATAACTAGTAAAGGTTTGGACACAATATTGATAGTTGTGCAGGTTGTCAAATGCAAATTTATGAGAAATTTTTGGATAATCTTTTGTAGGGGTATTCTGATCAGCTATTCGTAATTGAAACTTTTGGTCTTGTGGTCTACTGTAAGTCACCCATGTCATCCTTTAGGAAAACATGGTTAAACTTCCATTCGAACCTAGGTAGTTTATTGCGGGCGTAGGAGAATTTAATGATGTTATAACTATTCGATCAGATTTATTAACTTGACTGAAAGGGTGTTTTGATTTCTTAGTGTAAGATTTATTTCTCCCTGGTGTTTTGAACTGTTCTGTGTTTTACTTAAAAGTGTTTGTGGCTATCTCTAAGGTAGTATTGAAATTTATGTGTTTATAGGAAGCAGAGCTGATTAGTTAGTTTTAGTGAGAGATAGCGTGTTGATGATTTTGTTTCGGGAATGCATCTTACATGATTAAAAATCTTTAAGTTTACAGCCCCTGATTCATCCTGTGAACACCATCACACGCGCGACCCGCACACGAGTGTCTACCATAACCATTCGCAAACGGCTGATAGAGCAAAATCTACTCTCATACCGACCGTTACGCCACCTGCCACTCACGCCTGCACACTGTCAAGCCAGATTACAGTGATGCTTGGCTCGATTAGGTTGGAATGATTCTGACTGGGGACGCGTAGTCTTTATGGATGAATCCCGCCTCTAACTGTGTCGTGACGATCATTGAAGACGTGTCTGGAGACTCCCATAGCAGTGTTCCGATCCGGCTTTCACTATTGCACGCCACACAAGTCCTCAGCCAGGAGTTATGGTCCGGGGTACCATTTCCCTTGATAGCCGGACCCCTTTAGACGTCATAAGCGGCACACTTACAGCAGAGCTGTACGTCGAAGACATTCTGAGACCTGTTTTGGTACCATTCCTCTTTCAGTATCCTGGCCTTATTTTTCAGCAAGATAATGCCAGACCACATATGACACTTTCTATGAACTGTCTTACAGCTTGTCAAACACTTCCTTGGCCAGCCAGATCGTCACATCTATCGCCCATCGAGCATGTATGGGATATGATGGGAAGGTGACTGCATTTACTGGGTAATGCTGATGACCTAGCCCGCTAATTTGAGCAAATTTGGTAAGAAATACCACAAGAGACCATCCGCAAGCTTTATCAGTCTATGACGCGCCGTGTGGCAACTTGCACCCAGGCTAGAGGTGGGTCAACACATTATTGATCTCTTTACTTTGTAACTATGTAACTCTGAAATGTTGTGCTAACTTTTGCAGAAGATTTAGTTCGTGCAACTGGTGCAAATTTATATTCGATATACATTCGAATACAATACAAGTATACATACAGTAAAAGCAGGAATACTGAACTTCACTGCATGTCTAAATTTCAAATGAATTCTGTAGCGTTTTAGTTAACTAACGCAATTATTTCATTATGTTGCCTTTACTATAACTTCGACTTTCGTCAATCTGTACCAGAACAAAATTTAGTTGAAGAATAAACAAAGCGTCGAGTTGCTCAGTTTAAAAAAAGCACTTAAAGGCTACAGGCTGGCTTTTACTTTGTTTTAATTTACCTACTGTTGCAATTTAGCTTGCATGGTGTTGACTCCAAATATAATTTAAGCATGTTAATTTTACACTCTGCATTTAATTTAATTTGAACGTACGTTTTGATTGCCTACAAAGTAGCGCAATTTCGTTCCTGTTAAACATATAGTTTGTAAAACCATCAGATCGACATGTTGATAAATAGTTTCATTTAACTTCTGTTTTACTTTCGATGCTTTTGGTTACCAGTAACAAGGTATGGAAAGTTGTCCCGCAATGTTATACGGCGACTCATACATTTTGCACAACCGTATACCTCTACATTTGTAAGGTAAAAAACTATCCAAATCTCTTGTTTATTTTCTACTGTCCTGTACTGTAATACCCACTTTTAAAGAACTCTTCAAACATAATGGAACTGTCTTGTAATATTTTAATAGCACACGAGTGAAACAGAAGGATCAGAAGCTTATTCTAAATAGTGAGATTTTCCCTGCTGCATGGCAAAAAAAATCCTACCCATCAGACATAAATATGTTAAAAGCTCTATATATCATCTTACCTTTAACTTAAAATCAACCTTAATTTGAAAATCAAACAACAAAAATCAGCGTTATTTGCGAATTTTTACAGTACTAGTTTCGACGGTTTTACCTAACCATCATCCTCAGCTGTCAAAGCGCAAATGAGCGAGATAAGATATAGTGATTATTCTTTCCATCAACTAACTATAAAATTGTACGCATTTTACAGAAATTTAACTTTCGAGTAGTTTATTCTTCTATCAACAAAATTCCGAGTTCCATACTCTAGGGCCCCATTCTGGATATGAATTCCTGTAGGATTTGCAGGATTTCTTGCCAATGTGGTTTAATTTACATTGGTCAATCTAAGAGAGGCTTAAAATTTCGCGTTAAGGAACATAAAGTATATGTCAGAAAAAAGGAAACACAGAAGTCCTCTATTGCTCAACATTGTTGGTCCGAAAATTACCCTTTCAATTTTTCTGAAGCCAAAATTATTCAAAAAACACCTTCCATTGGTGAAGTGGATTTTCTAAAGGCGTTTCACATTCAAAAAAATCGTCCTGTTCTAGTTAACGACTCTAATTCCAATCCATTTTTGCCTTCAGCCTTAAGGAAATTACATTTTAGTTCTCGTTTCATCAATAGATGGCGCCAGTATCTTAACTCCTGTCCAGCCATTCTTATCTTTTCTTATCTAATTACTATATCTTATCTCGTTCATTTGCGCTTTGGCAGCTGAGGCTGATGGTTCGATAAAAACATCGAAACTAGTCCTTTGAAAATTTGCAAATCTCAAGCTGATTTTTGTTGATTGACTTTCGAATTAATACTTGTTCGGCGCGTTATTCTGTTTTAATTTTAGGATCAGCCATTCATAAAATTTAAGTTCACTAATTGAAACAGCAGTCAATGATTTTCCACTCCATATTTCGCATTTAAATTGAGATACAAGCAATTTAATCATATCGTGTTAAACAAACAGAATTATTTTCATAAGTTACAAAACGGCATTTATTCCAATGGAATTTCGTTGAAAGCATTGTGAAGCTTCGCTTTCTCTCCCTTTCTCACCCAGACGCCGTGCACAGGTGTTGTCAAGATCCATTTTGCCGTGCAATTTGGATCCTTATACAACAATGACGACAAGCAAACTGATCCGTCAATGTCGTTATCAGGTGATCGCCTGAAATGCTTCCTAGGCTCTTATCGCGTTTTCGCATCTCGCAGAGAAGCACAATACCGCCTCATTTTCACTTCCATTTGCCTGTCTCTCATGCTGGCGGGACATTTTCTAATACTTTGCTAGAATTTGCTTTCCATTACCGCACTGGATTTTGCATAATGGTCGCTGGAACGCTGTATAACGATCGTTAAATTTAATACTATTAGAAAATCAGCAGATCGATTCTCCTATTTTTTTTCTGTTTTTTTATACCCTGTATATTTAAAAACTGAATTCAGTATGTATGGAATATGAAATATGTAACAAACTAACAGATTAAACTTTCTTTTAAATTTGGTTAGGTTTTTATAACTCTAGAATAATTCAGACAATATCTCGACCTATGTAAACTCTCTTCTGTAAACAAAATTGACAAGAGTATTATTTATAAATTTGAACTCAAAAGATTGCACAGTGCAAGCGTAACATAACACATATTTGTTCATTTTTAGGATTTTCATTTAGCATTTTAAGTTTGTTTACAAGCTTTTAATTAAGCCTACGCCTAGTTCTAAGCTCATCTGCCTTAGATAAAGTGTATATAGATAATTTTTACATCATCTGTGTAATAATAATTCCATACTTCTCTGTTCTGCTAGTAATTCTTCACTCGAAATTTTCACTGTTAGTTGCAAACACAGAACGAAAAAAAAAAATCAGAAAGGTTTCAGATTTTAAATTACGTTCAAAGGGGAGTTTTTTTAACGTTTTGTGTGTTACCTTTATTTACTAAATATCATGTTCTTCGCACTTAAACCATAAAATTCAGTTCAAAAGCAATATTGCAAAATAATTTTAAAATGAGAATATCTTTAGAATTTCCGATACACAGTCTCGCGCGCTGGAGATAAAAATGTTTTTCCATACAACGTTCTATTGCTCGCTTTGAAATCCTTGAGTTTGCTAATCAGAAATTCGTTAAAGTTTTTCAAAATAGGAAATCGATAATAAAACAAATTCAAAATTTCAAATTTGGGCTTCCAGATGCCCATGGTGGAGGTTATTCAAAATTTGATGGCTCTAGGTACAGCTGTATTATCACAATGCAAGAAACATACATTTATGCAGATTCTTCGTTATATAATTTCTTAAAATAATATAGGGCGATAATATTTGGTGACAACAATTTGAAAAGTGAAACAACCCTTTTAGTGAATCGACGGAAAATGCGTGTGAGTTACTGAAATTACTGTCCTTCTCGACAAATTGCCTCTTTGGACTAAAAAAGAAAAAGAATTATCAAAAATGCTATAAATTATTAGTAACTAAAACAGAATGTAGGAAGAAAACGAAAAACAATTGTCAAATATTGTAGTATATAAAACCCATTCTTGCCGACTATAGACTTAGAAGCTGAAGTAGGCGTATTTTTTTAATAAAAGAGATACGTATTCATTAGATAGTCTGATGTAAAATAAAATTAATGTAAAATTTTTATTAGAACGTCTAATTTAAGCGTGTAATGAAGGAACATATATATAAGTACATCTAGTTATCTATTACAAAAGTAAATAAATGCAAAGTAAAAAGCAGTTAAAAACTTAATCCAATTGCTCGTTGAATAGCAGTAGCAAGTGTTGGTAATAACGCAAAATAAAATTAAAAATTAAAAATGTGTTTAAAATTTATCACATATTTAGTTCGGGAAAAATCCTATGTAAAAATTTTCAAAAAGGCAGAAGCACATGGGCAAACTACAAGAAATCTGGAAAGGGGCAAATTATGCGAAAACCAAAAATGTAAAAAAAATATGAAATCTACATCTTTCGCTGTATCGTCATCAGGGATAGGTGCACGAAAGAAGTATATAAATAAATCAGCCTGTTTCTGAACTGATAGACAAATTAAAGTTTAAAATTTTAAAATATTCTTCGAAATATTCACTGTTTACGCATCTTGAAGTGAGATAAGATCTTTGATTTATCTTAAAGTTTTAATCAGTTGCTTAACCTAATAAATGATTTTAGAAGAGTAAATACGTATTACTTAGTAGTTTAAATCTTTATTTTTATTTTTTTTAAAGTATATCTACTTGATATAATTTAAAATATACTCAATTAACGTAGTTTATAATATTGTGTTGATACAGTTTATAATACATCTAAATCATTATAGTATTTGCTAACATTTGCCTTATTAGAATAACAGAGATGTCTCTGACGCCATACATGAGGAACCTTGGTCAAAAATTTAGATTTGTTCCACTTTTTTGCTTTTGTAAATATAGTTGTAAAGAAGTTTTAATATTTCTTAGCTTATTGATCAATTTCTGAATTCCCGAGATAAATTTTCAGAGATTGTTAAAAATAATATTTTAAAAGTTTCTCGTTAATATTATTAGGACACTGAAAAATCTTCACACCGAGTGATTCGCTACTGGTTTTGAGAATACAGTTTTATCACTGATGAATTTAATGGTCATTCATTTAATCGTAAGTTTAATCGTCATCGAATAGACGCATGCGATAATAAATTCTGGTAGAACTGGTTTTTCTTCCTCTTTCTGACGACGACGACTAACGGAAGAGCAGGGTTTCGGCCCCGCGCTTCCCGTAATGGAGTGTAGTATCAATGGTGTACTATGTAACTGACGCTTAAAAAAGGATGAGATCCGTAGGATGAGTAAATATTAATACTGCAATATTCCTAGATTTTGCTGAATTTATTCTTTTGCCACCCTTTTTCATGTCATCATAAAAACTGAAAGATGTAACGCGTATATTACTGCAATTCGAGTAGCTGTGGTCCTTCGCATGCTAAAATATAATAGACAGTGTGGAATGCATTACAACGGGTCTATTTTACAAAAATAAACGACACATCCTGAACTATGTAACATCAAGAGTGCAAGTATGAAACATTAAGAGAAAGTTTTAAGATTCAAGAGAGAAATGGTAAAGGATGTCGACAGATTAACTCCGGAACATTTTCATGCATGTGTTTGCGTAGCTAATTAATTAAGTCGCTGTAACATGAGTTGGTCGGGTATATAATGTTCTTACCTATGTATATTAATCACGATTGCTACAAAATCTACTCATGAGTGTTCAATAAACTACTTTGGTTAGAGAAAGTGTGTGTTTATTTGAAGAGAACTGTACGATAAACAAATAAGTGAAGTGTTTTATTTATTTATTTTTCTAGTGTTGTCTGAACTCAATGTACCTATTTTAGTGTAGGCTAGCAATTATTGGGCACATGCGAACATTTTCCGATGCCTAGAGCGTATCTCGTTTAGTACCAGTTACACACCATTACATGCATATACAAAGTTTTTAGAGTTGTAAGTTACTCAAAGATGAATGCAAGGTATGAAACGCAAAAGAACTCGTTAAAAGTAGTTATTAGGGAGCAGGTAATTCTCCGCTTAGGATGACCTTCATTCGAGAATCGCCCATAGAGGTAGTATTAGTAGTATTTCACTACTGAAAAGTCATTCCGCCCTGCGACATAACCAAACGGGAATATCACCAGTAGGGTTACAGGTAGAGGTTGAAGTAAGGAAGTACTTTAGCATTCCTGAAGGTGCATTAGATACCACCTGACCTTGCTAACTATTATGGTTCATCCTAATTTTAATTGAGATAAACATGTGGAACGGCTTGAAAGTCTCCACTCCTCTCCCCTTACCTTTAATTACGCGAGAGAATTTTCGGTTCGTCTTGTATTTTGAGGACTTCTTGTTGCCGAAACGCTATGAACCACTGGTTCTCAAACTTTTTTTGCCCATACACCACTTTTACTAATTCCAGAATATCATGAACCCTCCTTTTCAAAACTGAACCCACCTTTTCAAAACTCGAAAATTACACGTATACGTTTTCTGGATTTTAATGATTTTTAACGAGTTTTATAAATTAAGCAACAAAAAGTCTGAAAATGTGGATGAATACCAAAGCTTTGAATAAAAATAGCTTTTGTTTCATAAACAAATCTAAGTGCATAACAGCTAAATAAAAGATTGAGCTAATTCCCCTCTGAAACTATGAAATTTCCCGAAGAGGCATTCTCCCTGGTTCAGTAGCCTGCTTTACACACTTACAAACATCTATGTCTTCTTCGGAATTTGAACACGAGCCCAGCAAAAGATGAAGCAGCCTAGAGCACTAAGCTAAATATTAATCGAAAGGACACATACAGAGATGATATGATAGAAGGTTACAATTGCGGAATTCGAAGATACTCATCTAGTACATGGATCTGCTGTTTGTAATAGGCAAGCTGCAGTGTACCACCCGAAGAGAGGTATCCCGAACTATCAAACATCTGCAGGGCTTCATCAATCATTGTGCAAAAGAGTTTCCTTCGAGAGATGTGCCGTGAATCGGGGACAAATGGTATGAATTCCTGAAATCGAAGAGTAGATGTTTCATCTTGCAGAAAATATCCTGTGTGTTAGAACACAAGCAATAGTTATTTGCTTTGATCTTTTCCAAACCGTCCTCTGAAGAATACTGCATCTATGCAATGAGCACCGCGTGCAGCTACTGCAGACTGAAGACTACCCACACAGAGCTTCTTTTGATTAATGGTGTCTGCAGAATAGTGTATTGGATCCTCTTTTTGAGGGCTTTAGATGTTTTCACAAGCGAGGCTAGGGAACGCACATAACTCATATGTATGAGCGTTTGCACATTACCTATATGTATGGAAGGTGGAAAAACCCCAAATTGCATGAAAATGTGCAGTAGAATACCTTTTTGCTATAAGTATTTGGTCCTGTATTGTGAGCAATCCCGTAATTAGCCCATGTATCTTGTCTGTTTCTTTGGTAGGTTTGTTTGAAAAGAAGGTATAGGATTTGTTTGGAAGTAGTTCTACGCGAATTATTGAATGACCAACAGATCAAGCAGTCCCTGCGCCATGATATGTGTAATCCAGAAAAATGGGACCCCAACCCATCTCAGCCATGACATTCGGAAGCATTTAAATGCAACATTTGGACAGAATTAGATACAACTCGATGGCCCCTTCGTTTGCCTGCAAAATCAAAAAAATCAAAAAGATTTTGAGTTTTTCAGGTTTACCGAACCACTCTTCTTTCGATGTTTTTTCATGGGGTCACATATCCGTGACCCGATATGTACCACATATCTGTAAACAGTAAGGACCTTTCCCCAGACAACTGCATAGATGCTGTGACAGATCTATGACGATCTTCGAGAGATGAGTAGAATATTTTAAATGTCCGTCATTCCATTCGATGCCGATGTCGGTCTTGTGTTGCAGCTGGTGGCCAAAATTTCTTACGCGTTTTGTCACCTCTTTTAATATTGCATTTATTACATTTTTATGAATAAAATAATGTTCTTCACTTATGTGTTGACTTTTCATTTCTCGTGTTCCTTACAAACTTGCATATAACGATGGCGTATCCCACCCTGTATCGCATTCTGATCAGTCCCGGATTCGTCTCTGAGTAATCTACTCCTCTCAGAAATTTGCACAAGCCGTAGTTAATTTCCGTGTATAAAATAATTTTAAATTAAATTTTGCTTTAAAATTTTAATTACGTTTGTAAGGATTTTTACTAACGTTTATTTAATTTTAAAACTTTGCGTTCCTCTCTTATTTTCCATTTCTGGCCAGAATAAGCGCGAGTAGAATTGTTTAAGCAAACGAGGTTACAAACTGTATAAGTATTTAAGGTATGGCTTTTAGCAGAGAGAGAGACCTCTCGTTGCCTTTCCACTCGCGTGCTTTTTAGTCAGTTTATAAGGTATTTCTCCCGCCTTCTTCGCATGCCTTCGTGGTGTAGTGGTCTGCATGCTCGACGCGTAACCGAGAGGTCCGTGGTTCGATTCCCGGCGAAGGCGTTGCTTATTTTTCACCTCTGCTTCTTAATAGCCTAATGTCTCTACAAGTTCAAGTCAGTTTTTCAGTCAGTGTCTGCCTTTAAGGTCAGAACTAAGTTCTTGCTGATATTTGAAGACGTATTGTAGTTTTTTGCACTCCGCTCACTACATACGTGGTGTTAAAAGGCCAATCTTCGCGTTACCACTCTGTGTAAAGCATCTAAATTTAGTTCTTATTTAGTTAGTAATTCAGTTTATTTCTTATTTTCTACGTTTTGGACCATAAGTGCTGGTCCTTTTATCCCGAAGTGCGGGAACGGTGATGCGCTGTGAGAAATAAAGGGTAAATATAACCTTTCTTATCTTTGTTGTATCTTCTACGCACGCACGAACATAGATTTGGGTAAGCTCCCTGTTCCTTCTCAGGACTCCAGCTATGTTTCCAAAGCAACTAGAAGGAACAGAAGTCCTGAGAAATTGCAATAAAAATTAAACTAAATTTCTAATATTGAACGAAGTTCACTAATTTCATTGCTTTGAAAAGCTATGGAATTCATGTTTCTGTCCTTAAAATGAAAAAACTATGTATTTTTATGTATATCTACTTTAGTTACATATAGTCAGAAATAAAATGAAAATTCTTGAGAAGTGAGGAAACCACTTTCCGTCTGCTATCGTTCTTGCAATATTCTTGCTACTGAATATTCATTACAATAAAAATTTTAATTTCGTGATATTTTACACTCAGTTTCATTTTACAGGACATACAAATAAACATTTCTGATGTACTACATACTACCCAATTCAAAATAAAATCCAAGAATGCTCTTCTCTTACTAGTCACGTGAATAAAAACGATTGATAGGTCTCTGCCTTTAAAAGAAAAAATATCTCTAGAGCGTTATTTGCAGGCGGCTGCAGAAGTTTAGTTATAGAAAACGGATATTAAATAAAGAACAGGAAACATAATTCATAGGATGATTTTTTTTAAGTATTCGTCTTGTAATACATATTGCAAGCAATTTTTCATCCCCTCTTACATTCTAGAAGTAAATGGAATGTTAAGCTGAATACCAGCATGAAAAGAGCGCGATCTATCAAATTCGTATATTGTAAAAATATATATAAAAATAAGTTTTAGGAAAGATATTTTTTATTGCTTTCTGTAACAGATGAAGAAATATCACCTTTCTAGTTTATACAATACACCACAGAGCGTAGATTAACGGTATACAAAAAAGTGAGTTTATTCATTGCAGATTTGTCCAGTTTTACAGTGTAAAGTTTTATATATTTAAGGATTGAAATTTTCATAGCTTGGTAAAAGCAATATTATCTTATATCTGAAACATACTTTCAGTGTAAGCTTAATATTAAAACGGTACATTAAAAACTTCTGGATTTTAACATTATTCCTTATATTTAAGGAATCTCCCATAAAATAATGTGGTAAGTATGACATTTTAGCACAACTTTAATAAATGCTGAAACTTGTAACTGAGATTAATTTCCAATATTTTAAATACAGCATTTTATAACGTTCTATTATGTTAATTTAACCATTTCTTAAGATTTGCATCTTTACTGTCACTTTCCGTTTCGCTACCAGAACACAAATTACTTCCAAAGTACATAAAATGAGATTTTTGAATTATGAGACACAGAATGTTTCCGATTTTCGAGGCCACGTTACTAGGTTTCTGCTAGCTCAAATAAAAATATATTCTTCGGCCTTGCTTTATAATTGCCGACATTTAAATTGTTACGCCGGTGAGAAATTTGAACCAACTTCGCGTTAAATCATTTGTATAGCTATTGGCTAATAAGCTTTAAACTCAAATTTAATATTACTTTAAGTTATATCGCCACAAGTGGTTGGCTTTTTTGTGAGCACAAGTAGTGAATGTATGTCCCAGTTCTGACTCAATATAAAAAGGCTTAGAATAAGAGAGAAACACGCCAATGTGACAATCAAAATTGCTGAAACAACCTTGTATTTGGCGTACCTTTATTAAAACATTCAATCACTTTCGAGGGCAGCTACAAGTCACTCCTCATCAGGAAAACGAAATTTCTAGAGAGGGAAAGCAATCTTAGAAACGACTTTTTATGCCTTCGGGTAGTACCATGCGCGAGGAGGCAACGCCATCTATTGGCAAAAACAATAACCAAGAATTATGTTAATAGAATTTTAAAAGCGTTAGGAAGGACTGGATTAGACTTAATATCATTCACTAAACATGCTAAATCTTTGTTAATATGAAAAGCCTCAAGAAAATTCAATTCACCATTCTCCAAAAATTCAATTTTCAAGTTAGTTTCTCCCCCCTATCAATAAAATTCACTGTTCGACTCTAAAAGATTGCGGTTCTGACTTTAATTCTTGGGAAATTTATAGTATACCGTGTCAGTGTGGCTTGAAATATATTGGTCAAAAAAAAAAAGAGCGTTAAAATTTCGTATCAAGGAACATGAATCTTATGTCCGAAAGGGCGAAATTAACAAATCTTCAATAGCGTATCATAGTTGGAAATTTAATCATAATTTTGACTTTGGATCTGCAAAAATTATCCAAAAAGCTTCTTCCGTTGGTGAATTGGATTTTCTTGAAACTTTTCATATTCACAAAGATTTAGCATGTTTAGTGAATGATTTTAATTCCAATCCAGTCCTTCCTAGCGCTTTTAAAATTCTATTAACATAATTCTTGGTTATTATTTTTACCGATAGATGGCTTTGCCTCCTCGCGCATGGTACTACCCGATTGTATAAAAAGCCGTTACTGAGGTTGCTTTTCCTTTCTAGAAATTTCGTTCTCCTGATGAGGTGGGACCTGTAGCTGCCCTCGAAATCGATTGAGTGTTTTAATAAAGGTGCGCCAAATACAAGGTTGTTTCAGTGATTTTGATAAAAATGTTTATTTTAAAACTTTCTTGAGACTCTGTAGCTCTTTTCAGACGAACGATAATTCGCTCCAAGTCTGTTTGGAGTCCGGAGTTAGTTTGTAATAGCAAAGAAGATTAAACTTTATAAGTTACTCAAATGTTTATACAAAAATGGCTAAAAATAATTTCGATATTGTTTACGCATAAGAACCTTATGTTTTAAATAGCTAAGTGTATTTTATCTCATTAAATTTTCATATTTATTCACATCAAGGAGATATACTTTTTTGTAATTATTGTTTGTAATAATAGATTATCTACCTTGAAAGTTAAAGTTTACTTGAAAGCTATTTTGATTATTATTCTTCTGTGTAGTTTTCCTTGCTATTACCCACCATGTGAGACACAGAGTCGATTCTTAAAGAGCTGGAAAAAATATTAAAAAATGTATCCTGACCACACAGTCATTATTATTGAAGATTATTATTCCAAAGTCTCTTTTCAGAATCAAAATCATCTCGATTCAAGAGAAAAACCCAGACAGGCTTTTCTGTGTATAACCCGTTTAGCAACCCTGCTTTTGAAAGCACTAAGTAAGACCTGGATTGACATTAGTATATCTAAGAATGGCATTGATGTAATAATGCGGCATGTTGTGAACAAAAGACCAGTGAGTGATCGTAAGTATCTAAAGGTGGGATAACTGAATTGATGTGAATGAAATCAATATGAAAATTAACATAAAATTAAACTGGATACTTTATTGTGACTGTAACGTTCCTGGTTATGAGTGGCTCTTTCTTGACATCTGAAACTGTTTTGAAATATTTCTTTTTTGTCATTCCCTTTTCAGAGAAAACTATCAGAAATGTGATTAAGAAAGAATTCAAAGAAAGTTGGAGCAATGGAAGTAGGGGAAGGCAAATGTATGACAAATTATCACAAGTTTCATAATCTCGTTTATAGTTAGACTTTAATTTGATTCAGCTTGTCACGAGACAAGGGAAGTTCCCACAATATGTTGATGACTGGTGGTTTAGAATTATGAGTTTCTCACGTACTTTATTTTTTACTCAAATCCATCACCCAAGGATTAATTATTACGGAGTGCCTAGGGTAAAGAACCCTCTATCTCCACATCATAGTTAATAAAAGGGAGCAGAAATAGAAAAAAATAGATGAAAGACGTTAAGGAAAAATAAAAAGGAAGTCAACATGACTTGAGAAAAATTACAGAGACAAAAAGAAGAACTTATAAAAATATTATAAGTTAGGAAAAATTAAGCAGCGATTAGCGAGACTCGATCTCACTCAAATCCTTTAAACATTTTAGACAGATGCCTTTCGCGTGCTTTATCATGCCCAATCAAATCAATCCTTTTGATTTTTAAATGTTTCCTTTTGTTCCCAACGAAGTTAAATGCGCAAAGAAAAATGTGTACTAAAGGTGTTCTCTTCAAAAGAAAACCCTCAGATACTTCGATACTTTCAATAATAATGGATACTTATAATGGATTTCTTTACCTTGTTTGAGCCGAGTCGAAAATAATTAAAGCACAAAATTTCAAATAAGGAGGAGTGTAACTAATAGCGAAAAGCTCCTTATCCATGAATATATAACTGAGTTCTTACATTTCACCAAAATACTTTCAGATTCTAAGATAAAAAAACTGTCGGCTTTTATTAGAAATGAAAGAAGAGGAATCTGTTTTGTTTCGTACAACTCGGATAAGGATTGAATTTGCATATCCAGTGAAAATTATATATTCTCCTTTTTCTACTTTCCCGTACCAATACCGTTTTCCTGATAGTACCTGGCTACACAATTTGATTCTTATACGAGAATTTCTATTGAACTACGCATAGGTTTCCTCTTATATTACCTAACAGAAACCCTTTCAGATTTGAATCCTATTCTGTATTCATAACTTTTCTGATGCCCTGAAATTCAATTTTCTTCCTCCAACATTCTTATTTTCCATAATAAAATGTCAGAAAAATCAAACAATCTAACATTTTGAATTTATGAAACAAAGCTCTATTTTGATTGAATGTTTTTCTGTGCTGGAATTGTTCAAATGTTTCAAGCATATATCCAAGAAACACTATGAAATGGGATACTGCAACTGAAAGATCATCCATTCTAAACTAATAAAATACACTTAAATGTATTGAGAAATATTTGTTCCGTTCGAAACATTTTCGGTTTCGTTTACTATGTCTCCTCTCAAGATGATAATGAATCATCAGATTTTTCAGTTGAATATGAAAAAGTTTTAACGGCTTTTAAAAATATGAGTTCTTTATTTATGTAATCTACTCATGCAAAAATAATTTATACTTTAACATGTAGGTTAGTAATGTTCAGTTGTAATAGCGTGCGACCACTCAAACTTTATTTAAATCACAACTCTATCTATCGACCTCTGTGAGCGTATTCTAAAAACGCTGCATGCTGATGCTGGCAATTAACATCAAATAATAAGATCTCAAATTTTAAAATCAAATGCTGTGAAAGATTATCATTATTTTGCGGAATAATTTTCTTTTATAATTTCTGGCTTTTCTGTCACTTCTCTTTTCCGTTTCTCTACCAGAATTCAAATCAGGTTAAGAGTGTTTAAGGAGAGGGTTTCGGCTTGTAAGACACAGCTTGTTTCTGTCTCTCGCCGCCACGTTACTAGGTTTCGCTAACTTAGATAAGATCATATTTAGTTGGATTTGCATTAAGGCTACCGATATTTAATTTGTTATTCCAGTGGGAAATATTTGAAACAACTCTGAGTTAAACAAATTGTACAGCCTTTGACTACTAGGCCTAGCTTAATCTGAAATTTACTGTTACTTTAATTTGCATCTCCGCAAGTAGTGGCTTGATTCTTTGAGCACGAGAAGAGCGCTTATGTTCAAGTTCTGTTTTAATAAAAGGTTTGTTTTAAAACCTTCCCAAGACTCCGTCGTTAACTAAAAAAACAGCGATCATTCTTTCTACCTCTGTAAGGAGTTAATCTAGTTTATGCTACCAAATAAAACCAAACTTTATAGTTGTAATAAGAATTTTTCGCAAAAATACTGACTTTGGGTATGACTGGCTAGTTAAAATTCCAACCATTATCACTTCTTGCATGAATAGACATTGCTTTCGAAATAACTTATTGGTTGAGGACACTAGTTCTTATAATTTCTCTTTAATTCAGAAGCTCGCGGGAAAAGCAGCGTTTTGGGAGAAGCTGTGTACAGCCGAGCTTGCGTTGAATTTGAAACTTCATGCGTGTAGATGGGTCGCCATTGTAAGTTTTGTTGATGTGACTGGGTGTTAGTTCTTACAAGACATGACTCCACGTTGCTAAAACAATCAACTTTATTAACACAGGTACGAGTACAGGTAAACGTATGGGGAACACCAGTGATGTACCATGGGTTAACTGGTAATGCCTTCCCATACTAACTCACTCTTTTGAAAAATAAATGGAGAGAAAAAGAGGGGAAAAAATTGTAAGCTTTATAAAAATTTACAAAGAAAGGTTGAAGATATACCACAACTATTTCATATAAACACAGTACCTTCTACACGATACTCGAACTTTACAGAACTCATAGTAACAGTAATGTGGTATCAGCTGATGACGCGGACAGCTAGTACGAAACAACACGACGTCAGCTGAACATAAGACAACCACAGCTGAAAGACAGCAAAGGTTTTAATATCTGAACAGCAACACAACATTATCTCTTCCTCATACACTATTATATTTGAAATACATAGGAAAATATATGCATGCAAACTACATGCAAAAGGAAGACTAAGGAAAGCTGTTTATCATGCGTTACAACGCAAAATAATAATCAATTAGCGTCACCTATGTTTATTTATTACTGCTGTACTTCGGTATATTCGATATTCTTCGTATAAAACGGGTGAAACCCTGCGGTGTGTCTGAGATAATCTGAAATGCTGCCCAAGGCCTGAAGATCACTCTTTAAGCGATTACAAACTCCATTGCAACGTTAATTATTATGAGATTTCCTTTTAATTTTTCTATAATAATTCAGAGCGTAAAACCCTAAGAGACTATTTAGATATGACGAAAGTTTCACGATTGTAGATTCGTTTCTTATTTTCAGAATTTTTAACAAACGCAGTTTGCTACGTAATGCTAATTTCCTTTTCATTTTGTCAAGGTATCAGGTGATCCCCTGCGCGCAATGATCAGAAATTTGTGCATTTCTCATCATTTTACCTCAGCTTATTTTTTAGTTCTAAAAAATTAATTTGTTGGTTGTGAAGAGATAAATTTGCTGACTAAGTTTTCCATATCTAAATTTTTTACAGGTATGAGAACACGGGATGACATCTCCAAATTTCACGATAAAGATTGGATGTTTTACAATATAAAAAGGCAATTACATTTCAAAGCTTTTGATGAGTCATTGACTTAAGGATTGCCATTCATTCATTAGGAGAATTTTAGATCAAAATGGCTAGCGGAGTGCAATGCTTTCTTAAAGACAAAAACCTGAAATATTTAACGGTAATCCTATCTGAAAATTCGGCTAGTTACTATATCCTCTGAAAACCATTGCTTTACAAGCGGTCTTCGACCTCAATCTTACAAAGTGGAGTTTCGTTCTGGTTTGATAAAAGGAAAATCGATAATCATCTAAATCAAGGATTCCCAACCTTTTTAAAATAATAGTTTTCGTCATCGATTTCCTCTCAGATTTCTCTATAATATAAAGCATAGAACGTAATCATTCTACAAATATTTGCGCGTAAATAACTTAAAGATAGCAATTAAACTAAGAATATGAAATTTACCTTTAAAAAAGGGAGAAACCTGGAAAACCTTTAAACAATATAAGCCAAAAAAAGATTTATTTTTATAAAGGATTTATTTTTTAAAAAAGGGATGGATTATCTTTTACATTATTATTGTTTCTATTTTTCCAAATATAAACAAGTTTTTAGATACGAAATCACAGATTCTAATTGCCCAAAAGTCGGGATATTAATTATTGGGATGGCTGTCGTTTATGTTGATGCAACTTTTTAAATTGTGAGCACAAAATTGTTTAACTTAATTCTTAAATCAACGGGTTTGGAAATATCCAACCTCTTTCTTGTTTCCATAAGTAAGTTGCTGGCATGACTAAAGCCTGCGTCTATTATATAAAAATAGGTAGAAGTCAATAATATTGATCCATGCTGTTGACATTTTAAGTGTAAAATTTGGCGAAACCATATACTTTGAATAAAATTTGACTTATTTTTATGACTAACCACTTGCCCGGCTTTAACCTCTTAAAAACGGAAATGTATATAATTATATTAATAAATACAATTAGTTTGATTTCAAAGAAATATTTAAAAATATTTAATCTAATTAGAGAACAGGTGATTGAAATGGATTTTAATTTAAATCTATCGGAATAAAACGTAGAAATAGTAATGTCAAGAACTACGTTTATGCTTTTAAATTCCTTGGTTCGATAATCAATAACAGAGAGATTAAATTTGAACGTTGATTACCTTAAGCTTTACTGCACGTCCGGCAACGTCCTGCCACGTGGAAGTAAAACGTATTTTTGTTCAGGCAGTGGCAACACATTGCATTTAAAGGGACTTCATACTTTTAAAGGCAAAATGCTTTTATTTTTGTACGTTTTATGCGGTTCATCATAAATTAAGAGGTGTTACATATTTTAGTTTGGAACTTAGACAATGTCTTGACTAAAGTATAATCTCTAAATAAATGATTCTATATTTTCAGTTTAAGTGTGCGCATATTTTAATCAATCAAAAGTGCTAACGTATTTTTTAAAAAATTTACTTATATACGATTTCCTGCAAGATATCTTTTGAAAGATATATACTAGAATCTAAACTCTTATATCAAATTAACTCTAAATATAATCTCTGAATCAAAAATTTAAAGTTGTCTCTCATTTTCGTATTTAGAAGTACGGAAAAGTTTAAATATATAACATATTGTGCATGTATCATTATGCATTTTTAACTCTATGACTCAGCTTCATAGCTGTGATTCGCAAAATAATTATAAGTAAAACATGCATGCAAAATTTTATAACTCAACATTCATTGCGTTTTTTGGATATTGTTCTGAAAACAGCCTTGACGCCAAAAAGGGAGAAATAGCTTATTGTGGTATGGCAGGCAATCGTTGTCATTCGATGACGTACTTCCTCTAGGCAGAAGCCGTAATACTTTTCCCTTGCTAAGGGATTATCTGTAGTATTATTTATTATCTGTAGTATTTATTATTGTAGCATAGTAATTAAAGGGAGAAACAGCTTATTGTGGTATGGCAGGAAATGGTTGTCATCGATAACGTACTTCCTCTACGTAGACAGCCCTAATACTTTACCCTTGCTAAGAGATTATCTGTAATATTTATTATTAGTATTTATTACTGTAGTATTTATTATTGTAGTATTTGATTATCTGTAGTATTTACTTCCGCTGGCATGATGAAATGTCGCCCATACCCTTAAAGAAGCCAAGTTGGAGCAACCAAGGCTGTTCTCCGAACAATACCCGTTTTTTTAATCTCCAAGGAAGCATAAAAATTAGCAACTGAGAAAATCAATTTTTATTCCTTACAAATGAAATTCATATATAATTATTTAAAATGCACCTGCTTCATTATACAAGGTCTTCGAGATTTATAAAATATTCATATATTTCTTTTTTCCCATTCTCTTATCCCCTACGGCCCTCTAAGGTTGGGGACCTCGATTTAACATCTGTGGTTTTCAGCCTTTCTCATGTTTATAATCAGAATGCAAAGTAGACGTAATACAGAAATATTCAGTCTTAAAACCAATACATTTCATTACGTTGCTTCAACCAGCATTTATTCATTAAAATCACCACTGCCTCATTTACTGCTGTATCAGCTACAGTTTTAAAAGGACCGGACGTTTTTGGACAGCATTTCTACACGGTTGAGTTGAAAGGCTCATTTGCGTTTTGATCTTTCCACCCAAGCACGCTTTCAATAATTTAGGTGTTGAAAGCTCAGCAAAAATATGGTTAATCTCGCCCATTGTAGGAACTGACACAATATTTTTATTTTTTTAGGAAGAAAAACTTTCTGTATAGTCTGCTTTCTTTCCGTGTACTTTGCTTTTCTCTTGTCTTGGCAATATTACATTGGTCCGACTGGATGGAAATTATGCACGTGTTGATCATCGGTGGATCTATAATGGCAATAAATGGCCCATAAGGTTTTACGCATGTTTTCGATAGAGCTATTTATTATTTTTTTTTGAAATAATATTCCCATAGTATTATCAGGACTGGTATTTCTTTTTATCTGCATGGCGAACATGACGTGTCCTGACTGGACAGTGAGTTTGACTGCAAACTATGTCCTATGCAGTGTAGCAAAGACGACAAGATGAGAAGGGTTAAAATTACCCTTTATTTTTCCACGATTTCACAGTCGCTCCCGCACTTCGGGATACAAAGACCACCCATTTGTAGTCTGAACGTAAAAATATGATATTCCTAACTAACTAAAATTTAAATAAGAGCTAACTTTTAATATTTTACACAGATGACTAACACTAAGACTATCTTTTTAAATTATTACCTCTGTAGTACGCAAACTGCGGAAAACTACAATACGTCTTTAGCTTTCAAGAGGACTAACATCTCTAGCCTTAAAGTTGGACAGTAACTGATGGCAAGCTCGCATGAAGTCTCGTTGCCAGACGGCTCACTTTCTCCCCTTCTATTCTGCTTTTGGCAAAAAACCACAGCTTAAATACTTAAGCGTTAGCAAGTACAATTTGCATAAACATTTTCACGCTTTACTTCTGGCCGGAAGTGGAAAATAATAGATGATAGTAAAGTTTTAAAATAAAATAAACGTTAGTCAAACTGAAGATCCTTACAGTATATAGTTCACTTACTAGTTAATCTGTCAACAAAATTTTCCCATTCATACTTTTACCATCTGAAAATTTCTTACCACAATTCATCTACTTTAATTTACGCAATCTGCATCCATACGCTTTTGTACGTGTCCTACACATTCTGTACACTATTCTGAACCTCTGGAAATGTTTTTGTGTCCCCATCCCTGACATATTTCACATTTCATTCAGACACAGATCTTTGAAATACTCTTTTCATACCATCAACCCCCATTTTACTCGAAGAGCCATTATGTTTTTTCACATGATGTAGTTAGTGAATCTTTTTTCCATTCATAATGTGCCGTTCCACACTTTGGACGCTTCCACTATGCTCTTTTTAGCAATGCTGCCAATGTTCGCTTTCGAATCGCTAAATTCTTTAATAGAAAATTCATTAAATTCATATAATAAATTAAATAAATAAAACACAAATTTCGAAGCATAAAATTCTGGCTTCCAAGAGTGCACGTTCGGTTGGAGGACTATATGTGTTCAAAATTTCAACTGTATTCAATGTACATTGAGTACAGAGATCTGTACTCAATATACAGATTTCTGTACTTAATGTAAAGTCGACTAGTACGATGGCAGAAATCTGTAGGCTCGGCACCGGGGTATAAAAAACTGACTCGGTTACTCTTCAGGACAGTACTTCAACTACCCTTCAGGACAGTACTGACTGCCTCTTCGGATGAAGAGCCAGTCAGTACTGTCCTGAAGGGTAGTTGGCTTCCGTCCTTCGAGTAGTAGTGCAATGGCAGGTCTTTTTTTGACACTTCGCTCCGCGGCCTGCGTGGTATGTTGGGCATTGCGAGTATAGAAAGTTTGTGCTAGAATTCACTGAATGATCGCTAAACATATTACGTTGTTTATTACGAATCTTAAACTATATTAATTACGTAATAATGAGAATAAAAGACTTTTATCTTTGTTAGTGAAGGTTATATGTATAAAGTAAATATGTGTCGTTTGGAGAATACGTTTTATTGTTGTTTATAAATATCAGTATCATTGTTATCTGTACTTTTCAAGTAATATTGCTATTTGCATTCCTCAAGTACCATTTTTATTATAGTCTTCAAATGCTTTCGCATGAAAAGAAAAAAACTAACCCATATTTATTACAAAAAGGAAATCGCAGTAAGGTTTAGTTATGACTATAGCGAAATCTCGGTAGAGGTATTTCACCCTTTAATAGAGACTCCACTGCTCAGTGCACAGCGTGTTCCTAAAAGTCATTACGGCCTATATTTTCGTGATCATTGGTCATTGACTATTTCTAAATAAGTTTTGAATAAGAAAACCGTTCATGTTATGAAAAATCAGTTTTGGAAAAATTGTGAAATATTTTATGTACGGTAGTTATATTTAATAAAAATTTGCATTCATTCTAAACCATTGAGACACACAAGGTTTGGCTGCCATACGACAAAAATTGATCGAGATATTTTATTTTAAAATTTCAGATGATGCCTAAAATTCAGGGATCTTATATAAATTGAAGAACTAAATACTTAAATTTATATGTAACTGAAATCGAAATATCACCTTCGAAAAGTCTTTCGATGTTACTGCATTAAGTTACAAACATTATTATGCGTACTTCCATGATAATAATACAAAATTTTTGAAAGCATTTTATATTATTATCTTGGAAGTCTGCATGACTTATTCCCAGAATTTATAGAAACCGTTAATCTCTAGAAAATAGTATCAGGTTTCAGTATGACCAATATTACCATTTTGTGACCTTTTTGTGTAAAGTAAAAGTAACAAAACATTCTTAGCCCACATTTCTTATGTATTACTATCAGATTATGATCCCAAAAGAATAAAACTGTTTATGAATATTTCTGCCAAAATCTGCTGCATTAAGTGAAGAATTTCACTTTTCATGTTTTTAGAATCACCTTAAACATTTACTAGCATAACTATACAGACTCTAAAAAACTTTTACTTCCTAAATTTTACAGAATTAACTTTTTAAATTCACGAATACCACACCGCATATAAATGAGTAATTTAACACAGTTTATTAATTGTAAGTCATGGTATATATAAATGGGAGACACACTTTAATAGTTAAAGCGATCGAGTTATATATAAACAAAAAGAAACGCTTTAGTGTTAGAATTTTCAGAAGCTACATAGCTTCAATATTTATTTTACCAGCAGTAAACAAATGTTGTATTTTCATTGAAGTTAGATATTATTAATAGCATTTATGAAATTCGGTTTAGTAATGTCGTTTATATTTCTCTAATACTTCGCCATTAAGTTATAAACAAATGTTAAAAAATTATTTAAATTAAATTAGCTGAAGAATATTTTAACTCCGTTTCACTTGAAAGAAACTTAATAAATATGGAAACTAAACTGACGTATGAACATATTAGAAAGAAATGCTTTTGCCCATCACGTTATTAGTAAATAAATGGAGACGTCCATCTTAACAACTAATCCAGACAAATATGAAATTATCGGGATTGATTAAGACCAGCTGAGTTACATTCTTGTCAGAACCGTGTCGCTCACTAGTAGCCCAGCGATTAAAATAGTTGAACATTAGCGGTTAGATCCCTTTTACAGGAACACAGGGGCTGGCCAAATCAGATTTATCGTGGTTGACTTGGGTAGTGTCAGTTTAAAAAAAAAACACTCTGTATTACAAGCCATTAATACTATACATAATAAGCATAGTTAAGCTACGGCTCCTCTTAAGTGCAGCTCACGTTGTAAGAAATGTAACTGTAATTTAAAACAGAAATCGCACTTTTTAAGGATAGAGAATTGTATTTTTAAAGGACATTATGAAGAAAACGCAACAATTTTACGCTATTTCAAACTAAGCGACGTGTGCTAATTGACAAAATAAGGATAAAAGGCGAATAGTTTTGTTTCTATGATTTTTTAATGTTGTGATGCTTTTCCGAGAATAGAATAACTGTCTTGAGAGTAGAAAATGAGCGTATCGAATCTTTAGAAAAGTGAAAAAGCAAGATCATCACAGAAAAACAAGATATATCCGATGATCAGTACTCATCAAATAAACTGAATGACTGAAGTCTGAGTTTTATATCTTTATCATTTCATATATGTCGAGAAGGAAATTTGAATTATTATATTTGTGCAAAATTCTAATAATTTGAAAGTTCATTTTAAAGAAATATCTGCATCTTGAACTGCAATTTCTCTGCAACTCTGTTCATTCCGTCTTCTTTCACGGCCCACCAGAGGCCGAGGGCTAAAGTACGGTCTGGCTGCATGAGCGTTTTCGTAATTTTCCCCATGCGTAACGTGTATACGAGCCAGTTTCCCTCATAAAGTTCTCCACAAAGGCATCCCTCTCCTTATTTCTTTAAGTATAATACGGAAAAATAACGTTGGATGGCAACAATAGGAAAAGTGAATGCAACGTATTTAAGTGTTTCGAAGCAAAATGTCGTTTCAAGACTAATATTCCATTCGGGACTAACAACTAACATCCCTTTCGGGCTAAAAATGCACTGGAATTTTGTTTAAGTATTGTTGTTAGATGTAACTTAACAGCATCTATCTCTGTCACGCGGCTGATCTATCTCTGTCGTTTTTCCATCATAAATCATACGTCAAATTTAGTCAACAGTTCTATATTGCAGTGAAAAAGCTGACAGAAAGCGCTTGCAGGAAGCAGTTCTAAAACTATCTTCCCACCTATAGGGAATGAAATCTCGGAAATATATTCAAAATTAATTCTTCAGAATAGTTAATCACCAAAGTGGCTTAATCATTAAACATCATTCGAGTTAGGGCTTAACTGAATAGTGATGTTCTCATATGATATCAGAAATCAAAAAACGGATTGGGTCATCAAATAAGCTTGAAATTATATTTAAGGTTGACTTCTGCCTAATTTTAGAATTTATATAACAATCGAATACTGAATTTCACTATTGTCTGAGAAAATAAGTAAAGTTAAATATCATTTTAATAGTAAGATATGTTGAGTACCTTGCTTTCAATTCCTTGCTTTCAATAAACATTGCATTTCAAGTTAGAACTCCTACAGGAGTGGAAGGGTATTGATTCTAATTCAGATCGGAATTCTCGCATGAAATTGGTTAATGAAATCAATAAAAGCATTTAACAATTACAGTTGTAGAAACACAAAAAGTCACAAGGGACCTAAGAAATCGATAAAACGCAAAGCAAATGATCTTTTAAATCCTAAACTAGCCAAGCTCAATTAAAATTCGAAACGGAAATTTCCTTTGTGATTCACTTTGAATCAAGCCGAAGGGAATTAACGTTAATTAAATCAGAATCGATGGGGAATTGTTAGGACATACTCCTTCGTTTTTAAATCGTTTTATCGATATAGCATTTTTATTCAACTGCGGTCTAGCTTTCGAAGGATCAGTTCTTTATTTGCCAAAATAGCCAATGAGGAAGAAAATCCTTATCTTTGAAATTACAATATTTATCTCCATAAAAGCATTATCTTACTACTTTTATTCTATATTGTAATTAATTACGTCTGCCATTTATTATTTTAATTTTCATGCCTTTCTAATAAACACGGAGCTGTTAATTTATTCAAATTATTATATTAAACTATATGCATATGCATTCCTAACCCCATTTTCTGCAGGTAATTAAATATTTCAGTTGATAAAGACAGTAAGATGTACAAAAATTATTCCATTTGCAAAATGTTAAGCAAAGTTAAAATCCAAATTTTAATAACAAAAAACTGAAATATTTATTTAACAAATAATTTAACAATTAAGACTTATAAAGATTTAGTAAACAAATTTTAGGAAAAGAAAAAACTGTGAAAAAACTACGAACTAAATTAACTTTAATTTTGAATTTTTGCCTGTGATGTTATAATGCTTATTAGCTGAACTACTTTGAATTATTTGCCCAGAATACTAATCCATAATATATAGTCTATCTTACACATAATGATATTATCGTAAAACTGCATTTTTACTAATGTTCAAAGTAAAGGATGCTAAATTATTAGGAGTTTTAGCTATGAGTTACACTTTTCCCTGTCATGAAATTCTTTTCTGAAAATCAAATAAAAAATTGACGCTACTGAAATTCCAGAAAACATGAGCAAACAATATATCCAAAAATTTAAAAAAGCATATGTACGCTTGTAGGCTGGTAATAGTGTTACTAAATACCAGCGTATCGGAAATAATGTAAATAACATCATTAATGTTGTGGGGAACGAACCGAGATTATTTTATTCTACTTCATTGCTCTTTTCCCGTGTGTTTTGAAGATCTTGTGATGAGGTAGTGATATTTCGCTTACATATATGTATATATATATAGAGAGAGAGAGATTAAAAGTTCATAAATGCATTGTTATATTTATATTTGCGTGTCCATTGTTAAATTTATAAAACCATTTAGAAAAGTCGTAAAATTATCTGAAAAGCGTCTACAAAAATACATGTTTCACGCATTCTAGCTAATGTTTTATCTGACAAGCCACTTCACTAGCAAAGTATTAAATATGTATGTTTCGACACCAACATCCACCATGAACGCTGACTGTTTTCGGCCTTTTACCAGTTTTAGTTTTCTGTCTTTAAAACATCAAGAACTATTTATGCAATAGAACTAATAGAATTATTTCAAACTACTCTCGCGTACTATTTCAATAACAATTGCTTTAATGCGATTTGTTATACAGGTAAAGAAAGTAAAGACTTCAAGAGTTTTTACTTTCTTTACCTGAACAGAGAAACCTTCAACACTGTGCCTGGTTATTTTACATCTTTTTGGATACATTACTATTATACACTTATGAATAAAGTCTTAGATCTATCATTTCTACCTATTATTTATTTGTTGAGAAAATGGTACTTAAACATATGAGAAAATTAATACGTTACTTTATATTGAACCTCTTTAAAATGCTATGAAATTCTTTCCAATATTTCATGTGGCAAAATGGCAAAAGAAATACACAAACTTACTTGCACAGGGTATCTGGTTACCTTATAATTACTGAAAAATATCTGGTTACCTTATAATTATTGAGAGGTAAAATTCGAAAATATCGCTCCTAACAAATTTGGTCACCAATTTTAGCGCTTTTCTTCTTCTACTTCGAGAACTCCTAGCACTGAAGAATCAAACCTAACAGTTTAGGACTTATTAATATCTTCAAAACCTGCAAATGTTGTACATTCCATGCAAATACTATATGCGGATTAATGTATGAGTAAGTTAAGTAATAATATCCAATTAATAATATAATAAAATGTTTAGTAAAATAAATATTACAATAGTCATTGATACAGCAGTAACTGAAAACTTAGGAAGAAATATAATGAAATATCTTAAACCTTTGAAGACAAATTGAAGAAATACCTTAAGTGTAGTTTGTATAAGATTGCATTCAGTTCACATATTTCTCTTTGAATTGAAAATCCGTTAAATTTAGAAGCCCCTTGATTTCATTTTGAGTCGTATGTACCTAAGAACATAGTGATAACTAGAACAATTTTTATAACGTTTTACCAAACCTGGGTAACTTAAAAATCTTGTTAATCTGCTTTTATTTTATATATTTATGTCCGACACTGAACCTTTCGATAAGCAATTGAATGAGCAGGCTACTCCATTTCCTTGGACACTTAGATCTTAAAACGCTATTTGTTTGGGAAATGGATTATAACACTCTTGTTTATGAGAGAATGTCAAGAAAAGGCTTAGTTATTATATGATAAACATTGCAGAAAAGCAAACATGAATAATTAAGACAACTGAGATTGTGAGTTTTAGTTTCTCTTCAAGTTATTTCTCTTCTCTCAGTTCGACAGTTTCACTTCAATTCTTCCAGAAGAGAAAATTTTAGTAGCAAGATATTTAAGTTGTAATGTAAGGAATTAAGAAATTCTGAGCTCTGTTTCGTCAAGCTTATGTCTCGTTCTTGATATGCACTTATTCCTTCTTTATACCAGCCAGCTGAAGCAGAAATGGTAGGTTTTTGAATTTCATATTGTGTACGCTTAGATTCTGAGGAGAGTCCTGTTTGAAATTTTGACATTTTCTCAATTAATTTACGGAAAGCGAGAAAACGTTTCTGCTCGCTATGGGTTTATTCCCACAATTAGCCTATGCTCAAGTTCTTCAAATTTTGTTTCATAACCAAAGAAGTCGCAGAGCAGTAACAGTTTAACTTTATTGATAAATTTCAATAATTGTTTCAGCTCAGTTAATAAAAATTAGGGGAAAGCGAAAAACGTTCTTAGAGCAGATATGGTCTAAATTTGATAAGAATAGATTTGAGTGATTAAGTATTGATCAGATTTGCTTCGAGTAACATAAAATTAACAAACCGAAGTTTAAAAAATGAATTGTGGAATATTCTTTGGAAAGAAATTTTAGAATCATACTCAAATTTTTCATTTATGATGTTTTTCCTTTATGTTATTAATTTTTAAAAGTATCAAGAACTTTTTGACTCTCCTTAATTACACTAAACCCACCAGGGTCCGAACGGTAAAGTCCATGAACACTAGTAGTTCGGTCCGAGGTTCACTGCCGCTAATGGACTAGCTGTATGAGCGTTTTCGTGATTTTCCCCCCAGTGTAACGTTTATAGAAGCCTGTTTCCCTAGAAAATCCTCCACGAAGGTATTCCTAGGTAGAAAGCCCTCGAGTGCTTCACTATAATCGAACAAACCAAACTAAACCAACCAACCTCTATTACACCAAATTAAACATGTTCATAATAGAGGTTCAATGGCAGATACAACAGGGAAATGAACTATATTATTCGTATGTAATACGACCTTAAACATGATTTTAGTGAACATGAAACCAACATTGTTGTCTTAAAATAATAACCCATTGTATTTAAAGCAAGTATGATTATTTTGTGATACCTGTAACTTATCATATAAACAACGATGTTATATTTTATTTATTTTGTGAAAATATTTCATTTAGCTTTTAACTCAACTTGCCTAGTCCCCATTTGCTTAACTATTTGAATGAACAGCAAACGCTTTTTGATAACAATCTACCATAGTTATTACCTTTGTATCGCATGTGAATGCTTTGCATTCAAAGCAAACAAAGAGTAAGTATGGCAACTTCATGAACTCCATAATAATATATATTCCGCAGAAACTGTAATAATGGCATTCTAGTGTGCAATTTACCATCAGTCGCGCGCGCATTGCGAAGCGTAATTTCCGTGCTCATTTCAGCGACAATACCGTTCATCGAACTGCGTAACATCATTAGTTACTGAAAATGTAATCACTGCTTTGGCAGCAGCTGCGAAATCGTTTGCTCCTCTGCGTGAGAATGGCGAAAACAGCTGATTTGAACTCCATAACTACTCTCATGTAACCAGTGATGGAAGAATTACGCTATCTGGTACATTAGAGTTAAATTTCATATTGCAGTCATGTGTGAATCTGCATATTCATGGGAACTAAATACAAATAGCTACATAATAATATGGAGAAACAATTATCATTGAGAATAAATAGTCGGGGAAATCTGAAATGGCATCTGTGACGCACAGTTGAAAGTATGATTCACAAAGTTGGAAACCTCTTAAATTTTAAACAGCAAAAATGTTCTTTAACTGCCAAAAAACATCTTAACTATCAGGAAAAATATTATTAGTGTGTTTTTAGTTTCAGTTTGCTTATGAAGGTTTAAACATAATTAGTGACAGTTATTCATCAAAATGAAGATAATATGGATAGTATTCGGTATAGCTTTGATATACAAAATACATAGAAAAACTGCACCAATATTTTAATATTGTTTGAAGTAAGAAAAATGAAAACCTATCAGTTTTGGATAGTAATAAAGTTGGAAACAGCTAAAGCTTCAGTTAACACTTTTATGTATTATCAGCTGTCATTAGAACTGCTTAGTGTATATGGTAAAATATTGACAGAGACTCCTTTTTTGTGACGAAAGATCATTTTCCAAAAAATATTAATTAAAATTATTTACGTACGAGTACATGTCACAAGAAAGATTTGTGAAAATCACATTAAGAGAAGTTGAAAATTATGTTTATACCGAAGTAATAATTTCAACTTTAAAAATAATTTCAACTTTAATTCATTTAAAATGTAGGTAGACAAAATTCAAATGAAAAAATTAATATTTTTTGTTTAATTACATTTTTATGCCTGAATATTTAAATAATTATTAAATTATACAATTTTGATTAAAATACAATTTAATTGTTTAAAATGCGGTTTTGTTGCCTTATTTCTTCTTCTGTCATTGACAGAAAATGAAAATAGAAAAAGCTAATCTTCGCATTTCTTTTTCAATCGGCAGACGAGCACGGCCTCTGAGTGTAAGCATCTGTTCAATAATTAATGAACTTTGCTAAAGTGTCTGTTTCTCTTGCAGAGTTTGAAATGAAAAGAATCTAACTGTCAAGTTCGAAAACGAAGGATGAATGCTTTTAATTCAGAACTATTCCTGATCAAAAATTTCACCTATGTTAGAAAACTACTGAATGGAATTTCCTGAATTTTCCTTCTAAGCGAAAGTTTTTTTCACATAATTCATGAATTTTAACCTGCAAGTATAATATTAGGTGTCTATATTATTGCTAACGGCCGACTGCCTTCAGCACGTACTGAAATTTATATCAGTGCCTTTAGAAATAAAGAACTGTAATATCCAAATTTGGTGTTAAATATAAAATTTTAAACTAGTGTGTGCATTCTTTCAACAATAAAATTTGTAATTTCAGTAAACAATGGTGAAATGTATTTCTTCTAACAAAGTAAGCTGTTTTATAATGTATGTCACTATCTTCTACCAATTACAAACGTGTGCGTTCTTTTTGCATCTTTTCATCAAATATTTTTAAAGAAAATTTAAATTTAGCCTTTGCTTTTGGACGCCCCGTGTATAAGATACTGACAGATATGATTACTTCATTTTTATAACGTGTGCAAACAACGTGTGCATTCATACAAACGTGTGCGTTCTTTTTGCATCTTTTCATCAAATACTTTTAAAGAAAATTTAAATTTAACCTTTGCTTTTGGACGCCCCGTGTATAAGATACTGACAAATATGATTACTTCATTTTTTTATTATGACTACACAATAAAAAGTAGTCTCAATATTTTTAATTCTTCATTCTTTGCACCGCGTTTGACAATCACTAATCCTATGCACTTATGTTAAGTTAGGTAAAGTTAATTGATTAACGCAAAGCAACTAAAGAACTGCTTGCTTGGCTAAGCATTTAACGCATTTCTACGCGTTACTTTCAGGTCTTTGCTCTTTTTTATGCTTAAGAAATGCATTGCAGCGGTATGTCTTAAATGTTATTTATAAAAAATAAGTTTTTCCATTCCATAAAATAATAATGAATGCCATAATTATATAAGCTTTGGGTTAATTGCTAGATTATGGTATACCTTTTGACGCTCCTTTTTTAACTTCCTCAGAATGGCTGCTAAATGTAAATGTAAACAAATATTGTTGACACTGCTGAAGAAAAGATATCTTTAGCTTCTTCATTTATAAGAATATACTTTAAAACAAATTGTATTATAAATTACGCAAAATTTCATGGCAACAAGAGAATGATAGTTCTATTCAGCCGTAGACATCTACGCTTTCAGAGCTGTAAATAACTTCTGAAAAGATTTTCCATAAATAAAATAATCCTTAACGAACTGAAATCGGAGCTGTAGCGAATCCTTAACATTGTTTTTGTCGATTTTAGGATAAATTACTTTACTTTTTAATAATAATAAAAGGTTAATTCAATCATCTTTAACTATGTTTTACGAAAACAATATCATGGAATTTTTATGCTGAGGATTATTTACATTTATGGACAATATTTTACATTACATAACAAAAGTCAAATAATTAAACGAAACAGCACTACAGCGATTATATAGAATTCAATAAAAAGATAAATAAAATTCCATTTAAAGTTATTCAACAGTAATTAAAATATGCTTGGAATGTTAAACTATTTAAAGTTATTTGAAAAGAATAATAACAAAACAGGTTACAAATAACGTTTCAGTCATCATACAAAATTAATTTTTATACTAACAAATAAATAAACTTTCCTATTATTCGCAGGTTTCATATAACGTTTCATCATATATATTTTTAAAGCAAAGATTTGAAGTAAATTATTCTTCTCTGATTTTAACAAAATAAAAAAAAGTCTTGTTTTAAATGTACAAATAAACAATTTTAACAAACCTTATTCACTCGCTTATCCCTCCCTTTCTATAATAGTTTTACAGCTTGGAAAAATACACGGTATATAGTATTTCCGAAGAGACGGCTTAATTTATAAACATAGCATATTACGAAGATACACTAATATTATTACATGCTTTTCGAAGTATTTAACCAACTTCAGTTACAGTCTTCTTGCTTTCAAAAATACATATTTATGCATACATTTTTAATTGTTACTGTAAATTAGAAATTCTAAATAATATGCAGGACAACCTAGAAGAAAAGTACTCGAGGGGGAGAAATACGCGAGTAAATACGGTACACATTTTTCATAATTAAAGAATCAACTCTAAAAGTGTTAAAAACGTATGCTGTAAATATGATTTAAAATTATTAGAAAGCTTAAGAAAAATGTTAGATGAGTTGAGTAAACAATCAGTTAAATTGAAATGTAAATAAAACTATTTGCATCTTAATTCTTGCGCACGATAATTATTTAACGAAAGAAACACATGGTTACAAATAAAAAAAGCGGAACGAGATACCTATTTTTGTCATTTATCACAGAACTGGCGAATTTGGCGACATTTATTTTTGGTACATCGTGTTTTAGAAATTATCTAAGCTCTGTTTTTAACGCTTTTTCCTTCTTTGTTAAAAACTTGAACAGTTCGTGATTTCTAGAATAAAATGTTTCATTTTTTTCCAAAGGGGTTTCGTTCCTGAAGGACTATTGTTTTCGTTTTGCGATTTTGCGTCGGAAACATTAAATGTTTGTTCACTTTTCAAACTGTTGCCACCAAATATTGCAGCCCTGTATTTCATTTAAAGAAATTAAATAATGAAGAATGTGCATAAGTGTATGTATGTTTCTCGCATTGAGATAAAACGACGGTACATAGAGCCATCGAATTTTGAATGACGTAACTACTGCTGCGAATATAGGCATCTGAAAGCCGAAATTTGGGATTTGTTTTATTACCAATTTCATATTTTGTAAAACTTTAACGAATTTTTGATTAACAAACTCAAGGATTTGAAAGCGAGCAATGGCAACGTTTTACAGAACCAGCGCGGAAGACTGTGTCACACAGGCACAAACGCCACGAAGAAAATCTCTTCGGGATCCATTTTAACTCCGTTTTATAATTTTTTGGTGGAAAAAAGTCCTTTATTGTGTCCTTGCGTTTAGATATTAAGCAAAAACATCGTAATTCCATTCAATAGAGGTCAAAATGGATATTTTCGTTGAAATATGAGACCTGAAATTTTTTGCGATTACAATCTTTCTTTTTTACATCATACAAGGAAGTAGAAAGAGCTAAAATCAGGCATATTAATAGAAAACGAGAATTTCGTCCTCATTTTTTCGAGTGGCAACAGTCTTGCAAGCTGGAGATGAAAATCGGCTTTATTACGAAAGTTGTTCCCGCAGCTCGATTTCAAATCCTAAAGTTTGTTAAGAAAACATTCAGGATTACCAAACATTAAATACACTAGTGAAATAAATTAACAGAATTTGCATAGTTTATCGAATTGCATGAAAAGAACTGAACAGAAGGAAAAAACCACTGCTTCTAGATAAAAATGCAAATCTTGTACGGCAAATATGTAAGCGCACACGTATGTGTAGGTGAAGCTAGCAGAAAAACAGGTTTTATAATAGCGTGGAAGAGAAAGACGATTTCCGTTCGTTAGCACACCTCGGCGAATTTCTTGGTGTTATCTTGCAGGAATCGGTTCAATTCATATCGGAACAGTAAAAATGAGTAACCACCAACGTTTAGATGATGGAATGAAGCTGCAAATTGTGGGGAGGCTAGAGGCAGGTCAGTCGCAAATACACATATGTAGAAGTTTAATTTAACGCCCAACGTCGTGTGTAACCTATGGAAACAGTTCCGGGATACTGGATCAATCGAGAGAAAGCCTGACCAAGGTCGCCCAAGAGCCACGACGCCCAGAGAAGATCGCTTTTTATCAATTTTAGCGAGACGTAACAGAGGGGTTACAGCTTCCCAGCTCTCTCGAGACCTGTATGCAGCCACAGTAGCCCGTGTAACAAGGGTGACTGTTTCCAAAAGACTGAATGAGAGAGGACTGTTTGACAGAAGACCGGCTGTTTGCGTCCCGCTCACGTCTACGGACAGGAGAGTCCGATTAGTATGGTGCAGGCAGCATAGTGATTGGAGTGCGGAGCAATGGGTGACCGTTCTGTTCACCGACGAGTCCCGTTTTAGCCTAAACACTGATCCTTGCCGCACTTCATATAGAGAGAGCCAGGGACTCGCTACCTACCCTTCAATGTCCGCGAAATGAACAATTACGGAGATGGCGGTGTAGTGGTCTGGGCAGGCATCATGGTGGATGGCCGCACACCTCTCCACGTCTTTGATAGAGGCTCTGTGACTGGTGTGAGGTATAGGCATGAGGACTCGGAGCCCTGTGTTCTCCTTTTCCGGGTTACAGTCGGATCCGAGTTCATCTTACAGGATGATAACGCGAAGCCACATAGAGCTCTTCTGGTCAACGAATTTCTCGAGAGTGAGAATATTCGCCGGATGGATTGGCCAGCCAGGTCTCCAGACCTCAACCCTATAGAGCATGTCTGGGACGCTCTGGGGAGGCCAATTGCAACTCGCAACTGCCTTCCGAGAACTATCCAGGAATTGAAAACAGCGCTGCTGAAGGACCAGTTACCAGAGACACTGATAAACTGCCAGTATGACATCACGCTGCGATGCCTGTGTGGCTGTAAGAGAGGATCATACCCCTATTAGCCCATTTCTTTTGTGTCTTCTGCAACCGCTAAAAAAAATTCAGACTTCCATGAGTGTTACAGACGAACATGTGCGTCTATTATAACTGTTGAGTGTTTATTTTGTTTGTCTATGTTCACGACAAATTTTATTAAAATCTGTCCAGTAGTTCTAGAAATCGTAGATCAAATATGGAAACTCTTTTTATTTATTTCACCAGTGTACATTATTCCCGATTCCAAAAATTCATGCATAGCCATCATGGGAAAACGAAATATTAATTAAAAACTCTGAAAGCGCTAATTTTCGCATTCATTTTTCCGAGTGGCAACAGTCTCTCTCGTTGGGGATAAAAATACTTTATTTCTAAAAGTGTTGCTACTGCTCGTTTTCAAATCGTAGAGTTTGTTAATCAAAAATTTGTAAGTTTTTCAAACTTTATACATATGAAACAGAATGTCTGTTTGTGTGTTTGTTCGTGATTTCTGATCAATTATGAAACATTTTTTGCCACATTTAATAGACTAAAATTGAATATAGGTATGATATTCGAAGGAACTTGAGGTTTTACGACCATTTGATTACAAAGATGAAAATCATTAAAAAGTGCGTGCCATTGTTCTGATATAATGAGAGAGAATTAGCTTATTTTTCTATAGAAATTTTTATGTGGGTTCCATATCGCTAAAGACTGAAAACTGTAGGACCATGAAACGTATTTGCATCGTTATTAGAAAAGGATTACAGCGGTATCGTTCTCTCTGTTGTTAGATGCATCACTCTCAATCTAACTTAACTCGCATCGGGTACTTCCGCTAGTAATGAATATTTTGTAACATTTGTAACGGCATATAAAAATGAATATATTTTCTTTCTTCCTTAAATTTAAATTCATTATATAATTTTTCTCTTGTTAGGCAGAAATGAGATCTTTTTACTCAATCAATGGCTTCCACCGATATAAACAAGAAATTTACTACGCTGAAATTTGCACTGCAGCAGCAAATGATTTTCTTTCTGTCTCAAAATCTGCAACTGCAAATATTAAAAATCTTTACCCCGTTTAGAGAAACATCTGATGGAAACTATTCACGTGATCTTCCTCTTTGCTTTTAAGCTCCTTGCAATCAAGCCGGTGACATACAGAAGACTGCGAAGCACATCAGTAATGGTTTTCATCCACTTAATATTTTTCGATATCGATTTTCGCCCGATGAATTATGTGAGTTGCTTTCTTCTTTTTTAGCTTTCCATTGATGACAGGAATGACGATTCCCTTCACAATTATCTGCTTGCAATCGAGATCAAAATGCAGAAAGAGCAGCATTCTTTTCTATGAGAGAAGAAGGTTTTATTTTTCGTTTCTAAGGGCAACCAAGAAATTCGGTTTCAATTTCCTGTTGTAAATTAATTTTATGGGAGAATCATATTTTTCAATTTTTCATTCTATTTTTCTACACAGTTTTATCTTTAAAATTTCGATTGTTACATTTCGCAATTCTTCTCTGTTATAGAATTTTCTACAAACTCGAAGCAAAGATCAGAGAATAATTTTAACTTCATTGTCTCAGATTTGATCTGTTTCCGCATATTTATTCTCTGAAAGTTATGCTTTTACTTATGCAGATGTCGAAGAATATATTTAAACAAGCAACATCTTTCGAAAAATGCTTCTCTTTTATATGTTTGCAGAATTCATCTGCGAATATTTTGCATTTGAAAGAGAAGCAGGTGGAGATGCATTTACTTATAAAATTAATAACGTCTTTACTAATTAAATAAATTTCATTTATATAGATGGGCTCTACGTTCTCGCATTTCTTATACGTCAAGAACAGATGCTTCAATTCAAAAGTATAAATGGAAACTTGTAAATCGGAAATAATTGCTTAGACACTCAGTTAAATGAAAATGAAATACTTATAATACGAAGTAATTCCCTTCTTCATTTACGAATCAATCGCAGATCTTAACCGTGAATTAACCGCTGAACGGTTTTTAGTTAAAAATATCAAGCATCCTATTTGAATATTCATAGCTCTTTTTACTTTCTCGTACGAAGTAAATGAAGTATTGTAATCACGAAAAATTCTGGGTACAGTATTTCAACGAAAATATACATTTTCGCCGTTATCGAATACAATTTAACGATGTTTTTTTATAAAGCTGATTTAAAATGGATACAGAAGAAAATTTATTGTGTCATCTGTACGTACATACGTACGTATGTATGTAAGTCTCATAAATCAAAAACGAGTAGTTTTGGAAAGTTGACGACTGCTATAACATGTAGCTGTGCACCTCCCTTTTTGGTTGCAATCGGCCACAGCAAATATATATATATATATATATATCAAAGATTGAATTAATTGAAATTCATTGTAATCTAAATAAATTTCCTAATACTTTCGCTATAGCTGCAAAGTAATATAATAATAATTTATTAACTAAGTAATGAAGAGTATAATATCTCCCAATATAAAGTTAGAAGAAATATCTGAATGAAGTAATCGAAAAACACAGAAAGTTGAATTTCGAAAAGTTTTTTTAAAAAAGAAAGGAACTTGAATTTGAATCTTGAAAAGTGGGAATGGAAACTTTGTAATTCAAAATTAATTAATCAATCATGAAAAATATTCAATAATTATCGTCATTAATCGGAAATTGGTTGATCTTTCAAGGGGAACAAACCAACCCCGTTCAATTAGCAAAAATTAATAAATGCTAAAATCTTTCGTCTTCTACTGGAGTAAAAATTATGAAGCCAAATTAGCAATTTGAGTTTAAGCCAAACTTGTAAGTTGAGTTTAGTCCAATTAGTGGGAAAGTGAGTGGCTATAAAGAATTAATTATGAATTAATTATAAAGGCATTATAAACGTTGCAGTTCCCTTAAATTAATTATTTTTTTTAGAAATCTTGAGAAAATATTGCCAAATTGAGTAGTAGCAATAAACGTTTTTGCTTAAGTAGTAATAAAAACATTTTTCTTCTTTTGCTTGAGTAAAGTGTCCCCCGACACCTTCGCTTTCATGCATGTTAATACAAAGCAATTATAAAAAGCATAATAAACAACGCAATGTTTGCAAATTAATGACAATAGAAGTTGAATAAATGAAAGATATTTATAAATTTAATGAAAATAGAAATTAAATAAATGTAAGATATTTATAAAATAAGGTACAAGAAAATGCACAATTTGAAATGTACATAATATACATAAAAGGCCAGAATATGAATTAATTAACTTACGTTCTTTCTAGTGGGAGGACGGTGAAGTGTTCGCGTCTGTTTTCTTACTCAGAGGAATTGTGGTATGTGATCCGAGATGTAGAGAGCAGCTGCGCGGGACCCTTTGAATTATTACAGTCGGGAACCTTTGAGAATCTATTTTAGGAATGCAGGACTGAAGTGGTTGTGGAGTTCTTTGCGAGTGTAAATGCGTTTGTTAAAATTTTGATTTTATACTGACTAGTGAAGGGAAATTAATTAATTTCTGGCTAATTGTCGGAATAAAAGAGAAATACGTAATCTTCGCTGCTAACGAGCTATATAGCAGACTAAAGAGTATGATATGGGCTCATTTTGTTAGTAAATGCAAAATTAATAAAAAAATGCCAGAAGAACAATGAGGGTTTTTACATTATATACAATAAATTCAGTAATTACATTATTTACAAATCCTCCAACTGATAGTCATCCAACCTATACCGCCTTTTCAGGTTTACGAGCAAATTTTCTTATCCCTATCAGTTAAATTATTTATAGAGAGTATTTAACGCCTGCCTTTTAAGACAATGATTAACAAAGAGATTAGGTACTTGATTATTTTTGAGAATTTTAATTAGTATCAGAATTTCGCGTTGTACATCTATTGTATCTGTACAAATATTTTAATTCGTTGTATTTGATTTGAGATAGTATTACTAATAACTTTCTTGGAGCTGTTGGAAGTCTAATTTATTAATTTGTTAGGATTGAAATCAAAGTCTTGTGTTTTGTCAAACAGTATAATTTTTTGTAGTTAATTATTTGAAGATCAAGATAATCGATGATATTTTGTGACTGATTAGTTTTATTAAGAGTAAAGCACTTTGAATAATTCTCTGAGTTTTCAATCTTTCAAAATTATTAAATATAATTAGATCATCTATATGTCTGTAAGTGTGCGTATAGTAATTTAAATCTTGTTTTTGTAACTTTTTTGGAACTTAAATTCTTTTATGAATAAAAAATATATTACAGACGGATGTACTCGAATGTGCTCCCATTGGGATACCTCTGACTTGTTTAAAAAGTTGATTTTGAAATTTAATGTAGCTATGAAAAATGATGCATTTGAGGTAGGTTTTCCATTTATTAATGTGCATAATTATGAGCATAGCAGGAAAGAGTATAAGTGTAGGCAGATCTAGTAGACTAATATAGATTTCTTCTAATGGAAGTGAGGTATATAATTTCTCAAATTCATAGCAGTTAATGTTTTGTGTGTCGATAGACTGAATGTTTTTAATGTCAGGAGAGTGATTGCTAATGATTCAGCAATATTTATGATCAGTGTTACACGTGTCGAAGATGATTTTACAGATTTTACAAATTTTTTTAAGCTGTAGTGCAAAATAATGGTCTATGGGTTTTTTGTAGTTATTAGTGCCATTTGCTATTAATCTGAATTTTAATGGTGTTTTATGGAATTAATATCTTTTTACTATTTATTATTAGGGGTTGGTTTGTTCCCCTTGAAATTTTTATTCCGATCAATGACGATAATTACTTATTGAATATTTTTCATGATTGATTAATTAATTATCTATTACAAAGTTTCCATTTCTATTTTTCGAGATTTAAATTCAAGTTTCTTTCTTTTTTTAAAAAAAAAAAACCTTTCGGGATTCAATTTTCATATTTCTGGATTACTTCATTCAGATACTTCTACTAACTTTATATTGAGAGATAATATACTTTTTATTACTCAGTTAATAAATTATTATTATATTACAGATTACAATGAATTTCAATTAATTCAAACTTTGATATTAATTAAACAGCAGCTATTAGCGCTATTTATCCAATTTAATTCATTCCATTAAGTTATTATCTCCACTTCTTATTATTAGTTTACAAAGTTTTTCTACAAAAACTTTACTGTACTGAAGGTTAGCAGCGTCCTTAGTTTTAACTTTTGCTCAGATCCCTCAAATTGAATTTATTAAATGTCATTCCACCAGATGACAGACATGTAAATTTAACGCCATGCCTACTACAAGCAACATGAAACAATTTTTATGAAAAACATATGATTATTTATATGCTTACCTGCAGCACTTGAAATATTAAATACATAGGGCAATCAATCTAACAACAATCTCAATCTCAGCAATCTAAAAACAGTCTCAACTTTCGAATCAATAGCCATAGAGCTCATATTAAGAAATTCAAAAATACGCAAATGAATAGCATTAAAATTAATGCAACTAACGAACATAATTCAGCAGAATTAGAGCACTCTAAACAACATGAATTTAACAATACTCAACTTCACGTTATACCAAATCACAGAGAACGAATTTTTCAAGAGTCACTCTTTATATTAAAGCAACGATCCTTAATACTTATTTACAAAGCCACAACGATCATTCCAATAAATCCATGTTCAGCCAATTTAAACTTTACAGCACTAAAACACCAAGAGACAAAAGAGGAAGTAGAATAAATAATACAAGATTTTTACCAACTTTGGATGCGATTAAGCTGATGAAGAAGTTAAAAAATTATTTTGATTCCGCAAACTTCTCAAAGAAACTACTTATCTGGTTACACTCTTGTGCTAATAAATGCCTTTTAATAATGGAACAATTTATTCTTGAAGAATACCACGAAGTATAAATTATTAAAGACCTTAGTCTTGATTATCGTAAATACAGACTTTCTAACTGTCTAGCTAAACGCAAGATTTATATTAAAGTCAATTTTCTGCATCCGCAGTTTGACAATATTCAGTTTTCTCGCATCTTCAACAAATGTAAAGTTTACTTCCCAGCTATAGATACCAAACCAGTAGTTGCATTTAAATATAAAAAAATTAAGCAGCTTGATTACTAAACACCATGAAATAGATGAGTCGGCTAAATGACATTGCAAATTGCCAATTTACAGTACTTACGTAGATGCTCATCACCAGCATACTTAGATATCATTCAGAACGTTCAACTTAAAAAACTAATGAGTTATGGAGTGAAGTATAGACCAGTCAGATACGTCAACAAAAATTACTGTTACAAAAATTTAGTAAACAGCATCAACGAATTTATTGTTAAGGCAAGCTAACAAAATAATTTAGCCATAGATACATTTTTAAAATGGAAAAATGAAATCCTTAGGAACATTTCTACTGCACTTAAACCCATAAAGTTTCAAAGTACATTAAATTGATCACAACTACTATCTGATATTAAAAGTTTAAAACACCTTTTCACTATTACCAAAATTTATAAAGCTAATAATAACTTTAGAATTATATGAAAACAATTCTATACAACAATTATCAATAAACAACTCTTTTACGCAACTACTTATAAATTAGAAAATAATACAAAAACGTCTATAATTAACAGAATTAAAATTTTTCATAAAAAGCTCAGTATCGCTTTAAATTCAAGGTACAACAGATTTACTAACCTATACACTTTTCCCATTTCCATAAAACACCATTAAATTCAGATTCATATCAAATGGCACTAATAACTACAAAAACATATACCATTATTTTGCACTACAGCTTCAAAAAATTTGTAAAATCTGTAAAATCATCTTCGACACATGTCACACTGATCATAAATATTTCTGAATCATTAACAATCACGCTCCTGTCATTAAAAACATTCAGTCTATCGACACACAAAACATTAACTGCTATGAATTTGAGAAATTATATACCTCACTTCCATTAGAAGAAATCTATATTAGTCTACTAGATCTGCCTACACTAATCTGCCTATACTCTTTCCTGCTATGCTCATAATTATGTACATTAATAAATGGAAAACCTACCTCAAATGCACCATTTTTAATAACTACGTTAAATTTCAAAATCAACTTTTTGAACAAGTCAGAGGTATAACAATGGGCGCACATTCGAGTACATCCGTCTGTAATAGCTTTTTATTCATACAAGAATTTAAGTTCCAAAAATTTTACAAAAACAAGATTGAAATTACTATACGCACACTTACAGACATATAGATGATCTAATTATATTTAATAATTTTGAAAGATTGAAAACTCAGAAAATTATTCAAAGTACTTTACTCTTAATAAAACTAATCAGTCACAAAATATCATCGATTATCTTGATCTTCAAATAATTAACTACAAAAAAATTATACTGTTTGACAAAACACAAGACTTCGATTTCAATCCTAACAAATTAATAAATTAGACTTCCAACAGCTCTAAGAAAGTTATTAGTAATACTATCTTAAATCAAATACAACGAATTAAAATATTTGTACAGATAGCATAGATGTACAACGCGAAATTCTGATACTAGTTAAAATTCTCAAAAATAATCAAGTACCTAATCTCTTTGTTAATCGTTGTCTTAAAAGGCCGGCGTTAAATACTCTCTGTAAATAATTTAACTGATAGGGATAAGAAAATTTGTTCGCAAACCTGAAAAGGAGGTATAGGTTGGATGACAATCAGTTGGAGAATTTGCAAATAATGTAATTACTGAGTTTATTTTATATAATGTAAAAAATCTCATTGTTCTTCTGGCATTAACTTCTTAATTTTGCATTTACTTAAAACATGAGCCTATTTCATACTCTTTAGTCTGTTATATAGCTCGTTAGCAGCGAAGATTACGTATTTCTCTTTTATTCCTCGTTCCGCAACGACAATTAGCCAGAAATTAATTAATTTCCTTTCACTAGTCAGTATAAAATCAAAATTTTAACAAACGCATTTACACTCGCAAAGAACTCCACAACCACTTCAGTCCCGCATTCCTAAAATAGATTCTCAAAGGTTCCCGACTGTAAAAATTCAAAGGGTCCCGCGCAGCTGCTCTCTACATCTCGAACCACATACCACAATTCCTCTAAGTAAGAAAACATACGCGAACACTTCACCGTCTTCCCACTAAAAAGAACTAACTTAATTAATTCATATTCTGGGCTTATATGTATATTATGTACATTTTCTTGTACCTTATTTTATAAATATCTTACCTTTATTCAACTTCAATTTTCATTAAATTTATAAATATCTTTCATTTATTTAACTTCTATTGTCATTAATTTTGCAAAAATTACATTGTTTATTATACTTTTTAGAGTTGTTTTACGTTAAATGCATGAAAGCAAAGGTGTAGGAGGACACTTTGCTCGAGTAAAAGAAGAAAACAAGTTTTATTACTATTTAATTTAGCAAAAACATTTACTACTGCTATTCAATTTAGCAATAATATCTCAAAACTTCTACAAAAATTAATTAACTTAACGGAACTGCAGCATTCATAATGTATTCATAATTAATTCGTAATTAAGTCTTTATATTCATTCACTTTAATTCTTCTCACTTTCATCTCACTAATTGGATTAAACTCAATTTAGAAGTTTGGCTTTAAACTCAAATTGCCAATTTACTTCATAATTTTTACTCGAGTAAAAGACGAAACACCTTCGCATTTATTAATTATTGTGAATTGACGGGGGTTGGTTTGTTCCCCTAGAAAGGTCAACCAATTTCTGATGAATGACGGTAATTACTTTACTTGTTGAATATTTTTCATCATTGATTAATTAATTATCAATTACAAAGTTTCAATTTCTGTTTTTCAAGATTCAAATTCAAGTTTCTTTCTTTTTTAAAAAAACTTTTCGGGATTCAATTTTCCGTGTTTCTGGATTACTTCATTCAGATACTTCTTCTAACTTTATACTGGCAGATAATATACTCTTTATTACTTAGCTAATAAATTATATATATATATACATACATAACCACTCTTTACTCGGCTCAGTGTTTATTCTTATATGTTGGTAAATTATGCATGTTTTGTTTTAAAAATAATTAAATTAGGCTGTCCTTATATTCATGTTAAGGTTTTTATGCCTTTAGTTAATCTGCATGCAATAGTTTATAGAATTATCAACAATTTAAAAGTTGTTTAAGTGTGACTTATATTTTTTATCATAGCAGCCATATTTGTTTACATTTGAAACTCAGCAGAACAGTGAATTATTTATTTCTGCATTTTCAGTGTCTTTTTGCTGATTAGGTCTAAAAGGAAACTTTTAATTTTGTTTACCGAAAAATCTGCCTACTTGTCTGCTGGCCGAATTGCTTGTTTTTGCGTAGAAATTGTAATTTTAATTGTAAAAGCTATTTTATAATTGTTTTAACTGTACTTGTCGTTCTATGTTTTTCTATATCTTTCACTTTTTAACGAAAATATTTTGAGTTTTTATTTATTTATGCCTTTCCGCGAAGTCAGAGAATTAATTAAATGAACTGAATTAATTGAGTGAGAAATATATATCTAATGAAATTTGAGGAAATATGTGTTTCATATTAGCTACAAATATTGTCGCCAGTCTGTGTCGGACAAAGGAGAATGTTTACGAGTAGCACATGCGCATTAGGTAGGCGGCCCTGAATAGTCTGTGGGAAACGTTTTTCCTTTTTGATTTGTTTAATTTCTTTTATACGTCATTTTAGATTTATTATAGTACTTGAATAGAACGTGTGGCAACGATTGGATAATTCTTCAGATATTATAATTGTTGTGCATTCTGAGTTATAAAATGAATGAAGTGTAACGGTATTAAGTGAACCTAGCCCTAGAGTGTCACTGTGGTAAATAAATGTAGTAAATTTCAAAGAGTGCATTTATTCTATTGTGCTTTATGCGCTATCGTCGAAGTGTAAATTTATTTCAATTAATAAGTTTAAATGAAATGCAGTAAAACATTCTTATAATTCGTACATTTAATATTCCGTTTATAATTTTCCGTACAAGGAAGTCACGTGATGTACACATCAGCCGTTTTTCCAAATGTAGAACATGCTGCCTGTACGTTGTAAAGATTGTTAACTCCAACTGAGATGGAGTAACTATAGCTATACAAATTTTACCATTGAGTTGTGTAATTTTAATTTTAGTGAACAACCCAATGAACTTTGATGCTAGTGAATCAAAGTGTCCTAACATATAAAAAAGGAAACGCATAAATCAGTATTAACTTTCAAGAAAACCTTAGAATTTATTTTTTTAAAACATATCAAATTATGTAAAAATCAATTTTAGTACTAAAGCCATTCATTTCCGGGGTATGAAAATAACCTGAGGTAATTTTACAATTGTTTTAACAGCGAAACATAAACATGCGTTTTCACAAAATTTCTGCCAATTTCAAAATAAATAACATAAAAATTCGATAACTATTACTTAAGCATAACTATTTCATTGAGTTAAAATTTATAAAAATTCATAACAACTATTTCCTTTAACAATTATTTAAGTTTTTTTTTACCTTATAATTGCACAGAAAATTAAAGGAAATCTGCTATTCCTAACAACTTACAATCACCTTCTTTTTTTTTATTTCACAGAGAACTAAAGAATACCAACAATCAAGAAAAAAAACTTAAAATTAGATAGAAGTCATCCGGAAATCATCCCCATCTCAAACTAGTCGCAGGAACAAATCAAGATGAAAAACAGACCATGGCAGTTGTACCCAATTGTACAGCGAAGCAAATAGGATCAAAAGCAGATTTTCTAATCTATGCTGAAGAAGATTCGAAGATTTAAATTCTTTTAGGATTAAATTGAGGGGCAAACAACCCTTTTAGGCATGATGTATTACAAGAAAAACATTTCTGAATAAGTCCGAGGCCAATACTACTTTTTGTTAAGTACTCATTTTTAAAAAGAATAGTGGGAGCGAATGTCCCGTTTCCTATATGAATAACATCCTTAAAACTGCCCAAAAACCCGTGCTCAAAACACGGAAAGAACAGCGTCAAGTCAGGCAAAAAAAAAAAAAAAGAGAAGGAACGACACCTGCACCGGCTTTTTGTCAAAGCAGAAAACCATATCTCACCAACCCCGCTACACAAGATGAAAAAATCCAGTACTCCACACCCCTGCAAAAATCTTCCCAAATTCTGAGGTGTTGAACTAAACACAAATTCAAATATCGCCAAGCACGCCAAAGGAAATGCGAAGAATCCGATGCAGGTACGAGAAAAAAATTTACAAACCCAAACGACCACACCGGAAATTCTCATTGTAGTCCTCTTAACACGTAAGCAAAGCCTTAGAATTCAGCTAAAAGTGTTAAAAGTGCTCTTTTCTAGCTGAAAGTGCTCAGCTAAAAGTGCGACTTTTTTCAGTCCTTCCCCCCTCCCAAGAACTTTTCACAAGCAAAGTGTAAAAATTTATTTAAATAATTGACTGTAACTTAAAAACTGTTAAAGCTAGAATCTTGAAAGTGATCTTAAATTAAATGTCTAATTTTTCTGCATCCAGTTGCATAAATTAATAATGGATCAACTTAAGTTAAATAATATTAAATCAAGTTTATTAGGTAGAAAAGCACCCAATTCCATTGTGTGTTTCAACGCGTTTACGAGTAACGAGTGGAAGATACGTACTAATCTTAAGTACCAAAAACTCCTAATTAAAATTAAACCAAAGCAAATATAAACACAGCATATTAAATAAAATAACGTTGTATAGCATAAATTTAGAATAATAATAAAAATTAATTCTTAAGTCAAACTTAAATAATTAAGTGAATTTGCTACACAACAAGATAATTATCAAAGAAGTATGATAAAACTGCATAAAAGTTCAAGTTAAATCTTTCTTTACTTTTTAAATATCCAAGCATCGTATCAAAACTACTTCAAATAAATTTCTTAATATGCAAAAAGTACTAAATTAGAAATTTTACTGATTGTAATTTTACTCATGTTTTTGATCATGTGTTTCATGATACAGAAGATATTCACGCACCTGTAACGATATGATTGATGCAACTGAGCAATTTATTGTCATTGAAATATTACTTTTTACGTGATCAGTTGTCTTTCTCTTAACTTTATAAGGTATTTCTCCCGCCTTCTTCGCATGCCTTCGTGGTGTAGTGGTCTGCATACTCGACGCGTAACCGAGAGGTCCGTGGTTCGATTCCCCGCGAAGGCTTTGCTCATTTTTCATGTCTAATGCTTCGAAATAACCTAATGCCTCTACACTGGCGCCCGAACTAAAAAGGTGGTGGATGATGATTCTCCACCACCGCGATTTGGCGATTTGGTCCCCAAAACTCCAGTCCCCCTTTAAAAGGGGGAGTATAAAGGTATTTCTCCCGCCTTCTTCGCATACCTTCGTGGTGTAGTGGTCTGCATACTCGACGCGTAACCGAGAGGTCCGTGGTTCGATTCCCGGCGAAGGCTTTGCTCATTTTTCATGTCTCCAGCTTCGAAATAACCTAATGTCTCTACAATTTAAGAGATGCGGTTTGATTTCAATGACGCAACATATCTCTTAATTTTACCATGGAATATTTTTACCCTCCTTTTGTGCTGCTTTCTAAAGTAGCACAAGAAGAAGTAATATTATTCTTTAAGCAGATTTCAGGTCAAGAAACAGAATTCTAGACATTTTTCATTTAAAGGGTTTTTCAAGGTGTACTCCAGTTAAGACATAAGAGTCGGTAGATTCCTAAATGAAGAAAGGAGTTACTTTTGTCAATTAGCTTTAGTTCACGCCTTAAAAGTGCCATAAGATAATAATGCCGTAATAGGAGACGTTCTTGACATGTAGACGAGAACTTTTCGCTACACTTCCTATCAGTCTTTCTTTCTATTTTTCTGAAAAATTAGTTATAGCTATTGACTTTTGATAGTCATATTATAGGTGTTGACGTTGTCGTGGCTAATTCAATTCTTTTTATGTGGGTAAAAAATTGTGATTTATTAAATTATCGTTCTATGTGTTTTAAATATGGAAACAAAAACATTGTTTTAATAATAAAACGTAAAGTTACGTTTTACCCTTCGTTCTATTCTTCTTAATTTTTTGTTGCACAGAAAAGTAGCTATAATCACAAATATTTTATCGAAATATTAGATTCTTAAGTAAAGTTTTCAAGTTTTTCTCTCCACTTCTACGACAATATATCCCTCCTTTTCTGTTACAGTCACTCAGATACGTACAGCTATGATTCGTGTTTCTACGGTCACAATTATTTGAAAAGCGATTATCGTAAATATTGCTGCGGATAGAATTATGTACTAGCCTATGTTTCGGAAGGACCAGACAACCATAATATTTATTTTTATTTATAGCGTCTTATTTGTTCTTACATTCAAAGTAGGGCGAAGCAGTTAAATGCTGATGATAATACCCGTTGAGTAGCTTTTCAGGCTCACACATTTATTTTTTTAAGTACGCACGTTTGCTGGATGAATATTTGAAGTTCTATGTGTTGAAGGGAAAGTTCTGTCGTATTTTAAATAGGCAGGTGATTTTTCTTGTAAATAAAAAAAACATCTGGCTAGTGAGTCAATCGGATTTTTTTTTGTTTTTTTAGCTGCTGTATAATATAAAAGGTGCCTTTTTTTACCGTTTATCATTTACTTGTGATATTTAAAGTGAAAAACATGTCAGTAGATAGAGTGCATTTACGACACTGCATTTTATATGAATTCCAAAAAGGAAGCAATGCATCAGTTGCATGTAAACATTTACGTGCGGTATTTGGAAAAGATATTGTAAATGTTCGTAATTGTCAAAGATGGTTTAGCAAATTTCGTTCTGAAGATCTGAGCCTCAAAGAAAGTGATCGATCTGGACGACCATCCAAGATCAATAATTATGTTTTGCGATCCATGTTTGAAAATAATCCACATTTAACAAGTCGAGAAATTGCAGAAGAGTTTGGCATTCATCATACAACTGTTCGAGATCACATTAAATCTCTTGGGTTTGTGTTAAAGCAAAGTGTTTGGGTTCCACATGAATTAAAACGGAAAAGAATTTGTCTGATCGTGTAAGAATGTGTTCATCACATCTCATTAGACACAATGTGGAGCCGTTTTTGGACAGGTGGTTACTGGAGATGAAAAGTGAATTCTTTACGAGAATATTAAGAGAAAAAAATCTTACTGCAAACCAGGAACATCATCAGCAGCAGTTCTAAAACCAAATATCCATCAACGAAAAGTATCGCTTTGTTTGTGGTGGGACAGGAAAGGTCTAGTGTACTACGAGTTGCAGAAATAGGAAAAAGCCATCAACGCTGATCTGTACTGCAATCAGATGGATAAATTGAATGCAGCTATCAAAGAAAAAAGGCCAGCATTAGCGTCCATAAAAGGAATAGTGTTCCACCAGGATAATGCTCCCCCGCATACTGCAATGGTGACACAACAAAAACTGAATGCGTTAGGATAGGAAGTCCTTAGTCCCCCACCGTATTCACCTGACATTGCACCATCTGATTATTACCTGTTCAGACCTCTGCAAAATTATCTAACGGGAAAAAAATTCAAGTCTTTTGAAAGTGTTTCTAAGGAAGTTGCTGACTATTTTAACTCCAAGGATGAGAACTTCTATAAAACAGGAATTCACAGGTTACCTGAAAGATGGCAACAGGTTGTAACAAATAACGGATATATGAAACATATATAATTGATTAATATTAAACATATATTTTTATAAATGAATTGAAATATTTTCTTTAAAATACGACAGAACTTTCCTTCCAATTCCTTATTTCATGAAGAAAAGGTGTCACTGTCTATTGTTTCCTTCTTTGTGTTTGAAGTTGCGCATTGTGTCCTTAGATACCTCGATCCTAATAGTCTTTCACTTTATTGAAACCTAAAGAATATTTTTGTCTTAAAAAATTCTAAAACATTATTTTCTTTCCAAGAGAAAAAAATCCAAAATTTTCAATTCGAAAATTTATTTACATGAGCCATTTTGGGCATATAAAAAGTTTGAAGGCAGCAAACAATATTTTCTTTCTCAATACAAAAGCTTTAACAAATTACTTTTTATGTATCCTCAACTAAACCTGCTTAATCAAAATCGTCCAAAAACTGTGTTAACACTCTTTGTATGAGTGTTTTAAATCCCTTCATTGATCAAAAGAATACAATTAAACTCATCTGGGTTTTACAAACAATGGCAATAACCGAGTTTCTTTATCTATCCCAAAATAAACTCTTCTCTTTACATTATAGTTCTATATGGTTCTAAGTTACGTGTTGATCTTGGCAATAACAATGCAGAATTCATTCACAAGGAAAGAGCTAAGACAAATGTTCAACACATAACTTGAATTACTCGATCATAAAAGTCCGATTTGACAGCTTCCATAAGCCCATATGTTGCTCGTTTATGGACCTTCAAGAATGTCTTGTAAGAAGAAAAAACACTTCCTTAAAAGTCTTTCATTTCTAAACTACTTGTAACATGTAAATATTGCATTTACTTTAAACTGCTACTGATAAATACATCATTATATTTTAGGGAAAAACAAATCCTAGTTTTAAATCCATACCTAAGAATGGATTTCAGTGAAAGACTAATCTTATTTATCCCTCAGCTCACGAATATCTCCTAACATTTGTGCAATAGTTTTATTTTTTCATTCTGTTAAATCCTATTTCCGTGGAACAATATGTAGCCTTAATCTCCGATTGAAAATCCTTCCTATATCCTGAAAGATTTATTCCAGAGATTTTCTTTACTGTAAGTTCCTTATTGTTAGATAAGATTTTTATTTGAGCCTACGAAAGTTATGTCAAAGAACACAAAGCAATTTACCCTCCTGGCGTATTCATAATAACAATACTACAACGAGAAAAGCAAATACAAATTATCAAAAATATAGTTTCAGAACCCTAAAAAGAAATAGATTATATTTTGTTTTGTCTATATAAGTAGTTAGATAATATGGATTTGGTTTTCCGTTTTCCAAAAATTATAAAAATCTGATGTGTACGCCACATGACTTACTTGTGCGGAATATTAAATTACATGCATTTTTTCCTGCCTTTCATTTACACTTATTTCCTCGAATTTTATTAGAGATATATTTCTCATATAATTGTAGAGACATTAGGTTTATTTCGAAGCAGGAGTCATGAAAAATATGCAAGGCCTTCGCCGGGAATCGAACCACGGACCTCTGAAATACCGGCTCAGTGTGCTGACCATTACACCACGAAGGCACGCTAAGAATGTGGGAGATATACCTTATATACTCCCCTTTTTAAAGGGCGACTAGGGTTTTAGGGGACCTAGTCGCCAAATCCTGGGTGTGGAGAGTCATCATCCACAACCCTTTTAGTTCGGGCGCCACTGTAGAGACATTAGGTTTATTTCGAAGCAGGAGTCATGAAAAATATGCAAGGCCTTCGCCGGGAATCGAACCACGGACCTCTGAAATACCGGCTCAGTGTGCTGACCATTACACCACGAAGGCACGCTAAGAATGTGGGAGATATACCTTATATAATTAGTTCAGTTCTCACTTCGCGACAAGACAAAAATACATAAAAACTCAAAATATCTATATCAAAAACAGAAAGATATAGCAAAACATAAAATTCGAAATACAGTTAAAACAATTTAATTTTTTTACAATTAAATTTACAGTTTCTAGGCAAAACCAAGCAATTCGGCAGATTTTTCGTGTACAAAACTGAAAGATTACTTTGGTATCACTCGGCAAAAAGACACTGAAGGCGTAGAAATTGACTTAATTTGTTGTGGTTTCTGTGTCAATATATAGGATAATTTAATAACTTAAATGATAATTCCACAATGGATTAAACATAATTAAATTCGCAATAATAAAAGAAGACGTTATTTTGCTGCTTCAAAGCATCGTTTCTCTAGATTGGCAACAAATCCACTATTCTGCTAAGTTTCAAAATGTAAACAGGTACGGCCGCTATGGCCAAAACGATTAGGCTTAGCCGCACTTAAACAACTTTTAAATGCTTGACAATTCTGCAACTATATCATGCAGGTTAACTAAAGGCATAAAAACCTTAACCGGAAGATACGAACAACATAATTAATCATTTTTAATGCAAAACATGCACAATTTACAAACATATAAGAATAAACGAATTGAGTTCACTGAGCTCAGTAACAGAATGGATATATATATACATATATATACATATATTTATATACTTTTGGCACGGCCGATTGCAAAAAAAAAATACGAGGTTCACATATATACGTTATAGCAGTCCTATTTTGTATATAATTATATATACAAAATTTCAACGTTCTGAGTCTACTCGTTTTGGAGTAATACGCGATACATACATACATACGTACGTATGTACGTATCGTTTCGTACGTATCGTTTTTTCGTTTGTACGTACGTACCGTTTTTTCGTAACGTCTGTGCATACATACGTACGTATGTACGCACAGACGTTACGAAAAAATCTCTTCAAAATCCATTTTAAATCAGTTTTATAAATTTTTGGGAGAAAAAGTGTCCTTTATTCTGGCCTTACGTTCAGATATCAGGCAAAAACTTCGCTAAATTGTTAGCGATAGCGGTCAAAATAGACATTTTCATTGAAATATGATACCCGAAATTTTTCGCAATTACAATACTTCCTTTCTACTTCGTACAAGGCAGTAAAAAAGAAAATGACTTCATATTAATTGTTAAAAATATAAGTAATTACTATCAACAGACGCATTCAAGTAATTACATTGTAGGGTTTATATTTATTTTAACTAACATTTATTTTAAGTTAATTTATCTTTTCTGTTTAGCCTTCATTTTCCCCTAGATGCCCATGCCAGAGTACTTAAATTGTAGTAGGACGCGCAGTTTTTTCAAATTTAGCGGAAGCTAGTTGAATTAAATAGTAGACGAAACCAGAGTTTGAGAGTCTTTCTTTGAAGTTACGCTAGTGGGATTCCTCGGTAGAATTTAAATCGGCGCGTGTCGACCTGTGTGCCTATCTTTGTAGAAGTGCTAATTTTCAACTGTTTAATCAGAAATCTTGCTGAAATCTCAGCGGTAATTAAAAACGCGGTTAGTTTAGGATCTCAGAGCCTCGTCGGTAGTGTTTGATATTTGTCACCTAGTTATTACTTTCAGTTTTACGTTTTGTTTTAGTTTACCGCCGGGTTGGCGCTGTTTGTGAACGTCAAGTAGACGCATCAGTCATTTTAAAGATAAAAAGGGTTCTAGCCCCTTCTTACCTTTCTGTGTAAATTCACACATAGCCGATATCACTACCCCAGTTTCTGACAAGTTGGGCCAGCGAGATCCTACAACATTAAGAACATATTAAACTGATAATTTGAAGTTTCAGGTCACTCAGACTCCATTTTATGACCGCAAATTATCACAATATAATCCAAAAGAATAATAAATTTTAGTAAAAAGATATATTGGTTCATAAGAATAGATTTTCTGTACAGACGTTTAATGTATTATAATAGTTACCGTTAGTATTTTAACTTCATTTAGTAAGAATACGATTCGAACTTTGTTATGGCAAAACCGGAGCAAAAATAATTCGATACATTTAGGAAAAATTAACATAAACCTTAAATACTGCATCTCGGCACTCAATTCGACTTATCAAAAATTTCGACTTAATCGAAATTTGAATGATCGACGCTCTGCTGTGGTAGAATTAAAGAACGAAATTTGTCATTTTATGCAAACAATGCGCTTCTTTATTGGAACTCTTAGCTGCTTTGGTTTTCGAAACGAAAAAAGTATCATACGAAAACTGAAAACGAAACATTCACAGTATCCTACAAATTTAATGTTTTATCCGGTAAAATACCTCTACATGAGGAAAAAAACAGTAATACATTGCCCCACTTCTGGCCCTGATGCAAGTTGGGTATTGACTCGTAGAGCTGGCGGATGTACTCCTGCGAGCTAGTTTGTCATAGGGGTTCCAACTGGTGAGTTAGATCTTTCTGATCTACGGGTGGTCGCAGGTAGCTGCTCATCAGGTCCCTAACGGCCCCTGTTGGTGAGAGATCTGGCGATAGCGTCGGCCAGGGAAGTGTAGGAGATCCACGAAAGTAAGCAGTAGAAAAGCATGCTTTGTGCGGCCGAGCAGCATTATGTTGAAATATTAAGACCAGGGTCCGTGAAAAAAGCGCGATGAGTTGAATCTCAGCGATGTACCGCCATGTTACGGATGGCAACCAAAAGAGTCCGGGTACTAAATGAAGTGGCACCCCATACAATGCAACTTGGCCGTCGGACTGTGTGTCGGATGAGAGTCTGATGATGTATGAGTATCTTAGTACTGTTCTAGACGTGTCCAGGCATCTCCTAGCTCGTCATCAGGGTTCAAGGTCGATGCGGGACTCATCGCTAAAAACAATCCTACTGGCGTCCGTGAGAACCCAGGTTGAATACGAACGGCACCTCAGTAGACGTGCCTGGTGGTGTGCAATGATGAGCAGCTGTCGGCAGAATCGACTATGTGACATGAGCCACCGTTCGCTGAGTGATCTGTCAAAGGTCATTATAGTCACGTATTAAAGTCACATATTAAAATGCGCGTTGTTAATTCTTTGTGCCAGCTTAAGTAATCTATTTCGGTTCCAGTCTGAGACAGCATTACTTAAATTTGAATTTAACTTCATCTTAGGCTAATTTTAAAAAGCACAAAAAGCGGAGCTTCGATTGTAGCCCAAGTAGTGCCTTCTGCTAATTTAAAGCGTTAAATAAGAAGGTTATTTTAACATTCTTTTGACTTTGTCATTGCTTCAGACTAAAAACAGTAAATCTCTTTCTCAGTCTAGTAGAGTGTCAGAGACTTTGAGTTAAGCTTCTAGACATAACACAACCCTACAGTTTCAGTAAACGCAACTGTGTGTATTCTGTGCAGCACAACTCATCTAGTTATAAACATCTCTGCTAATGTAATAATTCTGTATTAGGCATAAGTTAAAAAAATTAAAAGTACGCTATAGGTTCCTAATTTCCGTGAAATTTACTCAGACCTTCAGACCCTTTTAGATTGACAAGTGAAATATTATAACAAAACCTTGCGATTGTTTTAATTAACCTTGTTATTAAATCTTGAAACGAACAGGAAGCACTACTTCTGCATAGGAACGAACTCCAATAAAATCGCAAATAAACTTTCGGGTATATAAAATAACAAAGCTTAACTCCACATTTAAAGTATCCTAATCAGAGATTACATAAGCTGGCCTGCTTAAAAGCTAGCACAAAACTTTAATGCTGCATATTAAAGTCGGGTAGCAAACGGACTGAAGTTGGAATATTCACTTACAAAGCTGAGCGATAGAACATAAATTGTTGGCGTCGGTGCCAAGGATTCTATGGCTCTAAAGCATTTAAAACTCTCGACTTACATACTGTACGACGTAATTTTCATTCAGGTGAGGGCTAAGGAAAAGAAAAATTATAGTAACTATTGAAATCATATATTAATTAATCAACAAAAAATACTTTGTAGCAACATTAGGTTATTTCAAAGCAGGAGACCTGAAAAATGAGCAAATGTGCTCGCCGGGACTTGAACCCTGGACGTCTTGAATATGCGCCCAGTGCGCTGACCATTACACCACGAAGGCATGCTAAGAAGGCGGGAGATATACCTTTTAAAGGTCCTTTTAAAGTTTCATTGAGGCAGAATAGCAGATATAGGGTATAGGTTTTACAGAGTTAATTGTTTATACTTACTAGAAATCAGTATCGTTGCTTGAAGATTCTGGGGGCAACACACCATGTACTTAAGACAGCCCACTCTGAAATACTGAACATTTTGCAGCATATGTAATGTTCACATATTTAATTTCCAGAAATAATCCTAATAATAATTTCAAAAATAATTTTAAAAAATAATCCTTATAGTAAACCCTGGATAACTGAAACATTTAATGCTAAAGCAGAGGATACCAGTAAACTTTTATTCCCTCTCTGGCTTCTAGGCTTAAGAGGATATATATTTCTGAAACGTATTTGTTAACTTATGCACTTGTTTTGACGAGAGCATAATAAATGTCAGAAATTAAGCATGAGAAATCATGACGATAGAATATTTATCATTAAACATTCTAGATGCTAATTACAGTGGTCCTTTACTGACTAATAAAGCTATACTTAATGAACTGAAACTTAATATAAAAAACTAACGTATGTTCATTATGATCTTGAATCATTAAATTTCAGCACCCGTTATATCGATAATGGAAACATTAAGCATCGTTAATGGTTCGGTTTTATTTTCGAAACTAGTTGCAGTTTTTTATGGAGTAGAAATTACACTAGTGTATGAGAGAGCTACATTTCCCAAGATAGTTTTTTTTGCTATTTATTAATGATACTCCAGTTTATTATATCATTTAATAATTAAAGTACTGTCATTTCATACAATTACTATAAATGCCAATAACCATCATAGTAGCCCAAGAAAGTCACAACGTGCACAATAACTATTGGTTCGAGCTCTCCCGAAATTCAGTATAGCTTTAACGTCGTTTGAGAAAATGAAGCGTTTTTATGAAACCATTTGTAAACCGAATGACGTAAAGTGAAGACCGTTAGTTTGTATGGGAAACGTCTTTGAACGTTCTTATGCCTTCAAAAAAATCCAGCAGAGCATTTAAAATCATTCTTAAAATATTAAATATTTTTAAAATAAATAACGATAAAATAAATGCACAATCCATATTGCTAGAAATAACATATCTACAGTGTAGTTTAACCACCGAAATAGAAAAGGAGCAAGTACGGCAAGTGATGGCAATGTTAATGGCATTTCAATATCACTAGAGATGCAGTACTGAGAGGTATAAAGCCTGCGGTATAAGAAAGGGCATTTAGCTTCGCAAAACCATTTGTCTACAGTTTTGATGCCTGACTGATTGATATATTCAGAAAGCTGAAATTTGAGCTATTTATGTTACAAAAGGTTTGCTGTAAGATAGTATGCTTGGTTGCTAAAATTAACATATTTTTTTCTACCTTCGCTGACAATCAAAATCTTACGTGTCATCTAAAACTACTTAAAAACTCAAATGCTACACGATTAATAACTTTTTCAGCAACCATTTAATAAGCAAGAAGATTTCACTTTTTATTTTAAAGCTAAACAATTACTCTTTAGCTTTCTAATACAAAAGGGCTAATTTAGGTCTCGTTAAAGCCAAAATTTGCAAAGAGAAGGAGTTTTTGCAAAGTTTTGTAATGCATCTGAACTGACTGCTCCTAGCTTGTCGTAGCTAACTCAAATAGATTCGAACTTATCTATATTAATATCTCAGCATTCGAGAGGCTTAAAAAACGCACCGATGTATAAGGCCCCCACTATTTTAAACTGGGACATTTCAAGACAAAATGCGTCTTCGATACCACAAAAATCCGTTTTTAGCTCTTAAATTTCTAAATTCCTTATCTAGGAAGTTTTCCAAATTTTTTAATAGTATTCTGTAATTCACGCTGAAAGCAAACGTAAAATGCAAATGTTTCTCTAACGTAAGCCTTACTTGTTGCTTTCTTCAACTATTCTAATAAAATAACGAATACCCGAATCTAGGAATTAATTACTGGGGTTAGAGGCTCGACTAAATTTTACCTGAAAGCAATTAGGAAATGCGAATTAAAGAAGCTTTTATCATTTCCATTGAAAATAAAATTAGGAAATTAAAGATATCATTCTCGAAAGACACGTATCTAGTGGAATCTCAAACCATCTTTAAAAATCACTGTAACTCCTTCCAAAAATATTTTCCATCCTAATTCTACGTAAATCGCACTCCAAATAAAGATCGGAGGAAAAAGAGTTCACTTGCATAACGTTGCCATTGGAGGAGGATTAAAGGGAAAAGAACAGTTTGCGATAAAGTCTCAAAACTCGCTTTATGAAAAAAAGAGAAAGATTTAGGACGTGTTTCTGAAAAAATAGCTAGGATTAACTTTGGGGTTGACAAGATTATGGTTTCATGAGAGAAGATTTGAGACATGACTTGAAACTGAAGTAAATTTATTCTACTGGTGACGGAATAAATTCCGTTTGAGGAAATAAGAAATATATAGTCACTCATTCAATAAGAATAATGTATTCAATTGATGATTTATTTACAACAAAAAAGCTGTCGAATGCAGGTTATTTTATTTCTCTTATATTTAAGCAGCTTTATCCTCAAATAAAAGAAAACATTTTATATAAAATCCCGAAAGAATTTATTTACCCACAAAACCCTAGAAGTTCCAAAGCGTTTTTTCATGAGCATAAACTTATTTACAAACAGCACATAAATGTAGTATATTAAACCTTAATCTTAAAATAGCATTATACTGTTTATATATACTTCATTAATTAATCCTTGTTCAAATAAGTAAAGAATATCCCAAAAAAGCGCCGGATTTATTACGCCCAATCTAACACTTGATTTTTGGGATACAGAAAATATTTTTACATATTTATAGGAGATTAATTTTTGCGATTTAAGAATCAAAAATAATGTCTGGCATATGTTCTCCACCACTTGCTCTGCAGCACAGTATTATTTCGATGAAATTCGTAATCACTTTTTTACATATCTTCCTACTAAGGCATATATCTGCCTTAGTAGGGAACCACATATCAGTAGCCTACTGTGGCAGATATATCTGAGGTGGCTTAAAGACACCCTGAATTTCCTCTTAAAGTTTTTCGCTGTTAGTTTTTTCAGGATTCTAACTTTGATTTTTGTTTTATATTTGCAATAACGCTGTCACGCAAAATAGCAATGTTTTCAACAGACTGGCTGGAACGAGAACGTTGTAATTTAATGTTTGTGATCAAACCTGGATCCTTCAATTTCTTTATTAGTCTGCGAAATATTTTATTCGACGAACTTTCCCGTCCAAAGATTGCAAGAAATTTCCTAACAATCGGCATA
>KK120340.1:137293-187454 GCA_000611955.2 Stegodyphus mimosarum
TATATATATATATATACTATATCTCTTCTTATTCTTATAATGAGTTTTCGCAATCAAATATTTCTTTGTGTCTATTAAGCAGCAACGAAACTGCGAGATGAAACTAATCAGTGTTCCTAAGTCAAATCAAACTCGATATTCTTATATAAGAATATTTGCATGTTTTAAATATAAATAAAATGATTTTCCACTTTCTGAGAATAAAGTATTTTGGTGGCATATTAAACTTTACGTTTTTCTTGGAACACCTAATACTAAAGCTGAATATGAACTAAATAATGCAATAATTTTTTGTAACATAAACGAAGTTAAGAATTTTGCAGAAATCTTCAGCTTCTTTAATTTTTATTAAGATCTTTGATATTTGTATTAAGGCCTATAGTGTTCGTTTTGTAATGACTGTCATTTATGCAGAAGATGTCATTTTCTGAGTCTTGCTGTGGATCATAGCACCGTTTTCTTTGTAATATATTTCAGTCTGTTTCTAAATATATTTAAGGCACTGCCTCTACTTAGTAGATGTTGAGCTAAGTTTACGAACATTTACAGAGTTACCAAAGGTTTGATCATAATACAGGGGATCATTACATTATTAGATATTACATTATTAGGCCTCCTGGTGGCCAAGTGGTCGAATGGTTAAAATCGCTGAACATTGGTTAGGCCTAGTCTTGAATCTTGTTGAAATAGTTGTTTTTATCGATGTTTTGTGACTTTCCATATGTGTAACATGAATATGAGAGAGATTCTCTTAATAATTTTCTACGAAGCAATATCTTTAGCAGAAAGCATTCGTCTACTTGATCCGAATAACTGTTTAAATAAGCTAACCGTAAACATACAAGCATGTCCTCGAAAACTAAAAATCATCATCTGTCTGCATTTTCTGATTAATCCATGAAAAGAACTGAAAGTAAACAGAAGTAACTCCCTTTTAACATTTTAGAAGGCAAAATCCGGGCTTATACTGATTTTGTGTAAATCCTGTATGCACTTTGAGGAAATATTATATGAATTCCTCCTCTTCCCCTTTTCTTGAAAGAATCAAAAATACTCTTGCTTCTGCTTTTAGAATATTTTGCTTCTTGAAGAGAACAGAATTTTCTCGCATTCTTTTTAAATGCATAATTTTATCCCTCGAAAAATATAAAAGTGTTATTAAAAGTATCTATCTTTTCATATTTGTCGTTTATTTCTGTTTTGTATTGCTCTAATTTGGAAGGTAAATAAATGAGGTGCCTTGATACCATGTGATTAGACACGATAATAAAGTACATTATTATAGCATTATTACTATTACATTATTCACACTGCTTTTCATCGCTCCTCCTCTAGCATCAAATCTGGCTCCTGCGGAGTCTTGATTATTTGCTCTTTTCTCTTCGTGGGAGCTGTTCCTTTCAGTTTCACTTCGATTCTTTGAATACTGTGTCATATAGACCAATAACTACGTACGTATTACGTTTTTTTTAGAATATTACTGTATATATGTAAAATAATAAATTATATTTATATTTATTTACTTATTTTACTAACGTCTTGTAATCAAGAGCTCTAAATTTCTCATTAATCGTCTTTAGAATCAGTATAAATTTATAAACATAAATTTTTCGATCTAATATATTTTTTCAAGGTTGGAGAACAGAATGTGGACTCGAGCAAAACAAAATGTGAACCGAACATAAGAACCTCGAGCTATATTTGGTGTCATTTTGTCAAATTAGATAAAAAAAAAAGAAAATGCCGACACTATCACAGACAATTTCTTGTTCTTTACGATCTGCCTCCAATCTAACAATTTATTTTTACATGTGCTTTATAGTAGCAACAAAATAGCAATTATAGTAATAAAACAATGCAGTCTTTAAAAAAGTGACTTTAGTTTTCATTATTTTTTAACTGATAGCGTTTTGTTTTCCAGAATTTTATTGTTGTTCTATGTAAAGTTTCTTTTAGGAAGTCTCAAAAGTACAGTTTAAAGAAGTCAGTCCAGGGAGTAAGCGTTTGAGTTGATCCCACTCCTTGTTCAATTCTTTTTGCTTCTCTCCTATCTTTGTACACCGCTCTTGATCCACGTCTGTAACGAGCGCATTCATCAAGGTCATTGTTAGAGAGCGATGAATCGTTAAAAAGGACTGATTCACTTCAGTCAGCGAACGGTTTTGATCTGATCACTTAAAAAAGCGGTTTTGCCCTTCTCTACTATGAATTCAGTTCATTCAGCCATTAACAAAGGAAAATTATTTGTTGCAATCCTTGCGCTAGCTGCTTGTTGCACTGACTTAAATTCGTAAATTCGCATTTATACTTAATACAAATAATAACAAATACGAATTTTTAATCAACACATGTAATAAGTAATGTGAATCTTAATAAATTTATTTAAAAGGGTAAATCATTTATTCATAGTTATCTTGTAAACAGTTATTCTCTCCTTACCGCTTGCATGCGTGGTGTAACTAACAGCACTTCCGACTGGGGTCGGGAGGTCCGAGGTTCGAATCTCAGCAAGGGCATTGCTGATTTTTCCTGCTTTCTGCTTCGACGACTGCCTAATTTACTACTCTACAGTTACTAAAAATGTGATGGATGATAACTCTTCATCACTTGGTTTATCGACTGCGTTCTCATCCGTATATTTCGTCCATTAAGTAAGGGGGAATTAGTAGACTTTTCTCCTTTTTTCTCTTTGCTTTTTGTATTATATCTAAAAGCCCGTCCGCCTATGATGGAAAAATCGGGAATTCGAATCCTGCAGAGGGCCTTGCTCGTTTTTTGCAACTAAATCTTAAAAAAATTACTAATATACTTTACAATCTGTTGTTATATTGCATCATAAATTGTAAAGCACTGCTCACTATTGTATGGAATTCGGCTTTTCTCAGTAGTTACTCAAGAATAATAACTCATTTATTCAGAATTGTCTACTGTTTCTTTGTACCATAAATCTCAAACTTGATTTTTATGGAAATCAACTTTGCTCATTGGCTACTTCAATTTTCAATGCTTGAAAATAATTAAATTTTATGTAACGACAAGTTTCTCATAAGCTCCAAAAGTACGCTAATATACACTCATGACCATAAATTAAGAATAATTCGGAATCACGCGGAAATCGAACTCTAAAATAAATATATCACCTGTAAAATCACTACACACATCTTCAAGAATCATATGCAAATTTCAGGAAGTAACCAGATGACACCGATGGTACGTCACAATGACGAGAGTGTAAGAGAGTGATATATAAGGAACACAGACAAAGAAGTAAAATTGCTTGCAGGCGCTTTATAAGCATTTCAGTGCAATAACCGAATAGTTATGACACAAAAGCGCATTTGGATGATTACTTACGTGGTAGAATTATCGGCCGCCTGGAATGTGGGCGTACACAACTGGAAGTATCAGACGAACTTGGAATTGCCCAGAGTGTCATCGCCAGGCTTTGGCAACGATTCCAAGATGATGGTAATGTGAGGAGACGTTACAGCACAGGTCGCCCCAGAGTTACAACGCCGAATGAGGACCGGTATTTGGCAGTTACTGCCAAAAGAAACAGGCGGAGCACAGCCTCAGACCTGTCTCGTCAGCTCTCTTCAGCCACTTGTACGACAATTTCAAGGCAGACCGTGTACAGACGCTTAGGGCAGATTGGTCTATATGCTCGTAGACCTGTCAGAGGCGTTCCACTTACTGCAACTCACTGTCGCCTGCGGTTAGCCTGGAGTAGAGAGCATGCATTGTGGACACCGCAACAGTGGGCTTGTGTAATGTTTTCCGACGAGTTCAGGTTTAGCTTGCAGTCTGATTCTCGCCGGACTTTCATATGGAGAGCTCCAGATACACGTTACCACCAAGAAAACATCATTAAACGACAAAGTTACGGTGGTGCAGGAGTGCTCGTTTGGGGTGGAAATATTCTGGGTTCCAGAACTAACCTGCATATTCAAACTGGAACCATGACAAGCCAAATCTATCGGGATGTCATTCTGGAACAACATGTATGTTTGTTTCGGGGCGCCATGGGCGCACAATTTGTGTTTATGGATGACAAAGCCCGTCCTCACCGTGTAAACATCGTAAGCGAATGCCTTCAATCGGAGGATATCACCCGTATGGACTGACCAGCATTCTCACCGGACTTGAATCCAGTAGAGCACGTGTGGGACGTGCTTGGCCGACGAGTTGCAGCCCGTCAACCTCCTCCTACATGTCTACCGGAACTTCGGAGAGCATCGCTTTTTGAGTGGTGTAATATTCCCCAAGATCAAATCGATAATTTGATAACTTAGCATCCCTAGGCGTTGTACGGACTATATTGCATCGTCTGGGAGACATACAATGTATTAACAATTATACCAACATGTAATATTGGTTTTTTGTAAATAGGTTTTTTTTGTAATTTGCTACAGAAAGAAAAAATCGCTAATTTTTTTAATAATATCAAACATATAGCATCTTTTTTTTGCTCTTTACCTTTTGTTTAATAAATAAGCTTTACAAATAAGTCAAATTTTTTTTTCTTCTAACTCTTCCTTTGCCTGATGTTGCATTATCCTTAATTTATGGACATGAGTGTAATGATTTGTGCATTAGTCTCACTGCGCGTGCTTGAAAGAAAGTGAGAAATCGAAGCTAAGTACAAGCAATCAAACCAACCATAGCAGAAGGGAAAAAGAAAGGAGTTCATTTCTTTTTCCCTTCTGTTGTGCTACAGCTGTTATACTAATCTAAATGAGCAACAGAAAGTTGACCAAGCATTGTCAACTTTCTCTTCCTCAGTTATATTAGTATAACCGCTGTAGAGTTTTGGTCATGTCTAGAAATTTAATACCTTGTCTTTCAAACCCAATTAGACTGACTGGCGAGTTATAGTTTTAGTCTAAATTAAGATGTCAAAGTCTTAACAAGTTTAAAATAAGCTTTTATTAAACTCTTGAAATTAACAGATAATTCCACTTGTGCTACAAAATATAACTTCACAATTTGCGAGTATGTAAAATAACATAAAATGAAATTAAATTCCATCTCTCTTTTAATGTCATGTAACAATATCTCAAACGCGGAATAAACTTTGGTAGAACTAGCGCAAGTACGTAACTACAAGCAAGGCACTCAGAAGCTCTTTCTAAAACATTCAGACCCTCGGCTTAAATACTCAGAAATACTGCTTGTTGAGAAATTTGCATTCCTCCTTTGCGGTTGGCCTGAGCCGAAAAATTCCCACGGCTAGAAATGGGGTGAAGCCTTTGTCAAGAAGCCATGGCAAGTCATTGGTCAAGAAATGAGGTGAAGTCTGTGTGTCCTTCCGATGTGCTCTATCAATGTAGCCAACAGCCGTGAATCATTTCAGGGTGGTGTGGCGATTTCAAGGCATGGAAACCTATAGTAAAATATAGCTGTGGAAGACTAGAATGTAATAGAAATATAGCACAGAGAATTTACTACGCCGCCAGTTACTTGCCTAACTAAATGAACTGTTAAATAGATTCAATTCATGTTGTACCAGTCAAGTATATTCAGCTGTTATTCATCATATTGTTTTATTAATGTGTGATAGTCTGATATAGCATGTTCGTCTGTTTTGTCAAACTCCAGGAAAATGTCCGTTAAATCTCATGTTCTCAACTTACAGTAAGTGTACTTACTCTTTTGGTCGGAAACTACGTTTTATACTACTGCGTATCCCTCTCAAGAACCTCAAAAATCAAAAGCAACACTGCTAACTGCAATAATTTTATTACCTTAAATATAAAAAGAAACCATTTTTAAAGAGAATTAATTTAAAATAAGTAGTTGTATACTTATTTATTCGAGACGATTAGATATATTAAAAGTAATAAGATGTATATGTGACAAGAAATTTGATTGTTAAGTATAATATTTGTAAGAAATAAGCCAGTTGATGAAAGAAAGGTACAGACGTTTGTATGTTACTCAGTTTAAAGATCGTGCATTTTTACGTTCAAAACATATTGCTGGCTTACATGCAGAGAAAAATTCGTTTTATTTTCTGCTTAGCTGATGTCTAAATTGAAAGAATGCAGCTGTGCACAAACAAAGACGAACAATAGTTAACCAGGCAAATGAACATATTTCTTAATATTACATTATTTCTGAAGAGCTGCAAGCTTTCCTTGATTTTCCTCCTCTTATATCGTAAATTCGTGTTTATATATTTCCCAGTACTCTAATTTCATTAACATCTCAAGAGCTGTAACTACTTTCAATTAACATAGAATATCCTGTCCTGATAATGTAGAACTGTGAGAATTCAAATATTACATATTTGTCTGAAGCCACATTGCTTATGCAACTTAAACTCAAATTCCTTTTCTAGTGCCCCCCCCGTCATGAAGCCAATCGGTTTTACAGATTCCCAGACGACTTTTTATCCATTGTCTTGTTTTCGCTGAATTTAATTTATATTACCATCTTGAATCTGTATCACGAAAGCGAATTCCTTTTGATAAACCGCCTTGTTCCCTCCCTCACATTAAGATTCTAATTATTTATCGCCGCCCAAACGTTATAACGGATAGGGGAGCCTACTGTGATACCAAAGGGCCCGGGTTCTAATCTCGGAGAAGGCATGGATGTTTGTAAATGTATAGCGTCGTTATGGCATGGGAACACTCTAAATGTACAGCCGAAAGTCCTCTCGTGCGGTTTGGTGGTAAGGAAGAGGGGTGAGAAACCCTCGGTTCACCTCACCCCCCCCGAGGTGCTCTCCCTCAAAACTGGGTGAAGTACAAATCCAACCTCCTTGAGGCTTTGGTAACCATTCTTTCATAAAACATATCGACAACACAACAACAACAATAATTACTTCTCAGATTGGTTTCATTCATTTAATAATTATCGGCAAGCATAGCACTGAAGCACAGAAACCCACCATGCCTTCCTGTACATGTGCTTTACCAACAAAGGTAGTGTCCATGCAAAAACATTTCAATATAGTATTGCATTCAAACAATCTATCAGTATTTTAACACCTTGTTTTTGGACACTCTAGTCTTTCATTTTTCAATCCACATTATTTAATTATTTAGTATAAAGTTTATCTCTTGAAGTATTATATTATAAACTGAAGTTTTCAAACTACAAGTAATATATATACAGTGCACTGGTATTAATCTATTTTCCCCCTGTCGGTACTGTTTAAAAGGACGCTGCAAATATATTTGCAAATATGTTGGCTTGATTTGGATATAAACACATCTCTACTTTCGCAACGAAGTTCTGTATTTTTAGGACTTGTTGGTCTGATACTTTTTCTTTCTATTTAAACTTTATAGTGCGTACCTGTCACCATTATTTTATTACTCCATCAATAATTTTCAAGAGTAAAAAAAAATATATATATATATATATGACACTTTTACCAGATTATATTATTCATTACATTAAAATAGATTTGCTTCAAAGTTATACTTTTGCATTTTTATTTGCCTGTTTATAATTATATTAAATTCTTTTTTGTCAATTAGAAAACTCATAGCTATGCATCGTTATATTATTTTTCATCTACAAATTTCATCCACATTTGTTCCTCTTGCCTCATTTGTTCACAATTTTGATAAGCAACTTAGAGGTGGGATCTATATTTTTTATTTTATGTTAGCATAATTAATAATTATAATTTTCTTTATTTTATATAAGTTTTAGGTTGCACATTCAGAAACATGACTGATATTGATAGATTCATGTCATGTTTCTCACCCCCTATAACAGACCCCGCATGATAGACCGTTTTAATTATCGGTGGATTTTGTCATCTATTTTTTTATTATTTTTTTGTGCTTTTAATATTATTGAGTTCACAGGATTTCATACTTTGCTTCATATTAGGATGATTATTTTATTTCCGAGTTCCATGCCTATGCTTTTAGAGATGTAAATATTTCTTGTAATTTGAAATTCTTTATTACGAATAACTTACTTCATTTTCATCTACTTTAGCGATTATATGCACATTACTTTATTAAACTGTGAATATTTAACTATTTACTGTTTTCAAATAGATCAGACAGAACTGAGGATTAAAGAATACAATTCATACCCAACGTCGTCACAAAAATTGTGATATAAATGTAAAATATGTTAGAACCAAACAAAGCTTGTGATACAAAACTAAAATTCTAACTTTTTGGAAACTTTTTAGAATTCTATTTTGAAACTTCTGTAGTTATCAAAACTGTGGATGGAGAGAAATGTAATGAATTATTTTTTCACCTTCCTGCTGTTAACAGAAGATTCAATGCCATTAAGTTGTAATACCTACTTGTTTAGCTTCTATTGTGACAACTGAAGTACCCGTAGGAACCACACAGGAGAAGGGTAAAAAGAACCCTTTATTAACTCTTTAAAACTCAAAACGCGTCGACTTGACGCTAATACACTACGCCTCACTCGGGCGCTAACTCAAACAACAAGAACTAAGCTAAAAGTTTGAAGATATTAACAAGAAGTAGACTTATACTACAGGGCTCAGATAATCCTGTTACCAAAAACCGCGTTGAAAATCTAGTGGCCACTTTAACCAGCAATAAATGCAGAAACAGAAGCTCACGCTACAAAAGTACAGTGCTTTCCCAAACTCTCTAACATTCCTCCTAGAACACCTTTTTAAACGTTTTCTCCTCAAGGTAGAATTTGCGTTACTTCACGCGAGCAACTTCCAAATTTAAATAGTCTGGAATTGACAATTAGGGGAATGAAGGCTTATACGAAAGAACGTAAATTTAATTTGTTATTGGAATTAAATATAAATCTCAACAAAGCCAGTGAATTATTCTTTAGCTTATCAAGACAAGAAGAATCTTAAAAGAGGAATTGCTAAAAATCTCATAGTGCTTTTGCCCGATACCTCGTTCGTTTACCCCTGGCCTTTCATGCTTCTTACACATAAAAGAAATTCTTCTTTATGTTTATTTAACTAACTGATTGAGCAATTTTCATCTTATCTCAGAGAGTCAGTGCAGCGTTGTTTTACATTTCGTCGCTAATTATATTTAACGTATAGTATTTTAAACTTTCAGACATTTCTCACTATCAGATCAGTTACCTTGATAGGTTCTAACTCCTACTACAATCCTACTAAACACGTAAGAATTACTTTCTGTTGCTCAAAGTTCTTTGCACATCCAAACACATCTACAACCAGAACTCTGTAACATGTCAAGAGACGTATAACATCTGAAAACGCGTATGTAGAAGGTTGGGTAACAATTAATTTGCTTTTTTAAAATCTCTAACTTTTTTGAGAATTTATTCTTAAATAATAATTTAGAAGTCAAATAACAAAAGTCAGCGTTACATTTTCAAATTTTCACAGGACTAGTTTCGATGGTTTTACCGAACTAGCATCCTCAGCTGCAAAAGCGCAAATGAACGAAATAAGATATAATGATAAGATAAGAAAGCCTGGACAGGAGACTGGCGCCATCTGTTGATGAAACCAGAACTAAATCATAATTTCTTTAAAGGCTGAAGGCAAAGATGGATTGGAATTAGGGTCGTTAACTAGAACAGAAAGATTTTTTTGAATGTGAAATGCCTTTAGAAAATCCAGTTCACCAATGGAAGATGGTTTTTGAATAATTTTGGCAGCAGAAAAAATCTTTCTGTTCTAGTTAACGACCCTAATTCCAATCCATCTTTGCCTTCAGCCTTTAAGGAAATTATGTTTTAATTCTGGTTTCATCAACAGATGGCGCCAGTAGCTTATCTCCTGTCCAAGCTTTCTTATCTCATTTTATCTAATCATTATATCTTATCTCCTTTATTTGCACTTCTGCAGTTGAGGATGATGGTTCGGTAAAACAATCGAAACTAGTCCTGTGAAAATTTGAAAATACTGCGCTGATTTTTGTTGTTTGACTTCTAAATTAGTATTTGTTCGGCGTGTTATTGTATCTTAATTATTCCTAAAACTTTACAGATGGACATTTTACTTAAACTTCACAGCATGCGTCATTTTAGAATCTTGGTTTTTTGCAGATTACATGCACTTGCTTTTAATGTCATTCTTTTCAAAAGTATTCTTTACTAAAATCGTTATCTTCCATTTATTTTAATTAAACAAACAGTTAAAGTTCGTACTATAAATTTTATAAACGTTTTTTTTTTTTTTTTTTGCTAGGCATTCAATTATAATTTGTTTTAAAACGCCAAGATTCCAGTTTTTAAAACGCATAGTGCATAGAAGTCAAATTTTAATGTTACAAGAAGAGTTCAGAACAAACCAAACTTTTCATTTTATATCTGCAGTACCGAAATTTAAAGATAATTTCTTAATTTAACTACGTTAATTACTTTTTAAGCAAAATAAGAATTGCGTTATAAAATTGTACGACTCGTAATTTTCTTAAATCGCCTGCTGCCTTATGAGATGTAACTTTTATAACCTATAATCATTACATAAATTGCCATTATAAAAATCAGTAAAATGTTTATGCTTATAAATTGGATCTCGTTTCTTTCATGTTTTCCAATAAGCTGTTAGAGTAAGCAAATGTATTTTAAGTTGGAAAGTTATAACATAAAAAACTTAATTTTCTTAAATCAACTAATAAGCGCGAATTGTCATTGTCAATGTTAAAAGATAATGAAGAGAAAATTTTTTCCGCTTCTTTTTAATAAGAAAACTCGCTTTCGGTCGTTAAGTTTAATATTGCTCATTCAGTGCATAAAAACTCCTACAGCGCTTTAAGCCCAAATATTGCGCATGGAATTCTTTGTCTACAAAAAGGAAAAACATAACTACGAAACAAACTTTAATATCGTCAACACTGCATAATATTTTCGCAAATGCATTTTCGTGACTCTATAACGATGCGCTTTCACAATTTTATGGTCTATTCCGTGGAGCAATTACTGCTTCCCTTTTTATACTGATGTTTTTTCACCCATTTTTACTCAACCATTTTTTCTTGTTGTTTCCTTCTCTATCTGTATTTAGATTTATGTAACCTCTTTCGCTTTTGAAAAATGAGAATCTTGTCGCATGTAATATGTTCCATGCAGATAAACTTCTTTTTCTTGACGAAATGCCGCCTCAATAATGTTCCTTAGAATATATGGCTAGGAAATATTATTGATTGCCTAGAATGGAAGCAGTAAGTTTCTTGCATGTCTACAATGAATGTACTGCATTATCTGTTATAAAGCTTATTCTTATTTCTCAAACTTTGTATAAAGAAAATACTTCAATACAAGTGTATCCGACATTTTTCATCTGCTATTTTCTTTATCCTTCATGTTTCTAAATTATCCTATCACTCTTACGTCATCTTTTATCTTGATGTATCATAAAAATGAAGCAATGAACTAGCTCAGTTTGAAGGCAAGTAATTCTACTAAAATAATTTGTAATGAATTTGATAGGGATTGTAAGTCAAATTCATCACACTTAAATGAGTAATTTTAAGGAGTCTTTTCAAACCTTTATATCTTTATGTAGACGATCATTTTTCACGGTATTCCGTTTCCTTAATGTTGAGAACGAATAGGTATTGTTCAATAAAACTAAATGTCTGCGATATAATCCAGAAATAAAAGAATAAAATACCGTTTCAAAAATTGACTCAAAAAGCTCTGTTTAAGTGCTTCCTGAATGTAACTTCTGCATATGATATTAACATTTGATTCCTCAATAAAATCACTGTTATGCTTCACATAAATGAAATTTTTGATTCAAAGCATATCTTTGGTTCATTTTTACTACATATTATAGAGTCATTAGGATTTTTTTTTTTTGAAGCAAGAGACATGAAAAATGAGCAATGCCCTCGCTGCGACTTGAACGTCGGACCTCGAGCACAGCACGAAAGCATGCTAAGAAGACTGAAGAACTGCCCTTTTTAAAGGACGACCGAGAATCAGGGGACACAATCGCCAAATCCTGGTGATGAGAAAACATCATCCACCACCTTTTTTTAGTTCGGGCGCCACTGTAGAAACATTAAGGTTTTTTATGTTGAGAAACATAATTAATGAGCAATGCTCTGGCCGGAACTCGAACCTCGGACTTCTCGAATACGCGCCGAGTGTGCTGGCCATTACACCAGGAAGGCATGCTGAGGAGGCGGGAGAAATATCTTATAATATAAGCTAGTTAAACTTTCTATTTTAATCCAATTTTTTTTTTCAGATAAGTATGCTAATATAGGAATTTGTTTATGATATTAATGCATTTTCAGTTTTTTGTTAGCAGATGTTTAAAAATGATGTAGTTCTTTGTAGAAACATTTAGAATTTTTTTGATGTCAGGAACTGAAGAAATGTCCAGTGCCCTTCGTGGAATTCAAATTCCTGGCCTCCGGATTACATCACCACGAAGGCACTCGGAAAAGAGGGAGAAAATATCTTACAACTTTTAATAATTTTCTACTATATTCCATGTTTAAGCGGATAGACAGGTCTGAAATAGGTCTTAAATTTTATAATGCGGATTTGAATAGAGAGCTACGCTTTTAAGCGGTAGTTTTCCAAAATCTGCATTGGAAACATTTTTGCAAACTTACTATCATTTGAAAACAATTCGAAGACAGGCCACCTAGAGCACACATAACAAGGAAACAAAAATATTAGGTCGTGTGTGAATGAATAAAATTTATTTAAATACTTGTCCATTTTATCCTTTGTCACCATAAAATGAACACAACTATCGCAAAATTTCAAATTTTGCTAAATTGTTAACACGCAAACATTTACTAGCAGCGCATGACATCATTCATAATAAGATAAATATAAGTAAAAAGAAAGATGCAGCACTGAACTATTTACTGCATTAAATAAATCCTAATATATATTAAGTTACTGTAATAATTTTGTAATCACCTTTTGCTGCTCTTATTTCAAGAAACTCAAGCGTAGTGAATATTTTCTTAAAATGCTCCACAGTGGTTCCATTTCAATATATTGAAACTGTAGTAAAACTTGATTGGCCGTGGTTCTGGATTATTTTTATCTTATTTAGTGAAATACTATAAATGTTGAATGGCACCCGTGATCTCTTATGAAATGACATTATTAATGCTGAAGTTGTTCCTAAGCAGCAGAGAAAAATCATTATATTTTCAGAAAATGTTGAATTATGTGGGTGTATATGCGTTATAACTGAGTAGATGCTTAAATTAATGTCATTCAGACCCTATTAGACTAACAAACCAGTTATCGCTTTAGTCTGTGTTAATATGACAGTCTTATAAAGATTAAAATAACTTTTTTATTAACTCTTTAAATATAATAGATGGCACTACTTATGCAACAGAACGAACTCATCGCATGCGAGTATGTACAATAACATAACTGAAAGTGTTAATCCGAGTAACATAATCTGAAACTATTCAGAAAATAGTCTACTTACACTGGCTCAAGTAATTTACGACGCACTTTTAACTTCGGTTAGCAAAATGGCTGAAAGCTAGAATAAACTTTGGGAGAGCTCGCAATAGGCCATAAACTGCAAACGAGACTAGAAGAAGCTCTAACTATAAAACATCCAAGCCCTTAAATACTTTCCAACTAATTTTCATTCTTATGAGGAATACAGAAAGAAAAAGTAAAGTCTCAAATCAAAGTAATCGGATAATTGACATGAAATTATAAATATTTCTCTAACGGAAATTAAACTAATCGAAAATATTCTTTACGACCTTGGAGAATATTTTTAAACTCTGAAATCTAAAAACATGAACCAACTGTTACAAATGTCATTTAAGTTCTTACAGCTAAATTTAAATTGTACAAAATGCCATTTAAATTTATTTTTTCAGCTATAGCTCACACTCCTCCCAAGAATTTTAAAGGAAAAATAGTTTAGCAGAAGAAATGCGAGACACACAATATATACGTGCAACAATAAATGTTTACTATTTTCTTTTTCCTCTTAATTCTTTTTTCAGCCCGCTCTCCAAGCTTGTGTTAAACAATGACTCAAACTGGAGTATTTCAACCGAATTCCTATGTGGTTAGAAGAATTAGACATACCAGGCCTCAAAGACACCCTATTTTAAAAATCTATGTCTAAATGTTTTACGCTTAAATTTCATTTATCTTGGAAAATGTTGACTGAAGGGCCTAACTTTTAAACCACCTCATTTATGCAATGTTTTACTTTTTATTTACAATAGTTACTATTAACAATTTTTATAGTACGTTTTTAGCAATTTTTTACAGTCAGATTTTAGCGTATTTTATTCATGCATTTAAAATATTAACTTCACTCAATATATACTGGTGAAATAATTTAAGAGAATTTTCATATTTGATCTACGATCTCCAGAGCTACTGGACGGATTTAAATAACATTTGGTGTGAACATAGGTTGATATAATACAAATAAAATAAACATTCACCAGTTATAATAGACGCACATGCTCGTGCGTAACACTCATGGGAGTCTGAAGGTCTGACACAGTTATTTCAGAAGAAACAAAAGAAATGGGTTAATAGGGGCTATGGTCCCATCTTACAGTCATACAGGCCTCACAGCGTCATGTCATACTGAAAATAAGGCAGTTTATCAGTGCCTGTGTCAATTGGTCCCACTCATTCAGCAACGCTGTTTTCAGTTCCTGGATGGTTCTCAGAGGAGTGTTGCGAGTTGCAATTGCAATCCCCAGAGTGTCCCAGACATGCTCTGTAGGGTTGAGGTCTGGACACCTGGCTAGCCAATCCATCGGGCGAATATCCTCACTCTAGATAAATTCGACGACCAGAAGAGCTCTATGTGGTCTCGCGTTATCATCTTACAGGATGATAACTCGGAACCCACTGCACCCCGGAAAAGGCGAACACAGGGCTCCGAGACCTCATGCCTATACCTCACACCAGTCACAGAGCCTCTGTCAAAGACGTGGAGAGGTGTCCGGCCATCTAACATGATGCCTGCCCAGACCACTACACCGCCACCTCCGTAATTGTTGATTTCGTGGACATTCGAAGGTAGGTAGCGAGTCCCTGGCTCTCTCTATATGAAAGTACAGCAAGAATCAATGTTTAGGCTAAAACGGGACTCGTCAGTGAACAGAATGGTCGCCCATTGCTCCGTGCTCCAGTCACTATGCTGCTTGCACCATGCTAATTGGACTCTCCTGTCCGTAGACGTGAGCGGGACGCAAACAGCCGGTCTTCTGGAAAACAGCCCTCTCTCATTTAGACTTTTGGAAACAGTCAGCCTTGTTACACGAGCTCCTGCGGCTGCATACAGATCCCGAGAGAGTTGAGAAGCTGACGCTTCTCTGTTAAGCCTCGCTAAAATTGATAAATAATGATCTTTTCTGGCCGTCTTGGCTCTTGGATAACCCTGACCAGGCTTTCTCTCGGTGATCCAGTATTCTGGAACTGTTTACATAGTTACAGACGACGCTGGGCGTTAAATTAAACTCTCTGGATATCTGTACTTGAGATTGGCCTGCCTCTAGTCTCCCCACAATTCGCCACCTCGTTCCATCATCTAAACGTTGGTGGTTACTCATTTTTACTGTTCAAATGTAAATTTGACCGATTGCTGTAAGATAACACCAAGAAATTCGCCGAGGTGTGCTAGCAAACGCAATTCGCTTTACCCTCCACGCGCTTATAAAACCTGTTTTTCTCAACGACTTCATATAAGAAAGATATATCTCTTTGGTTTTTCTGCTGGCTCCGCTTACACACGCGTGCACGCTTACGTATTTGCTGTACAAGATTTGCATTTTTATCTAGAAGCAGTGGCTTTTACTTCAGCTCAGTACTTTTCATGAAATTCGATAAAATATGCAAATTCTCTTAATTTATTTCACCAGTGTACTTTACTTCCAAAGTATTTCTTAGTTTATATATTACATATGCCCAATAGTTGCTATTATTTGACTTGAATTCACGCGAATATTTTTCTTAAATTTATAGTACTTTTAAATAAAATAACATTATCGTGTTTAACATACAAACATAAAATTCATTAACATAAAAACCATTAGATAAATAGATCAATAAAAAAACTGAAAGCTTTCAGATTTTACATTACCCCCAAAGAGGCTTTTTTAACGTTTCCTGCGTTACCTTTATTTATTAAATATCATGTTCTAAACGATAAAATTAAATTCAACAGCAGTACCACAAAATAATTTTATATGAGCATATCTTTAGAATTTCCGATACACAGTCTCACGCACTGGAGATAAAAATATTTTGTTTTTCTTGCAGTGTTGCCATTGCTTACTTTGAAATCGTTGAGTTTCTTAATCAAAAGTTCGTTAAAGTGTTACAAAATATGAAATCGATAATAAAATAAATTTTAAATTTCAAATTTGGACTTCCAGGTGCCCATATTCGGAGGAGGATTACGTTATTCAAAATTTTATGGCTCTAGGTACCGTCGTTTTATCACAATGCGAGAAAAAACATACGTACGTTCATTCAGATTCTTCATTATTTAATTTCTTTAAATGTAACACAAAGCGATAATATTTGGTGGCAACAGTTTGAAAAGTGATACGGACACTTACAGTGAATCGATGCAAAATGCTAAAACGAAATAAACTCTTCTGACCTCACGCTGCTTTTGGCTAATAAGCTTCTGAGCTGTATTTGACATGGATATCCTTCCTTGAAATAAAATAAAAGTATACAAGCAACATCGTATACATATCATTGAAGAAATAAAGCAAATTTTTGCTTATCTTTTTTTTTTGTGGAAGTCATCCATGTTCTTTTCCACAAATTCTCTCCGATTTGGATCGATGAGGATTCTGATGATATGTATTCATAGGCGGTGCTCGTAGCTATCCTGGTCATCCCCCGGCCTCTTTCGTTTCTCAATTTGGTTTTTAACTGTCGTCGATTATCTTTGACTTCTGGTGTATTCTGGTAGTGCTGTCTTCTTCCTTCGAAGGTTCCTTTGCGATTAAAATTCTGCATTACCTGGTCTGCCGTCTATCGACGCTTTCCAAATGGTGGTTCATTTAACTTTCTTTTGAGCTGGTTTCTCGTATGGCGTCTTTAGTAGCGTAAATCTCTTCTTAAATAACCAGTCAATTCTTCGTCATTGCAAGATTTCTGCAGATATTATTCCCCTCGACTTTTTTCTTCTCGCCGTCCTACAAATTGCTTTTGTTTGTAACACGGATGTAAGCTATTTCCCACAGATTCTTGAAGTGTGCTTTCAACATTGGCCACGTTCCTTGTTCTTTTCTTCCTTCTTGTCCTCCTCCACTGTAGTTTTGGCCTAGCAGAGGCAGAGCAGTAAAGTTTCTGAACACTAGAAGTTCGGTCTGTGGTTCGAATGCCGGCTAGTAGGCCGACTGCATGGGCGTTTTTGTTTTTCTCCGCATGTAACGTGTATATCACCCAATTGTTTTCCTTAGAGTCTTCCAAGAAGGCAACACTACTTTCAGGCAGATAACTCTCGATTGCTTTATCATCATCAAAAAACCATCCTAAAATCCAACATCTGTGGCTTTCGTTTCCGATGCATCATCCAACCTGCGCTTTTTCTCTTTTTTTCCCATTCCCGTATTTTTTTCTTTTACTCTGCGGGCTTTCTTATGATGCTTTTGCCGCTGCTGAATCAACTGACCTTTCCGATAGGCCTGCGTTATTTATTCGCGAGAATCTCATAATGTAGCTCTTATGAGCCGCATATTATCCCACTCATAATAACTTTATCTGATTTACTCTCACTTTTATCGAATCACCATTCTTTCTTAAATAAAAAAACTGTTTTCCTGAATCTCTCGCTTAAAAAGAAGATTTAGACATTTACTATAGGATTTCCAACTTTTCCTTCTGGAGCCCATAAAAATTGAATGCTTTATTTTTATTACCTTATATCCCACCATAACATCGACCTCACGTCTTTTTTTGTTACAATAAAATTTTTGTTCTGCATACGGCATATCTGAATCGCACTTTGTGTCATCCACTAATTTCTGAATGTCTGCTAACTTAAATTCTTGCAACCGTTTTTCAACAAAACCAAAGAGCTTATTGAGGGACATAATCAACTTCTTTTCAAAAAATGATTCAACAACTGTTTTACCAGTAGTATCATACTTAATAATCTTAGAACAAAACGAGTTCGTTAACACAGTTATCAGACAATTGGTGGTATTTTATTACATAGCTACGTATTATTTTAAGTGCTATATTTTTGTTCACTAGCACTAGACTACTTTGAAATGCTTTATGTCAGGACTCGTATATATTTCCTCAAACGTTTGGTTTACAAAATGCGACCGATTATCCGAGATTACTTTGGTTGGAGCTCTGTATTTTAATGTAAATTTATTTAAAAACGAATCTGCAACAATTTTCTTAGAAACCCTTTTAAGGGGAATTATTTCTATGCACACCGGAAAATAAACAACCATCACGAGAAAATTTTTGCTCTTATTTTTTTAACTCCGTGGTGTGGGCTAACGTATCAATTATTTGACTAACACTGTAATTTCATTAGACTTTTATGTAATTTAGGAAACTGGCAGTGCTATGATTAATATCCTCAAGGTAATTAATGGCCGCTTTTAAAGTTCGCTAACAGAATGGCTGAAAGCCGGAATATACTTCCGGAGCGCTGACGATATTACGTGAAATGCGAACGAGGCTGCCAGAAGCTCTCGTTTTAAAACATTCAAACTCTCAGCTTAAATATTCTACGACTAAGCTGTATTTCGATGACTGCTACTGAAAGAAAAACTTATATTAAAATTTCAAATCGTAATAATTGGTTAAGTAACATAAACCCTACATATATAACTACTCTTTTACGCACTGAATGCTTAAGCAATTGTTTTAAGAATACGATAACCCAAAGAATTTTCAAGCAATTTTTTAAGAATACGATCCAAAAACTGTGTCATATAACCATAAAGTAGTCATTTTGTTGCTACTTTGTTATCAATGCATAAATCTTTATGTATATAAATAATTTTTTCAAGGCTTTTCTTTCATTTCTAATTTTTAACGCATGTGCCTGTTACAGCATTTTAATTGCATGAAATAATACTGCTGTAGGTATAAATACACAGTCGTTTAATCTTGCACAGATTAAGTAAGCATATAATATCGCAGAAAGTAGTTCAATACGTTAAACGTACTTTTGATCATTACTATTTTCTCTCTTAAACATTATCTTTTATCTAATTTACTTCATTGCAAAAAACGTAAAGAATGCAATTAATAAACGCAATATGTATCCATTAGCTATTTGAGTAATCCAAAAGATTCTAGTTAGCAACAAGCTATCAATGTAATTTAAGTTTTAGGAGAGATTCTGAAATTATCTGATCATTCACAATTAGGCGGCATGTTGACACGCTTACCTCTGCTTAATTCGAAAGTGAGCAAGAGTGTAATGTTACGCAATGGAATTTTGTTACATTTTCCTTTCGTTGATAATTTTGGTAATTAATTTTATGGCAAGAAATAACTAAAGAACTTGCCTTTAATAATTATCAAGTATCCAGCCTCCAGAGTTATGGCCCTTATTTATGCTTTAGTATTAACGCAACATACAGCTCAAATGTTAAAACTACTCAAATATATGATTGCTAACGGATATTAATGAAGTCAAAATCATAACAAACTAAAGCAAGGATTTCTCCTACTAATTTTACAACAGAGAGCCTGCCCTTATGATAAGATCCCGGTGTAGTTACAACAACAGACTACACTGAAATCTTAAACATCTGAGGTTGAAAAGAATATCTAATTTCTTAAACGCTCATCGGCTGAGTAAACACATATCGCTACCTCGTTCACAATTACTGATGACGTTTACACATGCGATGCACTTTCGCAGTTTTACAGTGCTATTCCGATGAGCAATTTCTTCTTTTCCTTTTATTCTTCTGCTTTTTTCGACCATTTGTATTCACCATCTTCATTGCTGTTTCTCATTCTTTCTGTAACCTGTTTCAAGTTTGAAAAATTAGAAGCTTGTCGTATGTAGCATGTTCTGTTAAGAAAAATTTCATGAAATACCGCCTCAATAAAGTTTCGTAGAATATATGGGAAGACATTGATCACTTATTTCCTAGAGTTGAAGAAGCAAGTTTCCTACATGAATGAAACAAACATACTTCATTTTCTGTGATAAAGCTTGTTCTAATTTTCAAGCTTTTGATACAAAAAATGTTTCATTATAAGTGCATCTGACTTTTTTTCATTTTCTATTTTCTTTTTCATCTGTAATTCTTGCAAGGTAACAGAAACACTGTGCAAGCTTCACTAGGTTCACAGCTAAGATCAAAATTCTGTTTTCAACTGTGCGTTTACCATTCAGTTTGCATAAACATATGGTATGAGCGTGCGTAGTAACAAGCCAAGAACACCATGACAGAATTTAACATAAAACTCTTAATAAATATTAATGCTCCTGCGTTTTCCGTAACTATCAAACGTTTACATTATTTCTTTCGTCTTATTTTCTCTTAAAAAACCTTCTGTCATTTTATTACTTTCTGCTTACATTTCATTTCTTTGCGAGATGATTTTCCTTTCATTTAAAATTCCTAACCATCTTAACGTCAATTTTCAGCTACACGAAAGCGTTTATATATACGTTATGCTGTACAGCGTGCATTATAACCATAATAAAGTATGAGGCTTTTTAGTTGTCTTTCTCGATAAATATGTCTCTTGTTTACCCTAAATATATTCTAGTTTATTTAATATTCATACTCTCAATAAACCAATCAGTGCTGTAAAGGCATAGCATACACATTTCTCCGAATAAAAACATACATTCGAAAACATATTGCCTTCTTTTTCGAGTGAATTATTAATCCTAGAAAATCGTTTTAAATATACATTATAATGAAACTTAATTATAATATTTTGTGGCACTAAGCATTATTGATCAGTTGGTGAAGATTATATGAATGCATAGAGATTTTAGCCATCTCTTGATTCCTTGAATACTATTCATAGAATCAGTATAGAATCAGTAACGGTAAGCTTGTTAATATAAGAAAGAATGCTTCATAACTAGGAATTATGGTCAATACTTAAGACCACAGGAGCAATTTAAGGAATTCAATTTCCCATCTCTCAGTAATCAGTAAACAGATAAATGTGGTGTTATCGATATTTATGCTTCTTTTCTTCCTTAGCGATATCGTTTTCCGCTGTTGTGGAGCGAGAGATGTGTTTCGTGTTTTCTTTAGATAAGAATGCATCAACATTCTATGAACAAAAAGCGACTGCTGCTACTGTAACCGAAAATGATATATCAGGTTACTAGCTCTTTCCTTCTTACAAAATCTGTGATTAAATATTGCAGTTCTTTGAAAATGAGAGGAAACAATTATAAAATGTAGATAAACTAATCAAGGAGGGAAAAAAACTAAAAGATTTGTAAAACAATTCATTTCATTTTAAATTATGTTAATTCATCGGAAACAAAATCTAGACTAGAAAGAAAGCGAAATAAATATTTAAAATTATTAATTAGTTCACCTAATATTAAAAATAATAATATTAAGTAAAGCGTTAGATTGAGTTTATTATAAACCAGCCACTACGCAGCCAGCCTCCGTCGTCTGGCTTTTAAATATACCGAAAAAATGCTTAAAGGGAGTACCAAACATTAAATTAAAAAACTGCACAAAATTTTACTCTATAGAACAAATTTTTAAAAAAAAATCTGAAAGCTTTCAAATTTTGCATTACTCCAAAGGGACGTTTTTTAACCATTTGTGTGTTACCTTTATTTATTAAATGTTCTTTACACTTGAACACATGAAATTCAATTCAACAACACTATCGCGAAATAATTTTAAAATGATCATATCTTTAGAATTTACACTGCATAGTCTCGCGCGCTGGAGACAAAAATGTTTTTTTTTTCGTACACTTTTGTCATTGCTGGCTTTGAAATCGTTGAGTTTGTTAATTAAACATTCGTTGAAGCGTTACAAAATATGAAATCGATAATAAAACAAATTTCAAATTCCAAATTACGGCTTACATATTCGGTGGAAGATTACGTTATTCAGAATTTGATGGCTCTGGGTTATGTTTTATCACAATACGAGAAATACACATACATTTATGCAAATTCTTCATTATTTATTTTCTTTAAATATAACACGGGCGATAATATTTGGTGGTAACAATTTGAAAAGTGAACCGACATTTAGTTTTCAACGCAAAATGCCAAGATGTAATTAATAGCTCTTTGGGTTAATGCCCTTTGGGCTACAGAAAAAACATAAATTTCAAAAAGTATACTACATATAAAAAGAATTTTAATGAAATAAGCAATATCCCTTGATACAAATATTAGTTATCCTAATAAATAAATTAACAAACTTCCCGTTGCCTTCCCTCGACAAATGTCCAGTATCCAAGAGAAACATTAAATTTAAAAACTGCATAGAATTATCGCCGACAATTTTCTGGTTCCCAATAGTGCTGATATCAGCAACAATGGCAACAGTGTTATATCAACAACAAAGGCATGGCAACAGTGATATGTCAGCGACAATGACAACAGTGATATATCAGCAACAATGATTACGTGCCATTGTTGCATCAGCAACGAAGGCTGCCTGCCATTTATTGATTTGATACGATTTCATCAAAAAATGTAAAATAAAAAACTAATCTCTTTCAAAATTTGAAAAACATCCCTTCGAGATGCACTGCTTCTTTTCTAGATGTACACTGCCCAAAAAAAATGTGACAGTTCTATAGCTCCCGTTCTACTGGTTCTACGTTTTTCATGTCTCCAAAGCGCAACTTAGAATATGTATTAGATTTATATATAGCATTGTTCAAATATAGGTATTTTGACACAAAATCGGACTTTTTCTGAAATGACATTCCTATTTTTTTCCATATTTCGATTTTACGACTCAAATTATGCCAAACTGCCAAGTTTTCTATAAATCGCACGAGTAGTTTTTCAAAAATTAGCTCGCAAAATTTTAGCTTCTCAATGATTCAATTTGAGATATAATTATTAATGTCTCTTTTTTATGAAACTTATTGGATTCCTTCTTACACAGTTCGAAATTTAGGTTCATTTCAAACAAAATTCGCCCATTTTTTATGATTTATTTTTAAAATTTGTATTTTTTTAATTTTTTATAAATTTTTCAAAACATTTTGAATTATAACCTATAACATTTTTACAATCACTTTAAGTAGATTTATTTCTAAGAGTACCTGCAAAAAATTAGAGCTTTTTATTCAGAATTTACTAAGATATACGTGAATTTATATATTAGCGCGTTTTGAAATTTGGCATATTTGTTGAAAGCAATAATAACGAAAATGTGGTTTATGCACTTTGTTAAAATTATTTGAAAGTAGAACTAAATGACTTTTTTCCTCTTATCCACAATGTAAAAAGGCAGGAACGATGTGACTTTTTTTCCTCCGTTGCACAATGGAAGGGAAGGAAAATAGGTGGCTACATATTAAGAAGTTCGCCAAGTGAATTATTCTAGGCTCAAACTGAAAAATTTGCTAAGTTAAATTTATGAATTTCTCCATAAATTTCGCACCAAATTTTACAAAATTTAATATTTAGACATAATTTGAGTCGTAGAATCGAAATATGGAAAACAATTGCTACGTTATTTCATAAAAAGTCCGATTTTGCATCAAAATATCTATGTTAGAAAGATGCTTTATATAAATCTAATATATATTCTAAGTCGCGCTTTTGACACATGAAAAACGCAATTTGAATTTAGTCAATCGGCCCCGTAGAACGGGAGATATTGAACAGTCCCATTTGTTTTTCTTGCGCAGCGTACCTATGTACCACATTTCGTAGCCCTGGGTCTATTCGCTTACGTGCAGCACGAACGAAAGACACACACACACAGAAAAATTCTTCCTTTTATATAGAGAGAGATAAGGCGTTCAAAAAAGGTATTCGAATTTTATCGGAAATATTTTGTAAAGGATCGCTTGAATTTTGTTCTAAATTCAGTGCGTCATTAGTATTGCTTGGTAAGAAACAAAAATTGACACAAAATATTTATTAGTTTAGCTTAAGGTTTTAATTAGTTTGTAATTTGACTAAAACGACTGCGAAAAGAAACAACTTTTATTCGATTACTGAATAATTGGACTGCGTTATTTGGATTACAGCAGAGCATGCGAGAGCTATTTGCGTGAGGATGGAGATGTCTTCGTGCAGATCGTTCTTTACGTTCATACTGGATATTCACGTTACGCACGGGTAAAGTGAGAAAACCTCCATGTGGCCAGCAAGTTCGCCAAGATTTTAACACTAGCTGAACCACCATTGTTCAGAGAATTTACCACTCGCCGCAGATGGGCCGTAACATTAAATCAAATATTCTTCTTTTCAGGAGGCTGAACCAGATAAGACTAATATGCACAGAAATTTCAACTTGTGCTTCAAATCTTAGGGAACTATTTCCGTCTGAACCTTTAGAGGTTTTCCCAATGAGTAAAACATTAATGTGATCCATTTTGCCTTAAACATTTCTCCTCGAAGAAATCACTCCCCTTGGGCAAACAACCCTAGAATTCGTATGTATTATACATAGGAGAAAACAAATAATTCGGTATGGTGTTAACCCTCCTCTAACACTTGTGTAAATTGTTATCGGGCTTGATAAAGCCTCATAGATTCTGCGGATAATTTCCTACTGGATATCTTGCCAAACTCTTTCCAATCATCGAGGTAGACTGGTGACATCCTTGGGAAGCTGGGGGCACTTGCTCATCAGATTCCATACTCATTCTGTTGGGCAGAGAAATGCAGATTTAGCTGGCCAAAGAAGTGTTTGGCAAATATGAAGACGATCAGTAGAAATGATTGCCATATATCCCATTGAAATTTGAGCTGAGTTGTATTGAAAATAAGATCAATACAAAGGGGCTTAGAATATCGTCGGCAGGCAGCCGTGCTTAAGTGTCAGAAATGACAATTAAAGGCATCTGACTACCAAGTGAAATAGCACTTCATATTATAACTTGCTGGTCAAGCTGTACGACGTCTGGCTGTTAGGTAAGTATCCTACCGTTATTTCCAAACACATCTTCGCTGATTATCCATTGGAAGCTCTACGAAAGGGAACTTTGCATCAAAGACAATTCTAACCCAGTCAGTATGATTCGAAGTTGAATGAGCCCGGCTTTCTGAAATTGAGTTTCTGGTGGGCACATATGAGAAGTCGTTATTGCAATGAGCATCATGAGTGCGCAACTCGTTTTCTCAGTTGTCTGCTAATGGTTATTACGGCTACAAGTAGCCTAGTTGCAAGTTGGTTCGTTGATAATGAAGAATTAAACGTTGGGAAAGCAACTGTGGTGGACGTTGTGTCTACACGTTCTGTCGAATGTGTACCATGAATATGAGTCACCTTTCCTTAAAAAGGCCTTTCCTTAAGAAGGTAATTCTCCTCTTCGGCGGATAGTCTTCGTGGGCTTGCTATATTCAGATAATCTAATCTAAGTGCAGTTAGTATCTTTTCAATACTGATTGATGCATTCTTGTTGCTGTGTACTGTCATGTGCCTTGTTGCTGTGTACCATATCTGTCAGTATATTCAACTGACAGCATTGTTCCAACCCAAATTTCAAGCGATTCCTTGATTTGATCACCTTTCTTCATTTATGAGGCTTGCAGGTCGTTTGGAAACTGATGGCATATGCTTATACAGTGCATTTTATCATCCATGCTTTTGCTATAGATTTTTAGTCATAACTGAGTAGTTGTAATTGCACCAATTCAGAAATACATCCACGTCCTTCTTGGAGAATGGATGAATTTCCTTACACGTGAAACAATGATCTAGGCTTATTTTCAGTTATTTATTTTATCAGTCAGTATGATAATTCAAGGAGAATGTGCTCTTGAGATATAGTGTTAACCCTCTCAGCGTTACGGATGGAAAATTCCGTACAGAAGGGTGGCTTTAGAAATCATCACACAGGAAAATTTCTGCTGGCTTCTAATGTATCCGATTTCGTGTAGGATTTATATTAGAAGAAAAGGAATCAAAGTGAAAGAGTCATTTTTTAAAATAGGCAAAAGAGTTCTGTTACTTGAGAGGAGTAGTCTGTCAAACGTAGTAATATATGAGTTTGTTTGATGCATAAAAAATTATTTGGCAGATTTAAAAAAACCTCTTCACGCTATTATGTAAACATTTCTAACTAGTAATTACAAATTAAGTATTTAAAACTTTTTAAAGAAAAATAAAAGATGATCTTTCAAAACATTTCGTTGAAAACAACCTAACGAAATGTTTGACATACTTTTTCATATAATAGAGTGCGGAATGAAAATGAAAAATATTTTAAACGTCATTGCTCTTGTATTACGAAAGAATTCGATTTTTGCTATTGAAAAAAAAAATAATATATTCCATTTTTTGTAGAAGCAAACCAAAGCTATTGATTGCGAGCATAAGTCTGTGCTGTGCAATGATAATATACAACTGGTATTTCCCAGTATACGAAATAACAGGTCGATAAGAAATAGTGATTTTCTCTTTGTTTACCTACTCAGATGAAAAAGTCAGAAAATGAAATATTCATGATAGACAAACGCAAAATGCTGTTTATTTAACGTAAGGTATTAATTATATTCTTAAATGATGTTTTTTGTTTTTAGCGGATTCAACTCATCCGCTTTAATTAAAAATAAAAAACAACATTCTAGGTAAGACTTCTTTCAGTTGCAACTCGCTGAAAAGAAAAGGCAAACAAAAATGCTGTTTTTTTTTTCACTACTCTCTGAATATTATTTTTATAACTCGGTTTATTTATAGCATAATAATGTTTAAATTGGTTAAATTTACCAACATTAAACGATTTTCCCAATTCATCATCACTGAGATTTTTAAAAATTTTTGTTTACATTGCAAATAATAACAGATGTCTCATATGTTCCATATCCAGGAATTTCAAAACAAAAAATTATAAATAATACTCAGACTTAAAACTTTTGACATACATTTTACATTTAACACTACATGATGCAATAAAATACATAATTCCCTCATTAAAATTTTATACACTGTCATATCTTTATGCAGTGTGATTTGAAATGTTTCGCTTTGGAGACCATAGGGGCTAGATATCCACCTACTCAGTGGGTGAACAGTTTTACTGATAATTTTCAATTTGATTTTCATTTTAAAATTAGGGGTAGTGTGTTTTCGAATCTTTTTTCTTTTTACGCCCCTGCACGATACATTGGTACCTCCTTTGACGGTGAAGCAGTAGTCAAATGTATAGCCCTAAAGCAATTATTAGCCATTCATTATAAGTTTACAAAGGCAATTATTTTTTCTGATTCTCAGGCAGCCATTTAGTCAGTTAGCTCTGTTGAACACCCATTAACACCCAAAATTTTGCAATACCAAGAATTCCTGAGAACTCTCACTATAAAGGGGAAACAAATCGTTCTCCGGTGGGAGCCTGGCCATTGTGGCCTTTGGGGCAATGAACAAGCAAACTTCCTTGCAAAACGAGATGCCAGCTTACTACAATAATTTAATACAGACATTTCTTATTGCAGAATTAAACTCTTTTTAGAAAAATTATTTAAGTCTAATAATATCTTACGAGATCTTCAGACTCGTATAGCCTTAAAAAGTTGGAGAATTATAAGTCCTTCTCTTATACCCGATAGTCCAAGTCGCAATGCAGTTGCGGCTTTCCGTTTGTCTACAAGACATGATTGCCTTGCCGCCCACCTGCACCGCATACGCTTTTTAAGCGATCCTATTTGTCCACGTTTTAATTCTGGACAAGAAATAGACAGGGACACCAGCTTCAATGTCGGGCTCTTCATGGTCTTACAGAAACGTCAAGATACTGGGAGGCAAGAACGCTCCTTAGACAACGATTTCGGTCTTTTTGTTCTTAGTTCTATTGTTTGCGTTCACTGTTTATAAGATTTTAGTTCTTTGCAATTTTTTGCCTAGCCATTGGAAAGTAAAAAATCCTTATGCCTCATCGAATTGCCTAAATACATCCCAGCTTTTTAACTTTAGGCATTAAATAAATTACTCAATAAGCTCTTTGTATTAAACACTGCTTATTATTAGTTCAAAATCGAGAATTGCCTGTAATTCTCATACGATGCACGTTGCACAGTTTCAGTTCTCTGGAAATGTACAAGAGCTTTCGGTAAAGCATGACAAATTTGTCTTGAGGAAGGCGACCCATAATCGTATACTTTGGTAACTTAGATACCTCTTGAAGCAAAATTATTTTAGTGAAGCAAGTCTTATCCAACTGGGCAACAACAACTTATTGTGATTCTTGAGTTTTATTCACAACAACTTATTGTGAATAAAACTCAAGAATCAAGACAATAAAAAAGTTGAGTACTTTTTGCTTGTTTCTTTATTTTAATATGATAAAGGACATGAAAGCCAAGTGCCTAAGAAGAATGGTTAACTTTCCAAAGGTTCGTATTTATGTTACATATGAGAAATATCATGAAAGCATCTATTCATGTTAGCCGTTCTCCGGAATTCGGAACTGAGTCGAGTTAGCAGTTTTCAGCGCTCATGTCTACTCGGCCACTATTCCCTCTTTTTTAACACTCACAGAAAATTACTGATAAGCAACCTTCAGTCAATGTGAACAACATATTTATTGTTTAAAAAAGCACTTATCTGACTCCATGAATTTTACAGCGATGGATTCGTTGAATTTCGTGGTGATCTCACTGCAAATCCTCCTTACTATTAGTCCCTTAAAACAATACCCCTGCGTGGCTTATGTGCGATGAGTCGTTTATTATATTCTGTTAGATTCGGCTTTGTATAAAGTGTTTGAAATGTGTTTCTAGTTAAGGTCTCTTAGAAAGAGTCTAGATCAGTAGATGATCTAGTTTTTTCTCCCTCCATTTATGCTAAGGTTTTGAGAAGACTTGGCTATTAAGAATTGTTTTGTTTGGGGCAGAGGACCAGAGGTTCCTAAATTCGTTTTCCGAGATTTTGCGAACCAAATACTTCTGCAGATTAAGGAAGTGAGACAGAAATGTTGACTGTGCAACTGAGCATTTTAAGCTCAGAAGTACATTGCATAATTCTTCTCCTTCCCCTATATAAGTTATCTGGTAATCATTCTACTATATGAAATAATGTTATCAGTTCATAAAACGTTTTACTCATAATTACCAGAATATCTAAACACTTCTGCTGATACTTTGTACAAAATAATGGTAGAATTTTCGCTAGTAATGTGTTTTATACCAAGCAACTTTCTGCCCTTGTTCATGCAACCTAATTTGTGTGAACAACTTTCAGTCGCATCACACCCCTCCCCAGAAGTCCAAAAATGACACTTACAGGATCGCAGCCTCTTACAAGAATACATAACTTCAAATACATATTAACATGATTCCAAACATCTTCAAACTCAACTTTTGTACGGTATCTGCAGGTATCTACATCAGGGTTATTACCAGCGATTCATAAAATTTAAAACACAGTATTAGAAAAGTACCGCAAATTTAAAAAGAACCACCAAATAAGCATAACCTGAAATTAAGTAAACATCTTTCGAATTTTAATCATAAAACCACAAATTCTCGATACTTAACCTCTTCTTTCCTGACACATGTTTATGCGATAATCCAATTCTATCCATACGCGTCCTAACGTTTCTCTGCTGATGGTCCCCAAAGCAGCTGTAAAGCAGTACGAAAGCTCCTTCAGTTTTGATGGCAGTGAAAGTACACAAACTTTCCAGGCATTCTACCAAAGGGAAAAATATCTTCCCCAAAGGACCTAAGATTGAAAGAACTTGGTGGTTATCTGAACAATTCTAAGTCATCTTCTCAATCCTAGAATGCGGACGTTCATCATTTAGAAATTTATTTACCTTATTGTGTCAATAACCTAGAGCTCTATTTTGCCGGAATATGAAATTTTCTGAATCATCTTTCATTTGAAGAAATGACCATAACTACAACCTATCAAATTACATATATCCATCATAGTATACTCTTGAATACAAAAAGGAGCCCCCACACATGTCTCAATGAAACTGCAAAGAGGACGTTTAGTTTCAGTAAATCCCGTTTCCATTCAACGGGGACATGATAATTTCTCTTCTCTGTATCCGAATATTGTGATCATTTACCATTCTCGCAGCATCACTGAATATTAAACGAAAGGTAAAATCAATGTCTTTAGTTAAAAACGCTTAACTGTTTGTGTTCTTTGCCTTTACATAAATGAACAATATTCTTCAATTATTAATATCATTGTAAAACGCTCTGATGGCTGGGAAAAATCTGTACCTTGATACCTTAAACACAGGTTGCGCAATAACATATAATAAATACTTTACTCATTTTAAAACTATTTTTGTACTAAATTTCTCATTTTGAAGGAAAACATTATATCACAATAAGTCACATTATGCACTATAAGTCACAACGAATTTTTGCAAATGCAAATTTTAAAACTCCATTTAAAATTTTATAGAATGCCGTGACGAAAGCATACTTTTAACACAAAGCATATCTACAGAATGTTTCAAACATCATGCACGGACGCTTTTGATACAGCTGCATTCTAATTTTGTATTCTAGTTCCACAACTGAAAAGGCTTGGACAAATACAGTTGTCTAGACGTCCATTTTAAGAAAAATGAAAGTAAAAAAGCTTTAAAACCAATAATTACTGTAGTAGAAATCGCAAAACTTTAAATTTCTTCCTTTTTTGACGGGGAGAACGGCAAACAGGCAACGATTACTGTTGTAATGAGATGGATGTTTTCGGGGAAGACATAGTAATAGGAATCCGCTGTATTTATGTTACGTTTAGGGATAACCATGCTATGTTGATATTATTAGAAATGCAGCCACCCTGTTTGTCGATGTAAACATACACTTTCAAAAAAATTTTTTTTCCTTCTCACGCACGTGAATTTTTTAATTTCAAAAAGAAATAAAAAAATAAAAGTCTTTTCGAAGAATCTAAACAACGAGTATTTTTTTAAAAAGAAACAAAGACTGAAAAGTAATATTGTTTCGTAAAAAGTAATAAGAAATAAATAAATAATAAATATAAATAATATAAATATAAAGTGTATATATTTTTTTATTTCTTAATCTTTTACCGACGTTGCATTTTAGAAGACAACAAAATATCTTGAAGAAAATACAATAAATAGCGTAAAATGCTGAAATGAATATGCTTTAAATGACATATTCGAAAGGTTTCCTGACTTGAAACGCACAAGAAAGAAGAAAATGGAAACAAAAAATATAATAAATAAAATAAAATAAGTGAGCTGTAGATCTACTGAAAGGAACAGAAATAAATACTAAAAGAACAGAAATAAATTCGCACATTGTCAGGAAACAAGAAAGGAATAAAATTCAAAAAAGTTATGCATTGATATAGAAAATAATATAGCAAGATAACTGCTTCATTGAATAGTAGCGAGAGAAAACTCTGAGAGTGTGAACAGAAACAATAGCTATATTCTGTACAAAAGATCCAGAACTTTCCAGAAACGGAAGCACAAAATATTTGAAGCGTCAGAGGGAACAGTAAAGTTTTAAGTAAAATAAATTCATACATAAATTATATCCCATGTCCCATTTCACGTGGATGTGTATCAGTAAAATTCTGGTAAGGATAGAAAACGATATCTCATAAAAGATTTGAAAGTATCTAAAACGATCCCAGTTTTCTATGTTATCTGATTTTACAATTTTACTTTTTGGAGAGGAAAAAAAACGTTGAAAAAGAGAACAATCCAAAAAGAAACGAATTCACAAGTTTAGAATAAAAATAGAATACTTCGATAGGTTAATAATAATAGAAAATTCGATAGGTTGAAGGCTATACTTCGTAAAAACACAGCTTATAATTTATCAAATGTATTCGTTTTCTCCAACGCCGAATAATTAATAGCTGTTGCATAGTAATTACTTGTAATGTTATTAAATAGCGAATAATAACTGTTAAAATGAAGTCTGCTGATGATGATAAGTTAAAAGCACTAAAATGTGTTGTAATACTTTTATACTTGAAAGGTTAGCTAAAATTACGTTGTGTCCGCAATAATCCATAAATACTTATGAATGTAAGATGAGACATGTGACCTGGGAAAGAAACATTAATTAAGTAACTTACCCAGAACTAGAAAACCCAGATGCAGAATGACGATTACCAAAAATTCACATGTGACATTAATTTATTTCCTTATTTTTAAGCATCACTATTTTATTTGAATAAATGTTAGTAGAACACAAATAAAAATTATCCAGATTAAACAAAACTACACTCGCTGATGAATACACATTATTTTCACCAGATCTACGGAAACATGGCCTTTACACATGACATGACTAAAATCGCCTCACTACTGTACAATATATCGAAACAAGATAATCGGTGTCCATCTATTCAGAAAAAATGTCCTGAGAACTAAAAACCGTGAAACATTTTTGAAGAGTACCAGTTCAATCCAAAACTATATTCATTTTCTTTGAAATGATAGAAAAGCCCATTAACGAAATCACTTATCCGATGAACCTCGTGGTCGATAAAATAGAACTCTAGTGACGATGCCTTTCATGCTTATCTCATTCATAAGTAGAAAAAAATAACAGCCGTCTTTACGAATGAGAAGTATCAAAAAATCTTACGGTTGACCAGCTCGTCTATGTACATGTCGATATCTTCACGAAATTCCACATCGCGTAAAGCATGGCAACAGGAGATAAGAAACACCACGGCATTAGCATTACGGCAGAAGAAAAAACAGGCCGAAGCCCGTTCTTCACTCCGGAACTCCAAACACACAAGACGGACAGAACCGGTTGGAGAAGTCCCTTCAAAGGTTACCTTGATTTGATGACAATTATAAACGAAGTGGAAATACAAAGTGCAGGCTTGTTTGCGCAATGACAAATAAATAAATTAATTTGTCTCGAATATAGGCGATTTGTAAAAGCTATTAGATAACTGGACAATTCAACAAAGTGAAATTTCTTGCACCAGTTACCTGCATATCAGAATCTTGATTATCTGGATTTGTTGCAACTTGTTTTGACACATTTCGATGTTTCCAGTCAGCGGCTGAAAGTGAAATAGAAAAATAGGCGCGAGAGAGATTCTTTCGTATCTTTTAATAGCTCTCTTTATAGTAATTATATATAAGGAAAGCTTTTATCCAAAATCTCACCAACATCATAACCGATGGGAAATACTTTCCATTGGTTATGCAAAGTAGGAAACTTTCCGTAGTTTGCATTCACAAACTGGCTTATACGACGCTGGTAATTAGTTGGGGAAATCTCGAAATTTAATGAATATAATGCAGAAGATTTTAATCATAGTAGAAATGGGACTTTTGTTTTCAATTGCTCGTGAAAGATGCAATACAGCGTGGCCGAAGAAAACTGCCTCAGAAGGTGTGTACAATTTTGAAACTCAGCTTACTCTTGCTAATGAAGAGAAGAATTCCGCTTAGCTACTGAGGTTTTGTAACATTTTATCAAGATTTTCACTGATATTTCGTCGGAGGTTTGCCAAGATACCTTCATTGTAGTAATTTTGATAAAATTGTCTGATCATTTAAATAATTCTAAAGTGATTAAAACTTTATTTAGTTTTCTTTCTTTAAAACAAAAACTAAACATGAATTACACTGTTTTTAGACTGGTTATTTTCCATTTCATAATATGGTATCTTAATATTTCAACAGTAGTCTGATACCAGAGAGCTTATCCGGTATACGTAAATGAAATTTGCTTACTTCTGTACATTCAGAAAGTACCTAGTATTATAATTTTCGGAATACTAAGTAGAAATTCAATAATGGCTTCTGTTGTGTAGATTTTTTAAGTATTATTTTACAGTGCTTATTAATTTTATTAATTTACAGTTAATAGTAAAACCCGCAAATGTTTTTTTTAGTTTGTCACGGCACCAAGAGAGGTTGAGTAGGCAAGAATAAATTTAAAATTTAATAATAAAAACCCGCAAATGTTTTTTTTTAGTTTGTCACGGCACCAAGAGAGGTTGAGTAGGCAAGAATAAATTTAAAAATTAATAATAAAAAATCGCAAATTTTCTTTTCACAACAATGGTCTCTCTCTCTCTCTCCCCTCAAAAAGGACTCGAAAAATTGACAAAATCTTGATAAATCTTTCTCGCCACGGGAGCAACCAAATTTAAAACCTCGCGACGCTCAAAAAGTGCACCGCGTCTAAAATTACTATTGGTTAAAAAAATCCATAAAATTAAAACTCACCAATGCTACACAAAACAGTAACCTTCTGTAACCACTAGAAACAGACCAATAAATACCCAACAAAATTCTAAGAAAATCAGTCCTATCTTTTCACAGTGACAAGCCCCTTATTTTCAAGCACCAAAACAAAGTAGTAAATCTGTTAACGTTGCGACTCTTCAGACAAATTCTAAATTTTTGTACCCTCATAATTCTATCAAGAATCGGCGCCGCTAAGCGGATCGCCTTTGAACGAGAAAAACACATGTTCGTCCCCGCAAGAAAAGGGGATGAAAAAAGGCAGCTGGTCGCCGACCCTTGACCCCAAAATTCTCCTCCCGTAAGAACGCAAAAACAGACTATCGCTGTACAAGCTTTTCTGCTAACTTAAAGAAATTTTACCCAAATCAAAAGAAATTATTTAGCGACAGTATAATTTAAAAAATTCATCTCTAACATGAACATTAAAATTTTACTATTCACTGTAAATTAATAAAATTAATAAGCACTGTAAAATAATACTTAAAAAATCTACACAGCACTTCCATTTGTTTGCTTTCTCTTCGAATTTTTATAATAGCAACAAGGAGCTTTATATTTTATAATTTGCAGCGTGAAATTCTCAGGAAATAAATATACAGTTTTTATATACTGACTGCACAAATTATAATTTATTGTAAACAAAAGCATTATTGAGATATAATTCTGTTTTTTGCTATAGTTATTGCATTGCATATAGTATAGAAAACAGTAATTCAAAGCATAGATGTTTTAATTTTTTAAACCGTCTTTTTTCCTTTCATAGAAAATGTTATTAAATGTATTTCACCTTACAGCTAATAAAAGCATAATAATGTTTTACGAAGAGTTAATTTAAATAACTTAATAGTAGAAGGTAACCAACCTCCTTCAACAGGCCGATTTTGGCTAAAAATCTCAATATTTATTATTTCATATTTTAAAGGCCACACTCTTAGCTATCAAAAATAATTTTTCTATTATTGATATGTTTATTAGAGGTGCTGATATACCTGTTTATTTGAGAGACGGCAAACCGGAATTTATTATTTATCACAGCGAAAGTGAAAGTTTAGAGGGCTAATTAAAAAGTGCAATTTTCGCCCTTTTTTATGTTATTTGTTAACTACATAATTTAAACTTTTTAATTAGTCTGAGGATCTGTCAAAGTATTTTTATTATGAATTTTCTCTTTTTCGTTTGTAACGTGAATAGTTTCTTATATATGTCATGTAATGTTAATCTGAGAACTTTAAAAGGCGATGTTTGATAATTTTTTGAGGGGGGATTTATGTTCACAGCAACCATGATAACTTTACAAGTTCCTTATAGTATCTCTTGAAATTCTGCTTACAGAGTTTGTATATTACTATGCACGATGTAGACAAAGAGTTATTTCTGACAGATTTTTAAATTATGTAATTTTTCCTCCAAGAGTGTATGCATTTTTTTAAAATTTTTATGTGCTGACTAATTAATTTGCATATTTAGCCACACATTACAAGTGAATCAATATTTTCCAATTATTCTACTTTACGGTGTGTTTATGTTTAATATACATAAAATAAAGTCAAAACTATGTTTTATCATTATTATTATCTTGTCAGTGGTGGTTGACGTTTTTGATAATTTCGATGTAAAATTTTCAGTTTTTGTATACATTTCGGAAAATAATGAATTTTTTATCATTCTTATTTATCTTTTATCATACTTAGGTGTGCGTGCAATCCAATAACATCTCATAAATTCAGAAATATAACAAACATTTTGAAAAACGCCATTCGAACGAGGTCGGTTACCTTAAAATTTAGATTCCCATTTCCTTCCAAGGATTTTGTTACTATGTCTTAGGAATAGTAATTTCTAGATAAAGAAACATTCCCATGAAACATTGTCCGCTCGTGACTTGGTCTCATATTTTATGTTTGAATTATCTTTCTGAAAATTCTGGAATAGAGAATCCATGCAGGTCTCAAATTCGAAGGAATGGATAAAAGGAATTTCAGTTTCGCATGAGTTTCCGAATCTTACTTCAAACAAATAAAAGAATTTTTCTATCAATAGCAAAAACAAAATCTACTCTGCTGCGTTTTTAGTCTTGCATTTAGCACGTAATAAAGCAAATTAGCAACAAAAGCTGAATTCGCTTCAATCGAATTCTCATAAATAAGCAAGTGACCAAGCTTTAAACAAATCCAATCGAACTTAGTTTATTACTGTATCAGCTTCCTCACGAAATGTTATGACGAAATCCTCTCTAAGGCATAATGAGCAAACTTTGGAAACAATCAAACAATCGGTAATGGTAAACACAATACAAACCAAAATCTTTATTCATGGCACGGTTTGAAATCACATCCTAATTTTCAGTCAATTCAAAATATTAGATAAGTCTAAAATTCAGTAAAATTTGGCTTTCCTTATACTAATGACATATGTATATATATATATATATATATATCACGAGTAGTGCGAGTTAGTGCATATATATATATATATACGTTACTACGGGAAAAGTGGACACTTCTGTCGTTAATGAAAATTGACTCAACTAGCACGAAACCTCCAAAGCGAAACTTCACTCACAGTTCTAGTCAATCTTTCTAAGCTCTTAATTAAGGTAACTACGCTGTTTTTCTGTTGTACAAATAATAATTCAAATTTTATGTGATTTAACAAAGCAGAAACAGAAGAGAAACTTTTAGCGATGTTGTGGTAAACATTTAAGTATTTACATTATTTTAAAACAATGCTATTTACAATAATACCTCTACATATTAACATGCACGTACGAGTTAGTGCATGCAGTATTTATTCCAAAACATAAAGATGGAATTAATTTGGAGATTAGAATTAATTGATGAATAAGAAATCAAATTAAGGGCAAATATCAAGAACTGAGATTTTACGCTGCGCGAAAACTCTCATTGAAATTCATGATTCACAAATCTACCAAAACTACAATATTCATGATAGTTACATTGAATAATATTTAACTTAGTGATTAAGTATTTATGATACAATAGAGCAGACAATATCAAAAATGCAGTAACTTGTGCTTGCGTTTACAAGCAGTTGTTCGTGTTACTACTTTTACATAAAATTTTCTGTCATAGGAACATTTACGTTTTAAAAGGTACTTTACTCTTTCGACTAAAACGAGACTCCAGTCTCGTTATATTACATAAGCGTGCATTATACTACATAAATCCTACTGCATAGTTACAATAAAAGAGGCGCATTATCCTGGATATCAAATATTTACGCAAACCCAAGTACTGCTATAGAAAATACACGCAGGGTTACGGGCCAACCAAACGAACTACTTTAATAAGAATTTCCTCCGCCATGATACTTAATTTGCTATCTCCGCGAATTTCCCAAGGGGAATCAAGCTGTTTGGTCTTCATATTTACTTCTACAGTGCCCAATACCACGTAATCTCCTTGCGTGATATGTTCCCATAATCACACATGGAAAAGCTCTGAGGCTCAATCAAGAGCTCCAAATAGGCTGCCCTACAATCCGTAGTTGCATTATCAACAACAAGTCGATATGAAATAGAAAGAGCACAATCAACCATTTGGAGACAGCGAATATTTTTTAGTCAAACAATGAAACTGTATTATATTCATTTTATACAAAGTTTGCAGAAGCGGCTTCAGTGTGCTTTGAGATTTTATGCTTTGCAAAATTATCATAGATTTTTTTTATTCTGTAGTTAAAAATACCTACTTTGCATCAATGAAGAAACTTCTATTCCATAGAACATAAAATGTCTAATTAGTAAGCATATTGATGATAAATATTAGATTGAGAAAGCAATTAATTTTAAGTTTGGCTAATGAATGATTTTCAAACATTCTGTCATATCACACGTGATATGGAAGTTTCGTAACATTACGGCTTTTATTTATTAAAAAAAATAAGCAGAATAAAAGATTTATGCAAAGCACTTGAATTTTACTTTCTATTTATCCAAAATGCATGAAACCTTTACCGGGTTCCTTCAGATACTGCTTGGAAAATAACAAATTCTTAATAAGCATGTTCTCGAAAAAATGAAAATTTTCAAAAGCAAAGCAGTCAGATCAATATAAAAAAGATACAAAAATTAAAAAATTGTGCAAACTTTCGCATTTTATGATTGCTTCAATCCTTCATTCATCTTCGTTTCTTTACTGAAGTTTTGTAAAGCGACGTCTGTATTTAAAAATTGTTATATGATGTAAGTTAAAGACGGATAAAATAAATAAGACTACTCTGTCGTGCCTTACGTGACTAATACAAAATATGAAATTTTTTCACGAACATAAAAGCTTTCAAAATTTTCACAGTATTTGGGAAATAAAGCAATAAAAAATTCCGATACATTGACAATTTACTTGTAAATTGAAGCAGTTTGTTAACGAATTTTAACAGTAGAATTTAAATGCAGCGATCTTATATTACATAAAATTCGCCATTTCTTTAAATGACAAAATGAATAAAATACATATTCTCTCCACGCATAACGGACACAACAAATACTTCTAAGAGTATTCTAAGAATTCCGCAACAAAGCGACGCTTAAATGGCTAGTTTTGCTTTCTTCTAGATCAACACCATAAATCTTGGTATCCAAGAGTGCATATAAGTACTTCAAGCTTAAAACCTGTGAGCTAATCTGAAAACTACAAGAAACACAGTGAACGTTCCTAAGTTATTCTCTTTTTCATGACACTTATTCAGAGAAAACTTAAATCTAACTTGAGATTTAAAGTATAATCTTCTTAAGAATTTTATGTAAGTTAGCCATTTTGATAGCTATAGTAATTAGAGCTGCTGACTACGCTATCCTTCGGCGCGGGTTAGAATCCGGAGAGGATTTGGATGTTTCTAAGCATATCTGCAACATGGGAGCACTTAAAATACACTGCGAGACGAAAATTAGCTCGAGTGGTTTGCTGGCAGGGAAAGAAGGAAAGAGTAGAGGAAGAACCTTGAACCCGTTCCCTGGGTGGGTTCTTCTTCAATGCTGGGACTAAAATGGACGACGTACTCTCATCTACATGGTAACTGTAACCGTTTGAGATTTTCCTTAAATGCAGCTGATAATCCTGGGAGAATGGGACTATTCACCGTGGCCGTTTTGACATGGCCGTTTCGCCGTTGGGCTGTTTCGCCTTCGGGATGTTTCGCAATCAGGACGTTTCGCCATCGGAACGTTTTGCCGTCAGTACATATTATTTACATGACTGTATTATATCTTGCCGTATTGTATTAAGTTGATTTAGTTTAATAATCATGTTTACCTATTGTATATTTAAGAGATATTTTTCCTTATATGCCTATATTATATCTTGCCATATTTTATTATTAACTTTATTTAATTTAAGAATTTTGTTTACCTATTGTGTACCTCTGGCTGTCTTAGATTTTAAAAGAAAAAACTCCAAATAATTAAACACTTCTTCTAGAACGACTCAATATTACCTAGAATTAATGACTTTTTCCCCTTTTTCCCCAAAAAACAATTTATTTGAAAGGGTTTTATCAGTGTAATAATTAGGTGTATTGTATGCATATAATAGTGAAGGAGCCGATTAAAATTTGAAGAAATTTTGACGAATCATGTAAATATTGTACTTTAAAAAATAAATACTGTAATTTTAAAATCGATAATATACCTTCTGTTACATCAGAGGTTTGTCCCAGTTCTCTTTGATATGGACATAATTTCCTAACTAACTTATATTTCTAAATAATTATAAGTATTATAAACAATATTTATTGCATACATAAACGGTAAACAGAATTATTATACTAAATAAATTTAAAACGAATATAATATGGCAAGATATAAAACAGTCACGTAAAGAAAAATATGCCTTGACGGCGAAACGTCCCGCAGGCGAAACAGCCAAGGTGAAATGGCGACGGCGAAAAGTCCCAAACCCCAACCCTGGGTTGAGCCTAGCAGGTAAAGCTCCCAATTAATCCAAATAAGCTGTAGTAATAAGCTTTCAAATAATTTGACAGTCCATGAGGCGCAACAGCTGCTCATTTTGTAGTTACTTATCAACTACACGGTACACAAGCCCATGCCAAGGACGTTAATGATTGAAGTGCTCACATTTTTGCTCTTTCTAACATAATTATTCAGAATGTAAATTTGACTCATTGCTTAGTAATAATTACTTAATTACAGGAGACTAAAAAACTTTTCTTTCCAAAGCGTTTTACTTTCGCAGTTGGCAGAGAAATTTTTATTTGGCTGCTTCGTGTTTTCCTGCAGTCGATCAATAATTTGAATGCACATTTTTCTCGATTTAAAAGTCTATTTACAATTAACTTTCAAATGCCCAGACCCAACTGCTTCACTGATATGAAATATGATTGTAGGGTCATTAAGTTATTTTGAAAGTGGGCGACATGAAAAATGAGCAGTGCCTTCGCCGGGACTTGAACCACGGACCTCTCGAATTCACGCCAAGTATGGTGGCCATTACACCACAAAGGCATGCTAAGAAGGCGGGAGCGGTATCTTATATGATTTCTAAGAATATGAATGTTTAAAGTCTCACTCTTTTTCATGAGCGCTTTTCTCTTTGTATTACAAAACTTAGTTCTTACAGAAATATCACCGATATGTGAGAAAGAATCGAGTTATTTCAAACTTGTGCCTCTGCTGTACTGTTTTCCCTATGGCATGATGATAAATTGCATCTCTATCTACCTTCATCACTGGAATGAAATTTCATTCTGTAATTACTTTCACAATTTATAATAATATTGGCAGAATTCCTTTATTTTGAAATAACAGCTCATTCAAATTTTACTTAAAGAAATCTTATACACGGAAATGGTTGCTAGAAACATAACATTTTAAATATTTTTGATGTTTTGATAAGGTTACTAAATGGCGACTTTCGATGTCTCAATAATGTGATAATCGCAAGCACATATATTGCTATTCATCATTTTGCACCCGGCTACTAAACAAGTGCCGAAATTTTTTCCTAATCTTCTGACCACTCTCTTATTATAGTTGTCAAATCATAAGGCTTTGATGATATTTCAAATTTTTAGTTAAAGACTGGAGACTAAGTGCAAGGTGGCTATGTTAACAAGGAATTACCATTTCTTTTTACAATATTCAAGTTTCTCAGATTTTATAGACATTGATTCCATTTTTAAGATATAAACCTAATAATAAAAATAATAGAATAATAAAAATAGAAGTTATTTCCATCACATTATATGGTATTTCTCCCGCCTTCGTGGCACAGTGGTCGGCACACTCGGCGTGTATTCGAGAGGTCCGTGTTTCGACTTCCGGGGAGGGCATTGCTCATTTTTCACGTCTCTCAGCATCAAAACAACCTAATGTCTCTACAACATGAAAAACTTAGTTTCTGCTTTTCGTAAGTCTTATAATATTTTTCGATAACCGACAGAGGAACTACCATTATGAGAGTAATATTTGAATATAATGAAAGCGCTTTCCAAAGTATTCAAAATAATTAGAAAATCCCTAAATTGAAAATATATAAAGTATAATCCAACTAATTTTCCCCTAAAAGGTTTTGTATTAAAATCATAATTTTCACATCTTAGTAAAGTTCTGTACTACCTTAAATACTTTACTGTGTTAATTCTATTTGAACATATACGTATCTTGTAGTGTTTGGTGTTCTTTTGTAGTTTAAATTAAGTCCCAACTTCTAAAAGACTTAAAAGAAATTATCGCTGTATCTGGAAAGAACTGCAGAAGTCTTAAGAAGGTTTAAAAACAAACCTTTTCATTAAATTGGAATTTTAGATATAAAATGCACATCTCATGTTTGACAGTATCAGCCAACCACTCGTGGCAATGTAACTTAAAATAATAGTCTAGTTCAAGATTTAAAATTAAGTCTAGTAGCCAAAGGCAACACAATTGATTTAACGCGAAATTGTCTTCAACTTCCCACTTATTGGAGTTTTTCTAACTTAAGTGTTTAAGTTTTAAAGTTCAATATCAAATGAATGTCATAATTAGGATAACAATTCTAAATCTCATGAATAAGACAAATATTGCATGGGTGTAAAGTTTGCGACATACATGATGAACAACATATATACTGTAAAACCTGTGTGTTCAAATAAACAGTAAATAGTGACCAAATCAACTCCAACAGAGTAATTAAATCATGCGTTGTGTTAACTTAAAATACTATTGGGTTCAGTGTTCAAAATTAAAAAGTGAAAACATTACAAGAGAAGTTAAATTAAATATAGGATTTATTAAGAGATAAACTTACTTAATACAAATTTTACATAGGTGAGGGTGGTGGTGTTTCAAAAAAGTAAAAATAAAATTTTCATACCGAGTTTGACAATGGTAAGGTACATGAAGATACGTGGATACAAAATCATGGCAGTAGACGTCAACAAAATTTTCTTGGTTTTCCATTTCACTTGCTTTCTATAAGGAGAGAAAAAAAATAACAATTAGTTATTGAAATGTTTTGTCATTTTCGTCGCCCTCCATAGGAGCCTTCTCTCATCCATTTCTTCCGACATCGTTCTATGATAACACAGACAGCTAAAGCGACAGTTTACTGGTCTGCTGACACCTTCAGTCTTTTTCTCGCCGTCTCCAACGTCTCTCTCTCCCTCGTAGATCGCTCCAAGCCTTTTTCTTCCTTTCGCCAAATATCGTTTGGCGATCCTAGATGGTACAAGACAGGTCAATTGCCCGGCAACCCCAGGGGGGAATGCACACAGGAAGGTGAAGCCAGGTAGTTCGAACCTCCAAGGTCATCAGCCCGTCAGCAGAGCTAGCCTCTTCTCGGGGTCTCAAGCCAGCATAGAAAAAGCCTGCGAGTAAGCAAATCACCCGTCCCCTCGACCTTGGCGTATGGTACTGTAGGTTGAAATTACCCTCTCTAGCAGGGTGCAAAAGTTTCCATTGATGACAGATGCTTCCCAGACCACTGTCTGGCGGGTGAAGAAAGTCGAAAACAAGATCATAAATCTAGATTCCCCAAAAGGCAACGTAAAAAGTTTTCGAAAGAATAAAGGCTTTGTTTTTTAAATACTAATTAATACAAGAGCGAAGAAAAGTACCTCAATTAAAATATAATAATCACATAGATAAATTTCTTAGGTTTTCTACAACACCAAGCACGACCACCATAGTCAGAAAATAAAAATTACTTCAATTAAAATATAATAATCATGTAGGAAAAATTTTATGTTTTCTACAACACCAAAACGACCACCATAGTCAGAAAATATGGATCCCAAATTTAGCAGAAAAGAGGGCACATTGAAACTTAATTAAAACTTTAAACACCAACTTGTGTAAACAAAACTTTAAAAGAGCTTTAAAACAATTGACCTAAAGAGTCAACTTAACAAGAGATTAAACATTAAGCAACCAAGTTAAGAAAAAGGTATTAACTAAACAAAATTTAAATAGTTAACCAAACTACCAAAAGTAAAAGAAGAAAAAATTAATTACTCAAGCAACTTAAAATCAGAGTTAACCAAAACTGTCAAGAAAAAAATTAAATGACAACAATTACTTTTCAACAAGGCAAAGAAACTTAACTACAAAATAAAAACAAATTAATAACCTTTAAGTCTGATAGCAGAATTAAGTTAAATCATTACAATTAAGACATTTTAATTCACAACTGAAATATGTAATACATAACACACTTGAGTAACAATTTACAAGTCAGTAACTATCTACAAATCCGAAGAATTAAATCTTATCAAAGCTGCCTAAACTGTAACGTAACCTCGAGAGGCAAAAATACGCTTTACCTTGCAATCCAACAACCTCGGATTAAACTCTATAAACCAGATTTGCACTCTTGTAGGTAAATAGAAAAGAGAAGTGACAGTAAAGATTTCAATCATAAAGTAAAAAATAATATTATCCTTATAATGTTAAATCAGATACATAGGAACGCTTACCTTCATTATAAATAAGTAAATTTTAAACTCAGTTTGCAGTAAAAGCGCTTACATGATATTATAACACCAGCATTAACTATAATTTGAAAGTAAAATAAATGCGAGAAAACGAAATGAAGGAATTAATTTAAAATGCTCCTGAATACATTATAATTCAAGTTATCTAACTCGCGGCTAGCAGATATTAATAAGATAACGACGTACAAAATTCAGTTAATTAATTAAAATACAATGCAACATACTATCAAAACAATCTGATGTTGAAACTTGAATCAAGGAAATCTAGCTTGAGCTGATCCACATTAAAACTTAAGTAAGGATTTATTCAAAAATATCATGGCTCGCCTTACCAGAGATCGTAAAAATCTTGAATAGTAATGTCAGAATTCACGGTGTAAAATTTTATGCTATTAAATGAAAATTGGTTAATTGCTCCTTCTCGCATTCTAATTTCTTAAACTAGTCTTTATATTTAACACTAACAGTTATTTACTTATGTTGGTTTTGTATTTATAACACGCATCAGATCTCGGTGTATCAACGAAGTGAGCACCAGCTGGGCTATAGCATCAGTTGAACATTATACTTCTTTCTGGTATTTCTAAATAAGCATTCAATGGATTCCAGCATATGTTTTTAAATAGCTGTTTTGGGGTCAGTAGTGATCATTTTCCCGCATGTATCATTCTCCATTTCTGGCCCTCAATGAAGTTTTATATAAATTGTTTCCGAATTGAAGTTTATATAAGTTATATAAATTGTTATAAATGTTCCGGCGTCCAGTGTTTCTCGAACTCTCGTTTTGTTATTTAACCATTTGCCATTTACAAATTACTTTCTCGGTTCAACATTTGTCACACTGATCGTCTGAAAAATATGAAGTGAAATATGCATTTATTATTTGTGTTACCTTCTTTTTAAACTAAAAAAATAATACTACCGACAAGTGAAAAAGTATTATCTCAAAGAAAAAAGGGACGATCGATTTTACGGACATAGATTTAAGAGATTTAAAGGACAAAATATTTGCTACAACTGTAACTATTAGAGTCGGCAATTGACTGTTTGCATAACAATAGTTTCAACTGTCTAAAAATGAGCTAACGTAAGAACTGAATAAAAATTGGAGTTAATCAAGAAACTTAATTAATGAAGTCATTGTACGTATAAAGTGGGATTTATATATCCTGGAAGCAGCTTTCAACATTCTTGGAAAATAACTTAAGTAAAACGTTGATTAAAATATATTGTAGTAGACGATTTATGTTCGAAAAAATATGGAAGTTGAAAAGGCCAAAGAGACTAAAGAAGGATATACACAGTCCAGTCACATTAATGTGACCATCTGTCAAAAGCCAGAATAACCACCTTTCGCAGAGCGGACTGCTGCGAGACGTGCAGGAAGAGAGTCACATAGGTCCCTGAAGGTGTTCTCTGGGATGTTGAGCCATGCCGACTCTAATGCCGTGGCCAGCTGCGCTAGATTACGCGGTTGAGGATCCATGGCGCGAACAACTCGATCGAGATGGTCCCACAGATGCTCGATTGGGTTTAAGTCAGGTGAGTTTGCTGGCCAGGGGAGGACGGTAAACTCATCCTGGTGCTCTTCGAACCACGCACGTACACTGGCAGCTGTATGGCACCTCGCATTGTCCTGCTGGAAGATGCCATCATCCTGAGGAAAAACAATGCGCATGTAGGGGTGAACATGGTCCGCAAGGACAGATGCGTACTTGTATTGATCCATTGTGCCTTCCACAATGATCAGTGAACCTAGAGAATGCCAGGAAAACATTCCCCAGACCATAATGCTCCCGCCTCCAGCTTGGACCGTTCCGGCAATGGTTGCAGGGTGGTTCCTTTCAGAGGTTTCACGCCTTATACGCCAACGTCCATCTGTCCGATGGAGCATAAAACGCGATTCATCCGAAAACGCAACCTGTCGCCACTCAGTGGACGTCCAGCTGCTGTACTGGCGTGCAAATTCTAGCCTTCGCCGTCGATGAACAGCAGTCAGCATAGGTGCACGAACCAGGCGTCTGCTTCGGAGGCCCAGACGCAGCAATGTTCGCTGAATAGTACTTTGGGAGAAACTTTGGGTAGCCCCTTGGTTCATTTTGGTGTTCAGTTGCTCAACGGTAGCCCGTCTATCTGCCCGAACGCATCTCCGCAACCGTCGTTCGCCTCTGTCATCTATGGCCCGTGGTGCACCACATTTGCCACGTCGCTGATTTTGGACAGTCCCATTTTGCCATGCACGGTACACTTTTACCACGGCGGCACGCGAACAGTTCACAAACTCAGCCGTTTCGGAAATGCTTCCACCCTTGGCCCGAAAGCCAATGATCATGCCCTTTTGGAAGTCGGATAAATCGCTTCGTTTCTGCATTACGCCAACGATTGAAATGTTTTCCGAAGCCCTCACACACCCTTTATATACGCTCAACTGCACTGTGCTGCCACCTGCCTTCTGTGATTGGTTATTTCACTCTGACGTGGAAAGTACGTGGTGGTCACATTAATGTGACTGGACTGTGTATATAGGTGGCGTGAAAGGATCAATACGGAAATATTTGTATAGTGTTCTATTAGATGCATTAAATTGATTCCTAAAAGCTTGCTAATCTTATAGGTTTCCGGGAAAACAATAACTGTGTCATTTTCGAATATGGAGTGGAATTTTTAGTAAGTACCTATCACAAACACTTAAAAACACATAAAGAGCATGTTGTAGCTCCTATGTGTTATGTATCTCAAATTACGATTTCCAGGTATATAGTGCTGATAAAACTGAGCTTTTTAAATAAGCTTCTTCTGAAAGTTACAAGCATATAAAAACACTCCATGTTGAAAAAGAAAAGATTACCAATAAATTACGACAAAGAATATGAAGGTTGTCTGTCTTAGTGCCTATAGCTTCATGCAGGACTATGTGAGAGAAATTAATTTTTAATTTGTATCCTTGTTATATAGAGAGAAACACATGAAACCCTATACATCCATCACTTTCCCTGAGAAAAATTATCATACGTCGTTATCAGTTTAAATAATGAGGGAGTTCCTCTATTAATTTGTGTAAATGTTCTCCTTATCCGTTACGTTAAACTTATCGACAAAATAAAATGCGTAAATGTATAGAAAATGTAATAGTTTCTCGTGTTTTTGAGAATTTATAAATATGACACCAGAAGCATTTTCTCATACCAGTGTAAGGTTTATTATACGTTTTCTAACAGTTATTTTAAGTTTTGTATCTTTCCAATCTTATTCTAATTTCAGCTTACAATTTCCTGCCAGAATGTAAATTCAGAAACGCAGATAATGCAAATGAGAATGAGTACTATTTAAGTCGTGACTTAACCGACTTCAACAGAGAGAGTCTGATTTCCTGACTAGCGCGCGTTTGCGTTCTGGCTACATCTCTCTTAGCTGTTACTACGCTCGGCCATATCTAGGCCCTTGCTAGGCTTCGCCGATTCAATTAATACTTAGGGGTCAACTAGTTAGATTGTGATAGCTTCGGCTATATTCATTAAGAGCTTTAGTTAAGTTAATTTTAGTTCAAATTATTAGTTTTAAGTTCAAGCCCGAGTGGCAGCTTTATTGTAAAGTTCCAAGTCGTAACTGATTGTAAATATATTGAGTAATAAAGGGTTTTAAGCCCTTCTCAAGTCTTACGTATTCTGTTCACACACTTAAGCGATTATTCACTTGTTCAGTGTTCGTCGGGTTAGGAGTTAGAATTAAAAAATAAAGAGTAACTCACACCAGTAACGCCTGATTTATATCCACAATTCGCCCCAACAAGGAATTGTTAGCTTCCTACACATATGACTCTCAGTTTTTCCCGTCTTTATTTAATATGTGATTCAGTTTTAAGATAAATAAGAGAGTAACGGAAAACATATTTTGATATATTTTTATTTGAATATAACTTTTCAAAGATTTTACGCATTATTTACTCATTACATTATATTTTTATCTTTGTTACGAGTTTGACAAGTAATACTAATCATTGATTAAATTTAATATGCATAATTTTTAAACGTATTCCATTTAATAGGCTTTTGATAATAATGGGCATCCTTTTTACGTAAATAATGACCTAAAGTGAAAGTTTACTGTAATTTAAAATTTTTCCTTTCTAATTGCATCGTAAAATAAAATTCTTTGAACCAGTGTGACCGAATGTTAAAGCGCAAAACAACTTTAATATTTGTAACTCTTAAATGTATTTTTCCTTTTCCGGAAAGCCCACGTTCGCCTTCCATTAAGAACTCGCGTTAAGCAATAAATTCGATTTATTCCTAAATGTATTTTACTTCATAAGAAGGAGAAAGTCAAAAATGATTGTTAATGGACTTTTTATGCTTTCTCTTCTGAACGTTTTTCAACTACTTCATAGTCAATTAAAATCCCATTAAAATGCTGCAGAGTAATCTTCAAAGTTTTAAAGTACTTTGCCATCCAAAATGAGAAATGAAGCATTTGAAGCAACTATAAATTTATGGAGATTGTTTTAAGAATGTATCCGAATTAGTGCTGGAAAGATGTAACTAATATTAGTATCCCTGCACTGTTATCTCAGTTGTTTAACTAATGCATTTATTAATACGTGATTCAATTAAATGATTTTATTTTATCTTGTCACCAACTGAGATAAATTAGTTGAGTTAGTTTGAAATAAGTTTTAACTACAGCGCGCAGTTAAAACTTTAATTAGAAAATGGTTTTAAAGGTGTGTTTCTAGATTCCTTACACAAAAGTTTTGTCGAAATAATAGACTATTATAGTTTTTGTACGCAAACGTTAGCTTCATAAGAAAATTTTGAAGTATTTGAAAAGAGAATAAATTAAATTTTAAACACTGTTGCTAAGACAATTCTTAATCAAACCATTAATATCCGAAATACACTGAGCAAAAAAAATGGAACAATTCTATATCTCCCGTTTTACTGGGCCGATTGATGAAATTGAACTTACGTTTTTCATATCTCAAAAGCGCGATTTAGGATATGTATTAGATTTATATAGCATTGTTTTAATATAGGTATTTTGATACAAAATCTTATTTTTTCTGAGATGACATGACAATTGTTTTTCCATATTTCGATTCTGCAACTTAAATTATGCCAAAATGACAAGTTTTGTAAAAATCGCACGAGTACTTTTTTTAAAAATTAGCTCTCAAATTTTAACTCCTCAATGTTAATTGAATTTGATATATATTTACTAGTTTCTTTTTTTTTCTTGAACTTACTTGATTATTTCTTCCAGAATTCAAAATTTGGGCTTAATTTAAATATAATTCACATACTTTTTATTATTTATTTTAGAAATTTGTTTTTTTAAATATTTTTTCTAGATTTTTCGAAAACATTTTTTACTATAGCCAATAAAATTTTTAACATCATCTTAAAGCAGATTTATTTCTAAGCATATCTGCAAAAAATTAGAATTTTTTATTAAAAATTTTCTAGGGTATACGTGAATTTACATTTTGGCGCGCTTTGAAATTTGCAGTATTTAATATAAACGATAATAACGAAAATGTGGTTTTCGCACTTTGTTAAAATTATTAGAAAGAATGAACTATGGACCTTTTTCCCTCTCGTGCATCAACGAAAAAAAGTAGTAGGTTACTATATAAAAGTATGAAAGTATATGAAAGTAAGTAGGTTATTGCAAGTTAAGAATTCTACCAAGTGAATTATTCTTGTCGCAAACTTCAAAAAATGCGCCAACATAAATTTTTCAATTTCTGCATAAATTTCTCACCAAAAGTTACAAAATTTAATATCTAGGTATAATTTGACAAGATTTGACAATAGAATGATTAGAATCTGAATCTGAAAAAAAATTATATGTTATTTCAGAAAAACTCTGATTTTGTGTCGAAAGACCTATATTAAGACAATGCTATATATAAATCTAATATATATCCTAAGTCGCTTCTTCCCCCCCCCCCTTTTTTTTTTTTTTTTTTTTTTTT
>KK120340.1:195346-208478 GCA_000611955.2 Stegodyphus mimosarum
GGTACCCTAAATATCGCAATTAAGTTGAAAGATTGAGTGTCTTACTTATAATGCTCCTATAATTATGCTTGAATAAATATATATATTTGATTCAGAGTTTTTCTTATGATGACTTGTGTGAATGTTCTTAACACCAGTACTCCTGCTTGGTCTTAGGGGTTGTTCGGGTTAGTTTTGAGGAAAGATAAACACAACGCAATTTAGAATTTGGTTTTTGATATTATTGTAGGCAAATTATTTAATTTCAGGTTTCAGTTGTAACAGTTAGTATTTAACGTCTGGTACCATAACACTAGAACATTTGGTGCTGAGACCACCAGAACATTTGGTACCAGAACACCCTTTCTTCGTCATAATTTGAACTAGTGTGTCAAACTATCACTGTTCAGTGGGTTTATCTACTTGGGCACACTTTTGTAAAATTAAGTCTTTAAGTACAATTACTTCCTAAGATCCTTTATCATTACCATGAATTACTATCTTTTTTTTAATTTACTCTTCATTTTAATAAAAATATAAATTTAAAAAAAAAAATTTATTTTTTTTTTTATTATAATTAGTTTTTGCCGTAGCCAGTATTTTTTTGTGTGTCATTGGTATTTGCGAATATCTGCGTTTTCCAATATTAATAAAAGTTGCCCCAGAATATGCTGAAACAGTTGCTATAATCCTTCTACAAAGTTCAGAATTTTCAAACTTCTTGTTTATTTCTTTGTTAAGAAACTGTAGTAATCTCGAAAGCTAATCAAATGCTCGCATTACAAAGCACTTCGATTATCAGAATCTGCGAACGGGATTTCTTTTGTAACAGCAGTATGATATTCGATTGTTACATAATAAATCCGGGATCGAATCCCAGGGTCATTGCCAACTTCAAGAGCATGCGAAATTAGTGCGCTGCTGCACTTCTCATTGGTGCTAATAGCCATATGAGCAAGCAACTACATACCAAGTAGCATCGAGCTAGCATCGATCACATGATCGCTATCATGGCGATCCGGAAAACGCATACACCCCCTGAGGACAAAATGACGAGCATCATGCGCGCTCTACCGCAAAACTTAACGACGACACAAATGCCAACAGACTAGCGTCTCCGAACCACGCTAAAACATGCATTAACGGATCCAGCTGAGCACACCACAGCCATAGTCCATCAGCACACAACGATGAATCCCATCAGATGCACTAGGCTCATAACTCCGCCCATAATGCAGGCTTCGTTCACAACGACCAATCGTATCTCCTGATATTGCATCAGAAAAGCTTGGGAGGGGAGTGCATAGCGATTTCGAAAGTAACCAAATGTTCTCATCACAAAGCAGTTCGAATATCATAATTTGTAGCAGAGGAGCTCTTTTGCAACAGCGTATGATATTCGACTGCCACATGACAGACTCGGGATCGAATACTAAGGTAATTATTATCTTCAAAGGCATGAGAAACTCGTGCGCTGCTGCACTTCTCATTGGTGCTAATAGATCGCGACGCAAGCCAGCAACTACATATGATGAAACACCAAGCAAGCTTATCACCACATGATTGCTACAAAACAAATCATTTTATAATTTTGTTGTAACACCAGAACAAAGCAAAAACCTCTCATCTTGCCTTATTTCCTTACGTTCCGGTGTCAACAGAAAATCAAACTAAAGTATCGATTCTTTTAATCCGTCTAGTAACAACCTCAGCTTGTCCTGAGATAACCGTGAATGAAACCAACTGCACAGTTATGAGAGATAGTAAATGTAGATACATCGGGACAAAAATTCAAATTATAAGCCGGTACATTGTTGAACTTTATGAAGAAAAATGAAGCAAGCTAAACTTCATAGTAAACTCCATAGGAGGAAGAAACCAATAATTATTTAATTCCAACATTACTGATTAACCTCTCTATATTATTACAATATTAATGCGTGTATTAGGTCTTTTAAAATAAATTTTACAATTAGATATATAAAATATATATTAAAATAAATTTTAAAAGACATTGCAATGGAATTTTGCACTACAGGTGAGGCTCAGACCCAGGCAGATGAGACAACACATACACGTTTATTACTAGTCTGTAGAATCTTCGAAAGAGGCCGAAACACCAGAGGACGGCTTTTTCAAACACGAACACCTAGCGATACTACAACCCGAATTCATGTTTCACAGTACCGTTAGGAGTCCATGCAGTGGCTGACCGGACCACGATAGAAACGATGGTCGAAGTCCCGTGAAGGCGGCTAGTCTTCCCCACTGCTTATCACCCCAAAAATGAGGCCCCAAAATGAATAGAGCTAGCGATCAGCGTGGGGGTTGGAATTTTTAAAGATAACTGTTGAATTCTTTTAAGAATGACATATAAACGCCTAGTTCTACTTTTGGATTGGAAGGTGACAGAAGAGAATTACTGATGTGGGCAACATGGTGTTTACAAGGCAATACTGAGCTGTCTGAAAGATGCATCAAAGATGTAATGCACGTTGTAATTCCTATTAATAAAATTTAGCTACGCTAAATAAGAATTTTTAAAACAGTGTTTCTTGAAGTATCTCACTGCGGAAAATTAACAACCGTAATTTGTTTTAAAAAGTGAATTCTGAAATTTTCGTACCTAATTAGGTGCCTCTTCTAGTTGTTCACCTGAGGTAAATTCCTCACTTACCTCACTCCTGTGCCGGCTCTGACTGAAAGCATAAAAGGTTTATCTATTGAATCAAGACTTTCTACAAGATATTGCTCTGAAGCTGTGTCAACATGGGCTTTTATTATAAACAGGACTATTTTATAATAAAGTAATTTATTATAAAAAATGGATTTGATTTCTCATGAAAAACAGATTCTTCAACTAAAAACAAACCAATTTTATTTCATTTATCATAAAACTTGGACTACTCGGAGGACACTCCAATAGTACAAAAGTGCATATAATTTTAGATCCTATTAAAGAAACATTTGTAACTAAATCTATAGATGGTAATTTTCTGAAAAACAAGAACGAAATTGAGTTACTTCAAAGCAAAGATAGAAAACAATATGAACACAGCATTTCAAACTTTCAAGAAGTAATAAAATTTCTATACTTAAGACCAATTTCAAGAAATATGAGCTGCTATGAATCGTATGAATATTAAAATGATAATTAGTTAAAGGGTACAGTTTTTTGTTCCGCTGAGTAATTTTTCAGAGCAAATGCAAAATAAAAAATTACAAGCAATTAACACTTATGTAGAAGCTATGATTTGCGAAAATACAGGGCTTATGTAAAGAAATTAAAGATAAAGAAGTTAGTTTCCTTCAAGGTCATATAATATGGATTATTATACGATTGCCTGAAGAAGCAAATTCAGTTAATCAAAAACTATTTATTAAATAAAAGATGATCTACAAATCGATTGTAGAATTTATAGGGCAGTTTGATTGCACTTGAATGCTCTCGACACTTTGGTAAAAAAATATTACCAAACATTTGCTCCCGTCTTAAATAGGGAAGTTTATAAACGTCAGGAAGTATGTACTGCAATGGAGAATGCGAAGTGTATCATTGCAATACAGAAAGTGCATTTTGTATGTTAAATCATTTATAAGAAGTAATAATAATAATAAACATTTATAATAATAAAAAATCATTCATAATAAATATTAGGTTTATAATTTAATTGTAAACCTAATATTTGTCAGCAACATAAGAAAGATGAGAAGCTTGTCAGTAAATTAAATCGGGTTCTTTATTAATTCCAATAAACTGGCAATCCCGGAAAGAATTACGTGTAGTAATATTACAATATCGAGTAGAAGATAAAACTGTATAATTCGCTGTTTGTTTACTTCATTACGAAAGCAAGAGAATACGTGACAAAAAGAAAGAAGCGTAAGACATTACTTTTTGAAGCAAGTAAATTATATCATATGTTCTTGTTATGATTTATTCTCCTCCATACATGTGTCAATGATGTCTCATTTTTACCGATAAAAAAGAAAATATGGTTAGAAATTTTGAAACACGAAGATTCTAAGATCCATATAAACCCTACTCGGCTTCTAAAGGCGTTCTAATGCTCATCAAATAATAAAATATTTTTCTTAAACATATCATGGAGCTAATTTTAGAAGATTATTTAATATACAAGAGCAGACTGAAATTCACAAATATAAAACGATTATTACCTATATTTTCATACTACAATTGCTAATGACGTAACTATCTGTATAGTTTTGACGCATATTATAAAATAATATTAATGTGTTGTTTAATAGTTCTTACTTTCTTTCCCCATTCGATTATTTATCTGTTGTTTCTCAAATGGAGTAGAAAATAGTATCATCTATAGACATTTCCCTTCCATTTCCTTCATGCAACAACCTTTTAATATTTATGAAGAACTAAACTTTCAGAGTAAGATTCTATCTACATCTTTCAAATGTAAAGTCCGTCTAAATCTATACCTTATTTACGAGAAGTTTAATACTGGAGCTATAGAAAACTCGATATCGCCTACACTATCCTAGATCTGTAACACGAAAGTTTTCTTGTCAAATGTAAATGCAGTCTCAAAATGCAGAGCAAGTAGCTGCCATTTGTACATATTCTACTAAAGTAGAAAATTCTTTAAAAAAAATTTACTTTGAAAAGACAGCAAATTCAGTCTTAAAATTGCTGTTTGTTTGAAGAATAAAAATAAAAAATCCATCTTCTTAGTTGATCCCAAGAATGTCTTTTCATTTCAAACAAAAGCTATTCAAACTCGAGCTCGTGAGTAGAAGTTCAAGCAATGGGAAGGTAACTGTGCTCAGTTCTGAAAAACAGCAGAAAAATGATATTTTTACTGTAACTAATACAATAACTATGTTTGCTAGGAATTATAATTTAAAAAAAAGAATTATAACTACAGTTTTATTTAATGTAACAATTGTATAAGGTAGAGTAACATATTGAAATAAACATCCAAGAATTGATTTCTTAAAAATCTTCGCAAACGTTATATAAGAATTAAAGTCTGCAACTTTCAGTATTTAAAATTAACTTCCAATTTTTACAATATTTGGAAAATTAAGTGTTTTTAAATAAAAACGAATATAAATATGTGAAGTTTCTTATTTTTGTATTAACTTACGTGTATACAAATTCTTATTATTAAATATGTAAAATTAAAAAACAGATATCATTCAATTTAATGCTCGAAATCAATTAGTTCGAAAACGTTTAAAAGGGAAAGTATAAATTGTAATGCGTAACTAAGGTTTTATGAATGAAATGTTGAATTTTTGAACAGTTCAATTTATAATATATTTCTCCCGCCTTATCATGCCTTCGTAGTGTAGTGGTCTGCACACTCGAGAGGTCCGTGGTTCGAGTCCCGGCGAGGGCATTACTCATATTCCATATCTCCTTCTTAAAAATAACTAAATGTCTCTACAGTGGCGATCGAACAGGGACAAAAAGTGGTGGGTGGTCATTCTCCACCAGCAGGATTTGGCGAATGATTCCCCTAATCCCCAGTCGCCCTTTAAAAAGGGAGTATATAAGGTATTTCTCCCGTCTTCTAAACCTGCTCTCATGGTGTAGTAATCAACACGCTCCGTGGGTATTCGAGAGGTCAGAGGTTCGAGTCCTGGCGAGGGCATTTATCATTTTTCATGAGCCTGTTTAAAAAAAAATTCTATTGACTTCTACAAGCTGCATTATATTTAATGACTATGGTAGATTTCATAGTATAGATGCTTAATTTAGTTTCTTCAGTTGCCCACACAATAATTTCGATCACAATATCTACTTTATTGCGAAATGTTTCCTCCCAAAAGCAGTATAATTTTTTGTGTTAGGCTTGAAACAAACATGACGGACATTAAGAAATTCTCGGTCCTTTTTACTTCATTTTCAGATTTAGCAATGTTTAATTTTTCAGCTAGCTCTTTAATGGATGTAGTCGTTAGTGCTCTTCACTGATGTATCGTTGGAATCAGTTTAGAACCCCGGAGACGGTCTGAACGTTTCTGCGTGTATAATGTATTGTTACGAATTTTGTATTTAGTTACATATTTTAGTAGAATTTTAATTACAATTGTTCTATTTCCCCGCGCAATGCAGCGCGAGACAAATTTTAAGAGAAAGCTATGCGGAAAAGTAAAAATACAAGAGCACACGCATTTAACATTGAGTAAATAGATATCTCGATAATTTGTATTCAAATTGAATAAATGTAATTGACCACTATATTAGCTGTAACCGTAATTCCAACCTCTTAAAGCTTTCAAGAAATCTAGAGAAGCAGATATTACTAAAACTTCCTCTCGGCCGGGTGAAAACTATAAAAGGCTGGAGAGAGAGCATCTCAGTTTATAAAAGACCGGGTAAAGAGCGTCTCAGTTAGAACATCACTCAGAGCTTTTCAAATTTAAATTCCGTTGAACTTGAGAATTGTTTTGATCGGTGAGATGTGTTGATACGTCTCTATCGTACGCTATGCCACGACATTTTCCTATAAATGTGCCTCATTCTAAGCCTACTCTTTGACAATTAGTTCATGCTAAGGAAGAACATCTTCTCGAAAGAGTGAATAACCTTCCTAAACTGCAACGTAAAGTTGAATCTTGTCATCCACTTGATATTCACCTCCACCATGAGGAAGAAAATTTTATTGACTATTTAAAAATTCTGGAAATTGATATGGGTCCCCTCAGACATCCTAAGAGGCTAGTTCATACTGCTTCTTTATCTAATGAAGCCTCTTTCTAGGAAATAGGAAATAGGAAATAGGAACTAGGAAATCTACTATTAGGAATCTATTAGGAAAATAGGAAATCTACACCCTGTGATACTGAAATTAATACTGCCACTATTACTAGATCCAAAACTGATGATAATGAATGGAGTACTATACCTAAAGTTGCAAAAATGACACCGTCTCATCCTACTACGCCTATGCCGTATAACACTACTGAAAAGACTGTTATTTCCGTTGATATAGGATAAAATATTTCGAGTAACAACAGTTTCTAGGCCTTGGTAACAGATCCTTTTCCTGAGAACTGTATGGATATAAATGAATTAAACTCTGATGGAGATAAATCAGTCAGATATTAGCTTTGCTGCCATTTCAGATGTAGTCGCCGCTTCACTTCAGAAATGTTACTTCTGATCGTCTGTCCTGGAAAGAAACTAGGAACCTATTTACCAAGCACGGAGTAAATGGATACACAGGAATCCTTAATAAAAGGAAATTTCCATTCATTTCGATAATTTTGCTTGTTGTGACCTCTCTCTTGCAAGTTTTCTCAAGAATGAGTTTCAATTTAGCACCTTTCGCCAGAAAAAATACTTTCCTCCTTAAATCGTTATCTGCAGACTACCTGAAGACGCGGATATTGAAGATATCCACATGGAACTGGTAAATGATGGTTTTCCGGTTCTTAAGATTGCAGAATTTGTCCGGAAAACTGATGGAATTAAAATGAAACTGCCTGAATTTTTTTGCGTCTCAGACAAGAAATGATACCAGCAGAAGTATCTACAAGAAGAAAACTATCATGTGTCTTCATGTTAAATTTCGGCGCTTTAGGTCGAATAGAAATACAATGATATGCTTCCGATGCCAAAGATTCGGCCACAGACAACTTTTCTGCAACAATGTACTGAAGTGTTTAAGTGTGGTTCTGATTACTTAACCTACACGTGTGCGCTGACAAAAGAAAAAAAAAACCACGTGTGTTAGGTGTAAAAAATCGCACATTGCGACTTATAAAGGCTGCGAATTTTTTCCAAAAGTTCGTAATACTAGAAAAGATTATAAGACTGCTCCCGAGCCGCCCAAGTAATTTAAAAAGAGAGCTGTAAAGCCTAGAAAATCGACTCCTGACTTTACTGCTGCTTCAAAACTTCATTTGCTAAATTATTGATTTCGGACATTTCTTTAAAGACTGATTCGCAAGTCACTAATTTAATAGGCAAATTTGTTGAATTCTTCGCCAAATTTTAGAATTTGCTAACATTAGATTTGAACTCGCAGGATGAAAAACTATAACCTGCTCCCCAGTTTCTTGGACTTAATGAAGAATTGAATATTTAATTTTCTTCTACTTACATCAAAGGATGACTGTGAACAACTGCACCAGACCTCACGACAGAGCGCCACCTTTAATGCACGGTTTTTCTCCTTTTCAGGACTTTTTCATCCTAGGCCAGTTACTTTTTTTGTGTGTTTTAAACTATGTATTTCTTATATTTTCACGTTAATTTTACTTGAACTGAGCCAGAACAAAGCTAGTTAATTACACTAGCTATTTGCAGGCTAACAAAATCAGGTAATGTCATGCCATATCAGTTCAGTTGTTTAGTTAGTTGCTTAGTTACTGTTATTGTGAGTTGTTATTTCCGCGTGAATTGAGAAATCCGAGTTAGCTTTCTTTTTAGAAGAGCTGTGCATTGTTTTGCATTTAACGCTTTTAATAAATTGAAGTATAACTACTGATCATATTGCGTGATATTGGAAACAATTTTATGAATATCTCCGAGAAACATTCCAGAGTTCTGATATATTTCTTTTGATAAGAATAAATTTTGTTAACCTATTATTGGATTTGTACATTCAGTCTATTACGAACCCGTACGCACCAACACTTTTTCGCGAACTTGTTAGCGAATTGGGCGAAAAGAGGGTATCTAGAAACATCATATTTTGAACAACGTAGTCCTCCATGCGAACATGTGAACCTGAAAGCCCAAATTTTGTATTTCAGATTTATTTTATTATTTATTTCACATTTTGTAAACCTTTACGAATTTTTGATTAATAAACTCAACGATTTCAAAGCAAGCAGTAGCAACACTTCCAAATAAAACATTATTATCTCCGGCGCGCGAGACTGTTGCCATTCGCAAACATATAAAATATTCATCTTTCACTGTTAATTAACAAACTCGGGACTATGAAAGCAATCTGCTGTCGAGGCCGGAAATAAAATACTTTTACCGTCCACGCGCCAACATGTTGCCATTCAGTAACATCTGAGAATCTTTCAAATTTGGGCTGGAATTTCAGTGACTAATAAACTAAGCGATTTAAAGGCCACAAACGTAGTTCTTAAGAGTATGTTTTCCCCCTTTTAATGTAATTGATTAAAATAAACATGTATTAAATTTATGAGATGTCTAATTATAAGTGCTCAATAATTTTGTTTTTTGAAATTATACTAGCTGGACTGTTTAAAATCATTATATACGTACTTTTTTTTGTTGTTGTCAATTACTTTAGCCGGCTGCGCGCGCGAGCGATTAGTTTTCAAAGAAATAATCTAGCGAATACAAAAATAGGCATGGCAACCTGTAACACTCTATCAAGAATTCTGAATATATTCTGTTTTTAAAATATTTTGTGATTCTGCTGTTGAATTTAATTTTATGTGGTGTAAATGCGAAGAAGTGATATTTAATGAATAAGAAGTTAAGAATAAAAAAAATAAAAATAAAGGTTTTTCTGTTAATCATTTTACTAATAAAACTGAATATTGATATGATGAACTGAGAAAAGATTAAATAAATATAAATATGTTGCGCAAACACTTAACACTGCATCGGAAGTTCTAAACATATGCTGCTGGGAAGTTTTTTAAAAATTTTCTGATTTTTTTTTAATTTATCTGGTTTAAGCGCGAAGAAAACGATGGTTAATAATACAACTGAAAAAACAATAAACTGGTTAGCAGAAGTGAGAGCAAGAGCAGACTGCGAGCATGACCAGAGCGTAATAAACCACAGCAAGCTCTTTTAGACAAATCTGAACACCTTTAGACAAATCTTTCAAAATCTGTAACATTTCAGATATTTTTAGCTGCTCATTTTGCTGGTCATTAAATTGTCTGAAACATATTCTTGCATTTGATTGTTGAGTATGTCTCTGTTCATGTCTCACAAAGATAAAAGAAACAGATTAATAAACTGTTTGTGAAATTCAGAATGTATTCTAAGGCGGTACACTGTACTAAAATCTTCCGAATGCTAGACGAACGTGATTTCTAGTTATATCATAAAGGCACTCGGTAAGAAGGGAAAGTAACATCTTACAAGTGAACATTACGCTTTTTAAGCAATTTTCTTCTTCGTGAAAAGAACTCGTAATCCATTAAATCTGCTGAAAACCTTGTAAGGTTTTAGTTAAACTAACCAAGTTTATTTTAATTTAAATCTTTTCTATCTCCTCTCTGCTTCAACTTCCTGTCAGAAGAAGCGCGCGTTTTTAGCTTATGCTAATTTTTGAAGTTCAGCCAAGCACTATTTAAGCCAGAGGTAGAAACCTCTCGATGTGTGAGAGCTTTGCCTCAGATCACGGTCACGCCACTAAACTTTCGCCTGACCAGCTAGCAGTTTAAATTTATAAGCCATAGTGCTTACTACGTGATTGCATTGTAAAATAAATTAAAGTGCGGTAGTATTTAGTATATCTTGCTACGCACCCTTTTAGATAGAGGCCAACTTCCGCGAATTGCTCTGCGAAGCAAAGTTTAATTTAAGTTCTATTTTAATTTATTTAAATTTATTTGATTGTTAAGTTCGACCAAAGTGTGGTCTGTTACGTTCTGTATCTCTCCCGAATTGGGAGGTTTGTATTTAATAGTGATTGAATAAAAGAGGATTTCAAATCCCTTCACGTGCAGTTATTATCCAGCCCAGCAGATACATCAGAACATAGCGTACCTTCCGCTCCCTGTTCCAGTTCAGGACTTAGAACGTAAGGATAAGAACCCTTTACAGAATTTACAATGTTTCCAAAAAAGATGCACAGAACGCTAAGTCCTGACAACCTTTAATTTGTATTTAACTATTTAAGAGATAAAATTTACAGTTACTGAAAGAACTAAAATGAGATTTTAAATTGCCAATGAAATCTATTTCTTAATTTTTTAAACAAATTTGTACCCCTTCATAAAATTAAATATGTAATTGGGAAAGATATCAAGTTTAATTCTGAACTGATTAGGCTATTTTCCGTATTTGGAACGCAGTAATCCATTTAGCAAGCATTTTAATCTCAGTTTTCTAACAGCTGCCCTTCTGTTTTCTTTGATAGTCATTCTGCTTTCCATTTGAACAGAGGAAAATTAAATTAAAGTGCTATAAATATGACGTGAAGAGAAGTTGTTGATTAGCTTTTCGATTGATTCCGAATATGTGCTGTTGTTGTTTTAACTAGAATAAGAGTACTTGAGGGTATGTTTCGGTCTGCCAGCCAACATTCTTTGACTTTTAGTTGGTCCCCATTTATTAACAAAGCATTGTTTTCTGCATAATGAGATGCTTAAAATAAATTTGCATTTATAATTCATAAACAGAATTAAAAATAAATGTTCCATTTAGGTTTAACATATTTCTGTATTCATATAGATATTCAACCAAACTATTCTGTTTGTTTTACCAGTTTCTATCTATGTAATTTTTATAACTTAATTTTGTTTCAATCAGTTGGAATTGCTGATATTAAATTTGTTTATTTGTGTATATTTTATTTAAAGTTTTGAGATACGCTTCTCTAATAACGAAGCAATACTAATGCTTCTCTAATACCCTTCTCTAATAACGATGCAAAAAATACGATTTATTGTCATACTCGTTTCAGTCTCATGCGATATGGACCCACGCAAAAACTTTCGAAAGAAAAATAAGCTAATTCCCTCTCATTATATCAACAACAATGGCACACAGTTTTTAATGATTTTCGTCCTTCTAATCAAATGGTCGTAAAAGCTCACGTTCCATCCAATATTTCACATATATTCAGCTTTAGTCGATTAAATGTGACAAAAAATTTATCAGAATTGATCAGAAATCAATAATGAGAACAAGCAAACAAACACACAAACAGATATTCTTCTTTATATATACAGATTTTGTAAAACTAAGAAATTTTTTGATTAGCAAAATTTCCGATTTCAAAAGCGAGCAGTAGCAACGCTTTTCGAAATGAACATTTTATCTCCAACGACTCTAGCCACTCGGAAAAATGAGTGTGTGAATTATTAGCGCTTTCAGAGTTTTTAATTAATATTTCGGCTGATTAAGGTCGTACGAAGATGGGAAATATTCGAAATAGCTTCCCACGAATTTTCGGAATCGGGAATAATGTATTTAATATTTAGCAATGCTATTTTTATTTCATCGTAAAACTTGGAAATTTTTTATTAACAAACTCTACGATTTGAAAGAGACAATGGTAACGCTTCACGAAATAAAGCAGATTTTAATCTTCAGCTTGCAAGACTGTTGCCAGTCGGAAGAATGTGGGTGAAAATTATCGTTTTTCCGAGCTTTTAATTAATATCTCTGAATTTAGCTATTTTCACTTATAAAACCGTGTACGTCGACCTTTTCCAGGACCCAGAAAAGAGTTGTAGAATGTTTGGTCACAATAGCTATAGTAGTGACTGAGTTATTAGAGGACAAACAAACAAACTTTCTTCTTTATGTATATTTAAAGAGATTAGAGTTATCGGGTTCCAGTATTTAAAATTATCGCATTCCGTGTGAATTATCTACTAACTTATAGACTCTGGCTTGCTTCAGTAGCATAACCAAGTATCAAACGCCTAACAGACATGGAGCGAATTATAGCTGAGTCTGAAATTATTAACGATAGAGACTTGAGACGGTTCGAATGAACTTTTTATTAAATCAAAGCTTGAATGTAAAATTCACGTTTCGTGCTCACAGGCACAGTCATTACTTGTGGCAATGTAACTTAAGTCAACAGTAAGATTCAAAAGTAAAACTAAGTTAAACGACTATGTAGTGAACGAATACACATTTGATTTTAACTCTAAGATGGCTCAAAACTTCTCACTGGCATAAGAATTCTCACTGGCAGCGTTCTTCGACAGAAATCGTAAAGACTAAGAATTTTAATTTTATCAGAGCTAGCGAAACCTAGTAACACAGCCTCGAGAGGCGGAAAGACACTCTGCCTTACAATCCAAAAATAACTTAAACACTCTAACTAACTGATTTACATTTCTGGTGAGGAAATCGAAAGTAGAGGTTATAATAAAGATCCAAATCATAACAGTTGTTTAGTTAAAGTAACAGTATCCGTACAAGCTATTTATTCATTTATGTAAAATCAGTCTCTCTCTCTCTCTCTCTGTATATATATAT
>KK120340.1:213459-227891 GCA_000611955.2 Stegodyphus mimosarum
CCAAAGAAACAAGTTCAACTACAAAAAATAAAAACAAATTAATCTTTAAATCTGAAGCAAAATAAGTTAAATCATTACCTTTAAAACAATTTAAATCACAACTGAAATAAGTAATACATAACACTTGGGATAAGAATAAATTTTATTAACTTTTTTATCGACTTGTGCATTTAATCCATTACAAACCCGCACGCACGTAATAATATGTTTATTGTGAACCATATATTAGTAATGTAGTACTTATGCAATTTAAATAAAAAATGAATTATTGAAGTTGTGCGTATTATTGTAAGCGTTTATCTGTCTAAGCTAGTATAGTTTAAGATCTTTAAATTATTTTATCAAATCGAACCTGGGTTCGTTGTTTGCAGCTGTATTTGATTATTAAGTAAGATTAAAGCATAATTATTTATGAGTTCTAAAAGTCTTGGAGTCATTAGGTTATTTTGAAGCAGAAAAGGTGAAAAATAAGCATTGCCCTCGCTGGGACTCGGACCTGAATGTTCTCGAATACGCGCCGAGTGTGCTAGCCATTACACCACGAAGGCATATTGAAAGGAGGGAGAAAGTACTTTACGTGCTCCCTTTTAAATTTCGACTGGGGTTTAAGGGACCCCAGTCGGTCACCAAATTCTGGTGTTGAAGAATGACCATCCACCACCTTTTGCTTCAAGCGCCACTGTAGAGTCATTACGTTAGTTTGAAACCAGAGACATGAAAGGTGAGGAATGCCCTCGCTGAGACTCGAACCTGGATCTCTAGAATACGCTCCGAGTGTGGTAGCCGTTACACCACGAAGACATTAAGATACAATACCATTTGCAAAATAAGAACTTGATAACAGTAATATTGCGAAATAAGTTATTTCTCTGATAGTAGCTTTTTCCCCCACGGATTTATTTTTATATTGGCTGAATAGCATGACATTATTTTCAAAGACTTTATATCACGCAGCTTATTTGAATAATCAAAATCCTTTGAATACAGGAAATAAGTTAACCAGAAATACGATGAAAGGGACCAAACTCTTTTTATTTATTCAGTGTCATTTAATTATTATGAAATCGTTAAAAACTTCGAAGTGTGTAATGACAGTCATGGACAAGACTTTTTTTTTCATTCAGTTGAATATTTTAGATGTTACGTGGTACGATCTTGGTAACTTTCCGAAGCGTTTTACTAACAAAATGTCCAAAATTTTATTTTAATCTACGAAGTGCGTTTTTTTACTTCGTACTTGGTTAGACTGTTAATTTCTAATCTAAGAGTATTGTCTAGTATTTATGTTATTATCGCATTTCTTTTGTTCTATGATTCCCTTTTATCTCATATAACAGACTCTAAAAGCCCAACACATCTCAAAACTGCAGCGTTTACCTAATCTACTCGAGTGTTTTATAGCATCTTTCTTATACTCGTTGAAAAAAAACTGTTGTATTTCCAGCTTTCTTGATGACTTAGGAGATAATGTAATGTAGAATTACGAGAATAAGGCTAACTTAGAAAAAACAGATTGTAAACATGAAAGAGGTTGAGCTGAAGATATTGTTGCGTGCGTACGGGTTCGTAATGGATTGAATGCGGAGGTCTTTAAAAAATTAATAAAATTTATTCTTTTCGCAAGAAACAAAACAAAATGCTAAAACATTTCCTCAGAGCTATTAGTATAATATCACAATATCTACAACGTTAAACAGAATTCAATTCAAAACAATTAAAGTTAACCTAATCTCACAGCGAATTCGCTACAATCAATCACAACATTAACTAAACAAACAGCAGTTCGCTTTAAACAGCTATAACTACAACTGAGGTGTTTTAATTCGGCTTTTATAAGCATTTTAATTATTTACTAGAATATTCTGATAAAACCTCGATTTTTCTCGATATTTGTGAATGGCAACAGTAATTACGAGATATTTATTTATTAAATATTAAATGCATGCGCTCTTGTATTTTTACTTTCCTGACGTAGCTAACTCGTCTGCGTTGCACGGGAAAATAAAGCAATTTTAACTACAATTCTAAATAAATAGCTAAATAAATACGAAATACGTAACACTGCCCCCTTCCCAAGAACAGCACGTCCCGAGCAGTATAATCCTGGACAGGAAGCGAAGCTTAAACTGAGGCATCAATGCAATAATAGACATTACATTACAGTGACAAAATAAACAATAATTTCAATAAGTAACTTTCAGCAAACCATATACTATCAATCACCAAATACAAATCAAATACTATCAAATATGATACATTCAAAATGTGCTCCTACGTTGTAACGTTGCAGCTTCCCTCGGCTGCGTTTCTTCGGTCCTTTCCGACCTGCACAGGCACCGCAAGACCGGCACCAGTTTTGCACGTTATCCTTTCCTGACTTCTTTGCCACTCCATGCATCTCCATGGGTCTGGATATGTTGATGTTGTAATTTGTCTTGCGACCGAAATAAGCAGCTATTATTTAACTTCGACCCTGGAACATAATCGGCTGTTTTCTGGGCATGATGTTCTAGACTGGGCGTCTGCGTTTCCATGTGATGATCCCTCTCGAGACCGGATGGCGATGTCATATTCCTGGAGTCTGTTTCCACTAGGTTATTTGACCTTCAGGATTCTTGAAATTTAAAAGCCAGGCCAATGATGCATAATCCGTGCGAAGCAGGAATTAGTCCTGCTTCGCACGGAGGGCGACCATTAGGAGTCTGTTTCCACTAGGTTATTTGACCTTCAGGATTCTTGAAATTTAAAAGCCAGGCCAATGATGCATAATCCGTGCGAAGCAGGAATAGTCAAAGCCGCATGCGGCTTTGACTATGGCGAGCAACTCTTTCCTGGTGACACAGTAATTCGTCTCCGGTTTAGACAGGCACTTGCTCCAGTAAGCCACTACACGTTCTTGGCTCTCTATTGCTTGGGACAAAACAGCGCCGACACTTACATTACTTGCGTCCGGGTTGGTCATCAGGATGCATTTCTACCTGTCAATATCCACTCCTTAAATCAAGTGTCGAGAACCACTTGTTTCCAGAAAGAGTGCCCAGGATGTCCTTAATTCTAAGAAGAGGGTAACTATCTTTCTTCGTAACCTCGTTCAACCGGCTATAGTCAACGCAAAATCTGATTGAACCGTCTTTCTTCTTCACCAGGACGAGGGGAGATGCCCAGGGACTTGCTGAAGGCTCGATGACATTGCTTTCTTGCATGTCCTTTAAAAATGTTCGTACCTCTTCCTGTTTTGCAATCGACACAAGTCTTCTTGGATATTGCTTGATTGGAGGATGATCACTAGTATCGATTTTATGTTGAGTCAAACTGGTTCGACCCACATCAGAAGACGAGCGGGAGAAAACGTCTTGAAGATCTATAATGACACGCTCAGCAGCATTCCTTTCTTCATCGTTTAATAGTGCATTCTGCAATAACTCCGATGTAATGCTCTCTGAAGACACCTTTTCTGAGACGTTACTTTTTCTTTCAACGCTGGTTACTGAAGTACGTTCTGCAACCACTTCACCTTTCTTAATAACTCTCGCCTTGTCAGTTACGTTGGCAACTTTCACCGAGATAACGGTCCTCGACAGGTGGACGAACGCTGAAGCTACGAGTACTCCTTTCAGGCTGTTACAATTATTGGATTATTCTATGATGCCGTAGCAGAAATTTCTATTTTCGGCTATGGATCCAGGAAGTAAAAATTCTGTTCTTGCTGGTATTGTAATATTGTCTTGTGCTTTGATTTTGGGGACTGATTTAACTCCTTTATCATTAATTCCGAATAAGACTAGGCCTCAGACGCAGAAGGCAGTTCGTTGTTTTTAAAATCTAAGGAAAAATTGTATTTCTTTAAAATGTCCAATCCGAGTATGCAAGAATCTGTGATGTCTGCTAAATATGCCATGTGACAGTAAGAGGCACATCCAAACGTAATGTTAATGTTTAATTTTCCTTCGATACCTATCTTCTCGTCGGACACAGTCCGGAGGGTAACGCAGGGCTTCGTCCAGATGAGTTTGCCTTTCAGTTGTTGAACCATATCTTTTCGAATGATGGTAACATTGGCTCCCGTGTCGATCATCATGTTACAAGGAATTCCATTGATTTGTCCCATGATGAAAATTCCGTTATTGCCGCCACTCACTGCAAAAATCTAAAGCGCTTTAAACTGGGGCTTTTCATTATCTGGCGACATCTACCCCGCGAGATGGCCATTAATTAGTTTCCCTCCTTCTTGATAAGCACGGTTTTAACATCCGTGCCCTGGCGTGTTCTGCAGTGTCTTCGTACGTGCCCTTCAGCACCGCATTTCCAGCACTTTTTTCCTATATTACGTGCTCCGCCCTAAGGCACTACACGGAAAGGAAAGAATGCCCCGTGGAGGTCTTTTTAAGGGAAACTGGCTCGTATCCACGTTACACATGGGGAAAACCACGAAAACGCCCATGCAGCCAGCCCGTTCGGCGGGACTCGAACCCTGGACCGAACTACGAGTGTTCAGCGGCTTTTACCGCTCGGCCGCTGGTGGGCATTTCCAGCACTTTACGGTCGGTTTCTTGTCACCAATATTCAGTTGCCTTGTTAAATCATCTAAGGGAGCAGCCATTTGATCCACTGGCTTTTGGACTTGCGCAGCTCTGACTGAATGTCGGTCTCTGCGGATTGCTTGCCGAGCTGCCTCGAATTTCAGGACGTACACCATAGCACTTTTTCCTTCGCATCAGCCATTCGCAGTGCTTTCTGTATTTCAGGATCCTGGATGCCCTCAATGAAGTATTGCAGGAACAGGATTTCCCTTGTTTCTCTCGGGCACTCCGTAGAGGCAAGATGAGACAGCCTTTCAGCATCTGTGGCGAGTTCCTGGAGTGTTTCTGTGGACTTCTGTTGAAGGGGTTTCAATTGAAGCCTGTTGTAGTGTTTCAAATATTTCTCTCCAAAACGCAGTTCCAATGCGCCAGACAGAGCTTCGAAGTAAAGTATCTGGTTTTCGGGAAGAGTCTGCAGGATATCCTCTGCATCTGCTCTCAGAGAAACAGCTAGATGTCAGAGCTTGGGAAGTCCATCTATTGGCATCCGCAACTATAAAAAATTGTGTCCTATAGACTTCCCAGGAGGTCTTTCCATCATATGTCGATAGCTTCAGAGAGGGACGAGAAGGCATGGGTAGAAATTTAAAACTATCCGAATTTCTTCCTGCCGTCGCTACGAATTTCTTTGAAGTATCAACTTCTTTCGCAATTGCGGAAACCTTGTCATCAATTTGTTGTTCGATTTGGTGTTCTACGACAGAGACTCTTCTTCGATTCTTTGCTCCACAGCAGAAACTCTTTCTTCTATTTGTTCTTTTACAAAATCAACTCTTTTTTCAATGTGTTCAACTTTATTTTCAACACCGTTCAATTCTGCTTTCCATAGCCTCGAATTTATTTTCTATTACGCAGGTAATTTCTCTTTTCATTTCCTCTTCACCTGCTTCAATCTTGTCTTGAACAGGAATCTTGTCTCTTCATCTCTTCTTCAACGGAAACTTGACCAGCTTCCATCTTTTCTTGAACCGCTTTCTTCTCCTCTTTAACGGAATCTTGGACAGCTTTAATTTCTTCTTTAAATGCAGCAAAGGCTGGCATAAATTACCTTAATTGTTTTTCCATCTCTTGCACAATTGGCATTCAAAAACCCCATTCCTGACACCAAAAATGGTAGCGTGAGTACGGGTTCGTAATTGATTGAATGCATAAGTCGTTTAAAAGTTAATAAAATTTATTCTTTTCGCAAGAAATAAAACAAAATACTAAAATATTTCCTCAGAGATATTCGTACAATATCACAATATCTCCAAAGTTAAACAGAATTCAATTCAAAACAATTAAAGTTAATCCAATCTCACAGCTAATTTGTTACAATCAATCACAGCATTAAGTAAACAAACAGCAGTTCGCTTTAAACAGCAGTTCGCTTTAAACAGCTACAACTACAATTGAGATAAGGTGTTTTAATTCGGCTTTTATAAGCCTTTTAATTATTTACTAGAATATTCCGATAAAACCACTGTTTTTTTCTATATTTGTGAATGGAAACAATAATTATGAGATATTTATTTATTAAATATTAAGTGCATGTGCTCTTGTATTTTAACTTTTCCCACGTAGCTAAATCGTCTGCGTTGCACTGGAAAATAAAGCAATTTTAATTACAATTCTAAACAAATAGCTAAACAAATACGAAAAATCCGTAACAATATGAATTTATAGATAGTTAAAGTGATTAAGATTCTTACAGTAAGTAATGAATAATATGCCTATAAATAGGCGTTACTTCTTGTACCAAGTCGAATTCTACGAGTATCATTACAAAAATATTTACTTTCCTTAGCATTTTACTTCATTTGTTTGTTTTATCGGAATATTTGTTTTCTTGATGATATATGAATCAAGGTGAAAGCGTTAAAGTTGAAGAAATACCAAACTGCACACATGAAAATAGTGAATTTACATTTCAAAACATTAATAAAACTGTATTTTGTAAGATTTCATATTATAATCTTTCTCGTAAACTGCTTTGCCTTTTTATTCGCAGATAATTAACAATATTACAAAAATACAAAATATTTTTATATATGTTTGTTTTCCTGCTACCACAAGGGATTTTCATCTCATATAACTTAATAATAATTAGTATATTTTTTAATGATTACTAATGGTAATTTTTCACAGTTCGTTTAAAGAAAGAACAAACGTAATAACACTGTGTATTGAACAATTTAAATTTAATAAAATCTATGATACTACATGCATTTGTTATTATGCCTACAAATAGGAGATAACTATGTTAGGCGAATCCTGGTAAAACAATCCTTTTTTAAATGATTTCAGCTAATAGGTTTTCGTAAATTAGCTCCGATCGTCATTTGCTATCGAAATATATATAAGGAGGAGAATTTCCATATTAAAAAAATCTCTTAATGCGTTAAATTCACTTAACGGAACTGTGTCAATTAACCATTTATTACGTTTCTTTCCAGCCAGACAGCAGCGCGATAATGCAGAATTTGTAAATAAATTATCCTATTCAAGTGAAAGGGAAGATAACAGAAGTTTTATTCATCCTTAGAACGATGAAAAGGTCAAGATAATTTCGGGACTAATTTTAAATGAAAAGGTTCATTCAGTGGTTTAAAGAAACAAATGTTCCAAACTACTTCTTCGGAAGCTAATTATTCTACTTCTGAAGCATGCAGCTTTATAGTTTATCTTTCGGTTTATCTATTCTATCATCTATTTTATGTGGTTTACCTAATGAAATTTGTTCAATCTGGTTTCATACCTTGAAACAATTGGTTTTCCTCACAGGCTGGTCCTCAGAATGACTTTATATCTCACTCTGGTCATTTAATTGTTTCAAAATAAGAATTATATTAGATGTAATTAAAATTCAAAATGCTGCTACTAGTAGGGTTAATTCGAACTAAAAATCATAGATCTTTCTTTATCTTAAAAATTAATGCGAAACACGATAAAACTAAATTTTAAGGATATAAATACAGCACGAATGCTGAGAATTAGTATATTGCTGTCCTAAAGAAATATGTGCTGTATATCCTCAAATTTAGATTGGCAATGTGTTTAAGCAATCGGTGAATGCTATCAATTCAAATATAGCATAACCTATTGCAATAAAATATTTTATTAAATAAATTTGGCTTATTTTTTATTTGGTTATCTCAAAACAATTTTTCTTTCTCTGCAAAGGCATACGGCCAAAAATTGGCCATAATAAATACATGAACGCTGTTGCGGCAAAGCCATCGAACTATTAAAAATAACATTACCCTTTTTGTGAATGGCATCACTTACGTTTTTGTATTCATAAATGTTCTTGCTTGTACTGTACGTTATATTTATGTTAGGAAATAAATAGGCATAAAAATACTATCTCCTAATATTTGGTGCAGAAATAACCATTTACGAAACAGGACCTTGAACTTATACTTCCTATTGTTGGATTATTTTTGCTGAATTATTTTACTCTCGACATAAAGATCGAATTATCCAGTCACGCTTAGATTACTTAGAACATTTAACTGTTATTCAAGACCCATCTCCTACTCATCTAAATGATCTTTACATAGAATGTAACAGGAGAATTCAAGCTTTAACTGCTCTGGGTGAGAATATTGAAGCATACGGTAGAATCCTAGTGCCAAAAATTATTCGTGCGTTTCCCAATGATATTTGTTGCCGCTGGATTATCTATGCCAAGCGTGAAAAGCTAAATGAAGGTAATATTACTAGACTGATGCAGTTCCTGGCAGAAGAAGTGGAAGGTGTAATTGCAACACAAAGAGTTAAAGGTACGTCTTTTTCTGATCACACCGTAAAGTTCACGGTAGAAAATTTTAGTATCAATTCCAAAACAGTAAATAAACGTAAGAAAATTTCGCCATTTTGTTCATTTTGTGATACTACAGGACATTGGCCTCAATATTGTGAAACTGTTACAGACTATGATACTCGTGTTCAGAAACTTAAAACTTCAAATCGCTGCTTTCTGTGTACTAACCGTGGTCATAGAGTTTCAAACTGCCCAAGAAAAAATACTGCACGATGCACTAAATGCAAGAAAAGGCATCATGTTTCTATTTGTCCTCCTGTTGAAAACAATCAACTGCGGGTAACTAGCAGTGCTGTAAATCACATAACCTTTCCTAAAACTATTTTCACACATTTGCAAACTGCTCGTGTGTATGTTACTGGCCCCACAGGCATTACTAAATTAACACGCTGCATTTTAGATGGTGGTAGCCAAGCAAGTTTTGTTCACACAAACCTCATTGAAAAACTTAAGCTTAAAGTTGTCAGTTCCGCCTCACTTTTAGTTCAAGCATTTGAATCTTTTACTTCACAAGAACAACGTAGATGTGTTCAACTGTCACTTTCAAGTTTGTGGAGCAACCAAACATTTTCGATCTCCGCATTTGAAAGCTCCAATTCCTATACTACACATCCTACTGCTCCACCAGAAATAGTTCACTTTGCTCAGAAGAAAAGATTGAGAATTGCTGATCCACCGGATGACTCTTCACTGCCCATAGAAATACTTATTGGTGGTGATCATTATTGGCAAATTGTTTCCGCAGAAGCTCCAATCAAGCTTTCAGAATCTTTTGTTCTGATACCGTCAGTGTTTGGATGGGTTCTTAGTGGAACAAGAACGCATACTACAATCGCAGACAAGACTTCTGTCCATCAAGTTTGTGTGCAAGTTGAAACTGATTGTTTAAATGATCAGGTACGTCGTTTCTGGGAATTAGACACCATTGCGATACAAGATGCGCAGAAACGAAAAATGACTACTCGCGATGAAGAAATTTTATCAGAATTTCACAAAACTTACAACACTGAGGACAATCGAAGAATTGTGTCTCTACCTAAAAAGCCATTGCTCACACCTTTGCCTACAAACAAAATTATAGCGGAAAACAGATTTCATTCTCTTCAAAAAAGACTTGCATCTAGTGATGTGTTCAAGACACAATATGACAAATGCATGCTGAATTACATTGAACAAAAACATGTTGAAGTATGTTCCATAGATGAATCCAATGAGAAGTCAGTATATTACCTTCCTCATCATGCTGTAAGAAAGAAAACGCAATCTGAAACCAAGTGGAGGATTGTGTTCGACGCTTCCTCGCATGCTCCAGGAATGCCTTCACTGAACGATATCTTGGAAGCTGGCCCGAATCTTCTTCCTGAAACTATTGGTTGTCTACTAAGGTTTCGATTGCATGAATTCGCTGTTACATGTGATGGTAAGCAAGCTTTCTTACAGTTGTCACTACATAAAGACGATAGGAACATCACAAAATTTTTTTGGTACAAATTACAATCTGATTCATCTCAACCTACTACCTTTACAGATGAAATAACTGTTTATAGATTTACTCGTTTACCATTTGGTCTTACTTGCAGTCCGTTTTTACTCTGTGCTGCCACACGAGAATTGGCTGCAAGACATATCACAGAATTTCCAATTGCTGCATCAATGATAGATAAACATCTCTATATGGATGACTTTCTTGCTAGTATGGAAACTGAATCACGCATTATAATGCTATATCACGAGATCAAGAATTTAATGGCTCTAATGAAACTGCCTATGGAAAAATGGGCTACAAACTCTTTGAAACTCAAAGATGTACTACAAACACATGAAGAATCTCACAAAACGGAAACAACCGTCTTAGGTATTGGCTGGAATACAAATTCTGATACTTTGAAGAATGCATTCAAGACTTCCCTCTGTGTTTCTACCCCAGACAAACCACTTACAAAGAGATGGTTACTCCGCTGCATTGCTAGTTTTTATGATCCCTTAGGACTTTTTTCACCATTTACTATCCTTGGGAAAATCTTATTCCAAGATACATGGATTCTTGGAATCAAGTGGGATGAATTACTACCTGCTAATTTATCAACTTTATGGTATGCAGCTGTAAAAGAACTTGATGACATTTGCTCCCTTCAAATTCCTCGATGCATAGGCATTTCATCACATGTTCCCTTTGCTATTCATGTGTTTTGTGACGCATCTGAACGTGCCTATGGTTCAGTTCTCTACATTGTTACTTTTAAAGGTGACCAAACGAATGTGCATTTAGTGTGTAGTCGCAACAAACTAGCTCCTATAAAGAAAGTTACCTTACCTCGTTTGGAGCTCTTAGCGGCCCTAATGGGAGCACGTTTGTTACAATATTTCTGTGCTGAAACAAATATATGTTCGTCGAATGCAACATTATGGAGTGATTCTCAAGTTGTCTTAGGGTGGATACGCAGTGACCCCAACAAGTGGAAAACTTTTGTTAGCAACAGAGTAACAGAAATTATTTCCTATACTAATCCTTCACAGTGGAGACATTGCCCTGGCAGAGACAATCCAGCTGACAAACTTTCTCGAGGTGTTTCACCATCAACACTAAAAAACCTAAAAATTTGGTGGAACGGCCCTCCATGGTTAGTCAAATCTCCAGAATATTGGCCTCATTCTGATACTATCTCTACAGATTACAGTCATAACTTAGAAAGAAAGAAAGAAAAAGTTCAGACCCTTCACATCGTATCTACTCAACCAATCATAAATGCTACAAACTACAGTTCTTACTTTAAATTGCTACGTGTAACATCCTGGATTTTTCGCTTTATTCACAACTGTAGGAAACAAGAAAAGTTAGTGGGTGAGTTACTTGCCACAGAATTAAATCAAGCTCGTATTTATTGGATACAGACCGTTCAAAAAGAATCCTTTCCTTCAGAATATGAAGCTCTGTTGACAGGAAAATCACTCCCTAAGAAATCAAGGATAAAAAAATTTAACCCCTTTTTCAAGAACAATGTTATACTTCTTGGTGGTCGACTACAATTTTCTGATTTATCTCATGCTGAAAAACATCCCATATTATTGGAAGGTTCTCATCATTTTACAACCCTACTGATACGCCAAACACATTTACGAATGCATCATCTCGGTGTTCGGATTGTACTTTCTCAGCTTCGTTCAGAATATTGGATATTAAGAGCAAGGCACGCCATTAAAAAGGTGTTAAAGACTTGCCTTCCATGTAAAGTACTGAAACAAAAGAGAAGTGAACAGATAGAAGCTCCATTACCAGCTGAGCGAATTCAAAAGTCATCTCCTTTCGAAACTACCGGAATGGATTTTACTGGACCACTCTACGTAAAAAATAACAACTTCGTTACAAAAGCTTACATTGTCATCTTTACATGTGCTACAACCCGAGCTATCCACTTAGAATTAGTTTCCGATCTGCGTACTGACGTCTTCCTACTTGCATTACAACGTTTTGTCTCTAGACGTTCACTTCCTCATACGGTGTATACTGATAATGCCACAACTTTCTGTGCTGCGGACAAAGAGCTGAAATTATTCTGGGATACTATATCTTCTGCCAAGGTACAACAATTCTATGCCCACCACAACATCAAATGGAAATTCATCGCCCCACGAGCGGCTTGGTGGGGAGGATGGTGGGAAAGAATGATAGGCTCAATTAAGCAATGCCTTCGGAAAACATTAGGTAAGGCTCTTTTGGATGACGCTGGTTTGATCACTGTATTATGTGATATTGAAGCCGCTCTTAACAGTAGACCGATTGTCCATGAATATGGAATAAAAGATGACTCTGAGGAAGCTTTAACACCCTCGCACTTCCTCATAGGAAAGAAATTAACTACTATTCCTTCCAGCCCCACAAATCCTGAAACAAATTTAAATCGTATGTGGAAGAATCGTCAACATTTGATGGACTCCTTTTGGAAAAGATGGCAAAAGGAATATCTGATGGACTTGCGTACATTTCATCAAGTGCGGAATCCATATGAAACAAATAAAATCCGTAAAGGGGACATTGTCCTACTACAAGAAGATGTTAGACCTCGCCACACTTGGAAAAAGGCACGTGTCCAGGAGCTAAAGTCCGTACTTGTGTTCTACGCATCAATGGACATACCATTACCCGACCGGTGCAGCTGGTCATCCCTCTGGAGGTTGACCAGGGTGGGGAGGATGTTGCGGCAAAGCCATCGAACTATTAAAAATAACATTACCCTTTTTGTGAATGGCATCACTTACGTTTTTGTATTCATAAATGTTCTTGCTTGTACTGTACGTTATATTTATGTTAGGAAATAAATAGGCATAAAAATACTATCTCCTAATAAACGCAGTGAATTTACGTTTCACGTGATGAAGAAAATCTAGTTTTTGAAAGACGTTTTGTTGTTGATTTTGTTTTTGTTGTTGTTTTCATAAACTATTTATCTTTTTATTAAAGGAAAATGCATTTTCCAAAGTTTAACTTTGGAAATCTTTATTAACGATTTCCATTTTCTCAGCCAAGTTAACTCCTAAAAGAAGTAACGCTCCAATCTAGTGTTTAAATGTTGTTTAGCTTGAGGTATCCGGCAAATTCTAGTAGAGAAGAAAAGGCGATAACCTGACGGCCATTATTTTATGTGTTCTGATAGTACTGTTCTTAGGATGTTATGCTGATTATGCAATATGTATTTTTAAGGTACGGGTGGCAAGAGTGCTTATCCGAGTAAAATACGTATAGGTCCTCCCCATTGTATGTGTGATTTCTGTTAGCAGAAATAACATTAAAGATGATATAGTCCACTACATTTGTATGTAAAACTCATGAATTTTGTTTACAAATGTGATTAAATTCGATAATTGTATAAATCAATAATACCTATTTCGTTTCAACGAGATTTTGAAAGTCATAAGTGCTTTGATTTTCAATTTCCGTTGAAATAACATGAAGACAAGAAATAAAGGAGCATTTAAATAATAACTGATAAATAATTATTATTGACGTTACTATCAAAGCATATACACTACATAATGAATTAAACTTATGGAAATATCTTTATTTTCGTTTTCATTATATTAATAATAGAAATTCTGTTTAAAAAATCCCAAGCTGCAATTAAAGCTACTTTCATTTTACATTTTAAGGAGAGATATTCTTTTACTTCCTTGTACGAAATGAAGGAAGTATTGTAATCGCGAAGAATTTCGGGTATCATATTTCAACGAAAATATCCATTATTTTAACCGTTATCGAATGCAATTTAACGACGTTTTTGAGTGATTTCTATACGTGAGGACAGCATATTACCAAAATTCTTTTACTCAAAATGGAATTGTTAAATTAATTTAAATTGAATTCAGGAGAGATGTTTTTCGTAAGGTCTGTACGTATGTATGTATCTCACATAACTCAAACATGAGTAGCCTTAGAACTTTGAAATTTTGTATATAGTAGTGCTATAACATGTAGTCAGGCCCCTCCCTTTTTGGTTATAATCGGCCGCCCCAAAATTACGCGCAGATCACACAAAAATTGTCACAAATCAGTACCAACAATTTAAAAGTTGTTTAGTGTGGCTAAGAGTAACGGAGCAGCCATATTTTTTTATATTTGAAACTTAGCAGAATAATGATTTAAATCCGTTTCTGGGCCTTCAATGTCTTTTTGCCAAGTGGCACCAAAACTAAAGCTTCCGTATTGCGTACCGAAAAATGTACCTTCTTGCCCGCTGTCCGAATTGCTTGTTTTTGCATAGAAACTTTAATTTTAATTGTAAAAAGTGTTTTTTAATTGTTTTGACTGTATTTGGTGTTTTATGTTTTTCCAGATTTTTCAATTGCAAATGAAGATATTTTGAGTTTTTATATATTTTTCTCTTGCCGTGAAGGGAGCACTGAATTAACTGACACACGTGTCAGAGACACGTGTATTATTAAAATATCATAAATAACACTGCCTCAGCATTGTTCATGATATGTGCTGCAAAATCAATATTTAATGTCTAAAGGCTTAAAAAGATAAATTTTAAAGTAAAGGGAAAGATTTG
>KK120340.1:229161-259257 GCA_000611955.2 Stegodyphus mimosarum
TTTTTAAAATTTTAAATGAAGCTTCCGAATACACTTCTCACACCTCAGATATTTTTAAAATGTAGTTTTGGCAACAATTTTCCTTTCTTATTGTTGTTGATAGATTTTTGATGAAATTGCATCATTTTGAATAGTTTCATTCTTTTAAAAATTTCGGTTTGGCAACAATTTTTCATCGTATTTCTTATGTTATTGTTTATAAGAGACTAAAAGTTTAAGAAATTAAAAAGTTGTTTCTTTTTGCAACGATAAATTGTTTAATTACTTTATTAGGATAATTAACATTTGTATCAAGGGATATTGCTTATTTCATTGTAATATTTTATATTATGTCTTAATTATATATAATTTTAATTATAAAAAAGTTTTGCATGATATTTTTTAATCTGTTTAAGTTCTTAATTTGTTTATACCATTTGATTTCTTATGATTTTGCAAAGGGAAATAAGGGATATTGCTTATTTCATTGTAGGCTTTTTATATGTAATGCATTTTTAACTGATTTTTTTTCCGTTGTTGTTTGTTTCTTTTTCGATAAAATTGTTGTGCAGAGTAAAATTCTGTGCAGTTTTCAAATTTAATGTTTGGTGTTCTCTTTAGGCATTTTTCCGGTACACTTAAAAGCCAGATGAAGGCTGGCCGCGCAGCGGCTAGTGTTTAATAAATAAATATCTCGTAATTACTGTTACCATCCAGAAAAATCGAGATTGTTCTAGTGAATTAAAAAGCTTATAAAAGCTGAATTGAAAACACCTCATCTCAGTTGTTGTTGTTGCACTTGTTGTAGTTGTAGCTGTAAAAAGCGAACTGCTGTTTGTTTACTGTAGCGATTTCGCTGTGAGATAGAATTATTTTATCTGTTTAGAACTGAGTTTTTGCTAAACGTTTGAGATATTGTGATATTGTGCGAATATCTCTGAAGAAATACTTTAGCATTTTGATTTATTTCTTATGGAAAGAACAAATTTTGTTAACTTTTCAACGATTTGTGCATTCAATATATAACGAACCCGTATGCACGCAGCAATATCTTTCCCGATACATTGTGGTCAACATAAAAATTTGAAAGGTGTTAAAAATCCATGTGCTAACGTATTTTCTAAGAATTCTGAGTCATCGAATGGTCAAAAGGTTTATTGGTTTGGATTATTTTTATTGTGGTGAAGCACTTAAAGTCTATTAGCCTAAGTGGACAGATGTATCCTTGGAGAACAATTTTTAAGAAAATCTGGCTCGTATTTATGTAACATATGGTGAGATGCACAAACATTTAATTTTAAAAGCCGTAGTTTTATAATAGAATCTTAATACATTTTTTAAATATAAAACAAACACTTAACGTCACTTCAATTTCTATGGAAAGAGATAACAGCAAAATTTATATTTCTTAACAGTACAAAAACTTTCTCAGCATTTTCCGAGTGGATAAAAACACTGAAATTTAGTGTCTTTGGTTTGAAGCCCTTAACAAGCTTATGGCATGGATTTTTACTTGGGTTCCTTCATGAATAATATCAATACAAGCTAGTTTCTGTTAGAAAGTTTTTAGCAAGACATACCTGCTCTTAAGCGCATTGACTTCCTTTGACGTTCCGCATTCGATTAAACAGCAAAAATACCACAGATTGAAAACAAAGAAGAATTCTGAGGATTAAAACTCCTAAGAATTCATGTTACATCATTACAATAACAATTCCATACCACCTACTGATCTTGAATTTTATAATGGAATAAAATTAGTTTTGGCTAATGTTTGTTGAGATCTCTTTCGATTTACTGAAATGTGATAAAATTTCATACAGTGCCTAGAAGTTATATTAAAACATACAAGGAAGATAAGTCAATTAAAGGTAAAAAAAATGTTATCAGAATACCATTTTTTGACTTTTTAACTATTTTGACTATTTCTCATCCATTTTTTTAAATTTCAACATTTAAAAATCTATCAGCTATAAAATTTAAAAATTTTCATAGATTATAAACCAGACTTTACTCTATCTTTTAAAACTAGAATGATAAAAAGATATTAATTGGGCGAATTTTTATATTTTTTTAATATCCCTGCAGTATGAAGCAGAAAGTGAAGCAATAGGCTTTTCTGCCATCTCCTGGAAACATAGTTTTAAGGTTGTAATGTCGTTACGTCAGACTATTTTTCTAACTTCTCTCTGTATTTCTCCAGTATTTATTTATTTTACTTATTCAATATGTAATTATTTATTTAACTCCCTCCCCTTGCTGCAAAGAATTACTGGCAAAGAAATTTAACTTAGTATAGAAAGAAGTCTACCATTTTATGAATGCTTTATCTTCCCAACTTTTACAGGTAGGTTTCGTATACGCTATTCCCTTTATTTTATTATTCTGAGAAATAATTATAACAGAGTTTAACAAATGAGTAGCGTTTAAAATTATTCACAAGCAAAATATATAGCAGCATATTTAATTTTTCTTATTTCATAACTTTATCTACATTTTTCAGCATTTCATTTTAACAGTTCATTTTTTAAAATTTATCGCGATATATATTAATATATTCTTTCGTGGACTTTAAAATTCTAACATCCAAAAATGCATTTGTTGTAAATATTTGAAATTTTTCAAAGATTTTAAAACAAACTATTCACCCTGTTACGTAACAATAATAGTAAAAAATATTTAGACAACTTTCTGCAATTTTTATTAGTTAGTTTATTTTATTAATTTTCATTAGTCAAATGAGAATGAAACGATGGCTGTAAGCATTCTATGGAATCTTAAGTTCGATTACTTTCTATTCAATGTAATTACAGAATCAAATAATTACATGTTTTAGATATTGGTTTTATCAGATATCCCTCAAATATTTGATCTAGTCAAGTCGATTGGATCAGATCTTACTAAACGAATTTTGCGAGGAGGCTCTTGATTTCTGAAAATTGAAAGGATCCCACAAATAAATCACATGACTAAAAAATATCCTTTGCAACGACTTTAAAATTAATTACATATACTGTATTAACAACTCTGTCAAAACAATTAACTAACTATGCTAATACTTCTGTTAAAAGGAAATACATAGCTTTACTGGTGCCTCAAAAATCTGTTAATATGGTTTGCATTTATGCAAAATGAATGTTTCACAATCTGTTCTAGATGAGAAAATCTTCTATGCAGCAAATCCGGAGCCACGGCTTTAAAACTTAATTTACATCCCAGTACTTAAACTATATGGTACATCTTTGTCATCCCAGTTAATTAATAAGGTGTTAAAAGCATTTAAATGAAACCAGACGTAATGCAATTCATCTGTCCTTCTCGAATGGATTCAGGATTTCCCTCATTTGTTCAAAGCCTTTGTAGCTAATGCCTTTGTAGCTCGCTAAAATGCAGCAACTGGCAGACAATTACTATCGAAATCGTGTCACATCAGAAAACAGGCTCGCATATTTCATTTCCAAAAGTGTTGATCCAGACTAAATTGAACACCATGGAATTTGGTTACGTTGGCCGTCATTTTACATAACAGAGCTGGCCTATTCATGCTCTATTCCACCTGTGTTAGAAACAGATTGTAAAGAAAAATTAATGCGAAGATTAAACCAAACCTTTCGTCATAAGCGAGCTGGCTGAACATCATTTTGATCATCGAAATCATCAAAAGGATGCTCATCCAGCTCACTTAAATACCTTTATAAAATCTTCAAACAATAATCGTGTAAATATTTAAATGCTTCAAATATTTCAAATAATTACATTAAACAAGTTCAGATTAAAATTATGTTTTCAAGTTTGTTTACCATGGAATCAAGAGAAAACAACCTTTCATCAGCAAATGAATTTGATGAATATAAATTCATTTTCTGGTAGCAACAGATTTAACATCTGGCGCTTTTGTTTTTCGAAAAGAAAATATTTGTGCTTGAATAATCAATCATAAAATTCAAAAAGCACAATCATAAAATGAGAAAATATTTTAATCTTTCTTCCAAATGAATATTTGAACTACCAAGCTATCACGCACAACTGCTTCTAGCAAAGACTTTGGCGATGGCTGATCTTGCAATCAATACGGTAAACGGAAGATAGATCCTGATTTCGTAAATTGGGGTACCTGAATTTCTTTCAGGGTCTAGGCAAGCTCGTATTCCCTAATTAAATTATGTTTAATATGTTGTTCATTATATAAATAATAACTCATAAGAACATAAAATGTCATTGTCACAAAACAAATAAGCAAGCAATTCATAGGATTAAATTTATATACGCTGTACTTATTCTCAAAAAAGATTTAATAATATTCATTCTTCGTTAATTCATTCGTCCATAATAATATTCAGAACACGCGAGTGAGAAACGGCAATTCTCTAGGTAATATAAATTTCACGGAAACGTACGAGTATAATTTTCTCAAAATAATATTACAACGACAAGTTTAATTCAATAACATAGTAGGAAGTTTCTCCCGGTGTTGTACTGAATAAATATGAACAAGAATTTTTTTATGAAGTTCTTTGGTGAAAGACACTTTCCCTAAGGTAAATATCCGCTATTTGCTTTACGAACAGTTTGAACAAACAAGTAACCATCTCTTACTCTATGTCAGTTTCAAATTTAATTTTCTGTCCAAACGATCCTAACTTCGTACAAACAGAACATCGGAAGTTAAATCGAATTCGTACAAAGTCAATTACTTTCGGATATCTGCTCTCGACAAGGTGAATTCCTTTTCATATTATGAAATTATCCAAAAAAGGATCTGGAAAGGAATAAAAGTCATCGTAATTCAAGTTAATACTTAGAAATTTTTGTTAAATCCGTCTACAACTCTGTTAATAAACTCAAGCTTAAATTTAACGGTAATCAAAGTTGAATTTAAAGTAAAAGTATCTATTCAAATTAAGAGAAAGGAAAGTGTATTTCTACTCAATGTTTTCCATTTGAGCTCAAGAATAACAGCGAGCCTATTCAGTAATTTAAAATAATTGAATGAAAATAAAAATGAGCTACCTCAATTTCAGTGTTCAAACTGTTTAAAATAAAATTTGAGCCTGACCCAAATATGCTCAAACTGCGCTTCTATTACTAAATCACGGATTTTTTAATACTACATAGAGGATGTTATTGTTTATACTACACTAAGTCATACAGAGCAGAAAATATGGCCACTGGAGCGAAATATTTATTGCAACTTCGTGCGCAGGCAATCCAGTGTAAACAAGATGCACAGTTACGCCTTAAAAAATCCACTGGTTTATTTATTTATTTACATTAAATAAATGCAATTATCTCCGCACAATGCTGTTTTATGATAGATTAATCACGTGGCAAATATTTTTCCTTACCCTTTGGCATTACTATTTTCCACAGCTCATTGTAAATATGTGATTTTCTGATCCGTGACTTAAATTTCTTGGAATTACTTTTCAGACTAGTAGGCCTATCGTAATTGGTTAGTTTAAAACTGTTTCAGATGTTCGACTAGAATCTGAATATGAAGAGCTTTATATAGAATTTGTTTCCCAGCTTTACAAGTCTGTATCGCTGTAGAGAAGCCCTCGGCTGAAATGTGTTGGACGATAATTCATCACCACTTAATTTGGCGATTAGGTTCCCTTCCCCTCAGTTTCCCTTTTATGGGGGAGAATATAAAAACTTTTCTCCTCCTTCACTGCGAGGCTTTACCAGGTAACTAGAAGTATCTCTGTCTCGCAATCATAAAGTCCGCAGTTCATGTACCGGCAATGGTAACTCTGAGTTTTCTTGTTTACTGCTCCGGCAAGTACCTAATTGATCTATAATTTTACTGTAAGTTTTCATTATTTTTGTTTGTTTGTTGAAATTTTAATGGCAAAATATTTTTATGTGCTTGGCTATAACCTAAAACGTCAAACTGTGATTTTATAAACGCAATGGAAATGTTTTTGAAAAAATGGGGCATTTTTCAACAACTTCAGACATTCTGCACAGCCTAGAAACATTAAAAATTTGAGAAAATAATTTGTATGTCATGAATGCTCAAAATCATATCTAGAAATTATCACACTTTATCATTTAAAGCCATGTTTACGTACAAATATCTGTTAAAAATATTTCCTTTTTGATATTTAATGTTTTAATATTTGTTAAACTTACAGTAATTTTTATACATACTTAGTTCTTATATATCTGTTTTGCTGATTTCTTCATTTTGCAAAAAGAGGACGTAAATTTAGGTAGTAATAAGAATTACAGTTGTAGGATGGTTGTAGGTAGTTTAAATCAATAGTAAAGTCAAATAAATAGTAGTTTAAATCAATGTCCTTGAAACTCTACTAGCCTGGCAAGCGAGTTGCAGCTGTAGTCGGAATCAAAACAAAAATTTTCTAAAAATATTAAAACAACATTTTTATTCACACTTTTGGTACTACGGGAAACATTTTTTTACAAAACAAAACACCGCTTCTTGCAGGTATTTAAAATAACATTAGCGTAAGTTCAAAAGTTAAGTAACTTAGTTGAAGACTACACAAAATGGTCTACTTAAGCAGGTTCAATTATTCAAATGGCACATATTAAACGTCGGTTAGCTAAATGACTGATGCCGGAATAAACGTTGGTAGACCAGGCGATAGGCCATAAATTACAAACGAGGCTGCCATAAGCTTTGTCTCTAAAGTATTCAAGCTCTAGGCTTAAATATTCAACAACTAATTTGCATTTTGGTAAGAACTACGGAACAAAGAAGCTATAGTAAAGGTTCAGATCATAATATCTAGTTAATTAACATAACATCCTTAAATAGTCAGGACTAGATTTCTATTTTCCGTCCGCCTCTTTTCCTCTCATAAGTGCGGAAATGTAGTTGCAGATTTGAAATAAAAAAAATACATTCATAAACTTCGTAACTTAAACATAAATTTTCAAAACTTCACATTTTTGACAGGCTGAAAATAACCACATTTAGATGAGAAGAGAAAATAGCGCTTAACTACATTACATATATATTATAAATAAAAGAAGGAAATCGGAAATCTTCATAATATACTAATTTTAATGTGTATCTTTGTAACTTATACTTGAGCAAGCTGAAATATACAGGGTGTACCGTAAATATTGCAACAAACTTCTAGAGGAGGTAGGGCACATCATAAGGATTAAAAATTGCGTAGGAACCCATGCCCGGAAATGTCAGGGGTAAGAGGTAGCAGAGGTAGAAGATGGGAAAAGAAACAATAGTGATTAATTTGTAACATTTATTGGACATGACTACAAATGGTGTATGACAGCTTGAATGTTACAACAGATGCTCCAAATTTGCACCATCAGACGCCAAACATGCCTGACACCGACGGACCATTGATTGCCGGACATGTTCAAACACACCAGGAGTTTCTTTGATTGTAGCAGCTGCGCAGGAGCGTTTTGCTACGAGATCCATTTCAGACACAACAGGATCGTGATACACAACACTTTTGATAGCTTTCCACAAAAAGAAATCAGGCTCCATAAATCCGGTGAATGTGGGGGCCAGGAAACTGGTCCGCCACGCCCAGTCCATCGATGCGGGAATGATCTATTCAAATGGCTACGACCATCCAGTCCAAGATGAGCAGGGGCCCCATCATGTTGGAATCACATATTGCGCCTCACATTTGGTGGAACATCGAGAAGCAAACTGGAAAGAACTTGCTCCAGTAAGATCAAATAATTCGCGACATTCAAATGGTCCGTCTGTGTCAGGTATGTTTGTCGACTGATGGTGCAAACTTCGAGCATCTGTTGTAACATTCAAGCTGTCGTACACCGTTTGCATTCATACCCAACAAATGTTTCAAATTAATCACTCTTGTTTCTTTTCCCATCTTCTACCTCTGCTTAATCCTTATGATGTTCCCTACCACCTCTAGAAGTTTGTTTCAACATTTGCGGTACACCCTGTTTACTTTTACACCATCAAAAATCTTTACTACATCACCACGTTTCAGTTTCATTGTTATGTTCTCCTCATTTGCTAAAATACGGTATACATTAGTTGCTTTTGTTTCATAGCTGTCCTTGGAAATTGTTTTCTCTAAAAAAGAAAAAAAAAGTTTTCTTTGACTAAGAATTTTGTAAAAGGAGTACAGATATAAAGTTTTAGTGCATTTGTCTCGCTGAAATGCACGTTATGTATCTGTGTTAAATTTTTATCAAGACTGCACAACAACAGGATAACACACTGAATATTTTCTTCTAAGAAGAAGATTTTCAAATGAATGCATTCAACTGCAAACAATTGCTTTTCCTTATCTTTAATCTTCAGTGGAGACTGTGAACCAGTGATAATCGGATTTCTCCTCAGTTAAAAGCTAACTGGAATAACTATTTGTAACAGAACTCTTTACACACTAATGTTTTCTTCTCTAGGTTAAATTTTAGTGTGGTCTTCTTGAGCAGTGAAGTTCGTGATTTCTTCATCCTCTTCATCAGGTTTTGATTCGACAAAAAAACTTCTTTTTATTAATCTGTGCTGTTCAAGACCTTTCTTCTGCTGAGTGAATTATTTATAGAACAATTTTGAGAGTAGATTCTCTTGTGGTTTTATAAAAGTTAAACATATTTTTAATCTTATTTGCAAACTTAAAAACAATTTCAAAATCCATCTTTTATGATTACGTTTTCTTAAAATTCTTTTTGCTTTAACTCTGGTGACTTATTATTAATCCTTCTCTTCTCCGAAGTACTATAGAGCTTTGACAATGGCTTTACAATGTGTATATTTAGATTTTTACTTGCCTCTTCTCTAGCTGCCAACTTTGTTCTAAAAACGCTTTGAGAAAAATATTTTTCAAAATTGAAAAGCGGTTTTAAAGTGTTTAGTCGTAACTTCAAAAGCAAAACAAAAACTGCAACGGAACTGAAAAAATATTGAAGAATTATTTAAAATATCGGCAATTTTCTGCGGCGTTTCATCTCACTAGGATCTTTCACCCTACTAGGATCATGGTTTCTCAGAAATTCCAAAAGCCATTTCTTATAGGAAACATGATCCTTTTTCATCTGCCTTAATCTTAACGGTAATTTATCGTTACACGTGATAGGTAGACGTTATAAGGATAAAAATGTACTTTAGACACTTCTCTTTCTAGAGAATAGAATCAATAAAGGATTTCCCGAATAGTTCAACTATTTTCGTAACAAGGAGGAAATAAGTAAACAGTATCTTTAACTGGTTTCTATACTAGTAAAAGATGCATTTTAAAAAAGAGTTTAATTCTGCTGCAAATTCGACGCAGATCATAAACTTTCCGTTATCAAAGGAGCAAAGCATGCTGCTTTCATTTCTTTCTCTGCTTCTACTAATAAATGCTTATTAACTATGTCTACTTCAGCTCCTCACCTTCTGAAAGCCGAAACAGAGGCCCTATAAATGGCACGGGTATTCGATATGAAGCTGTTGTGTGGCGAAATTAAGCTAATTTATTAATTAATTCATTTATATTCCAAATTATGCTTACAATGAGTATTTTATTTAACCACTGTGTTAATTTGTTTTACTTTTACTTGGAGTTTTGTACTTCAGATAGTAAGTTCGTTACTTTCGTTTTCGGAACGCGCTTGGCAGTAGAGAATGGAAATGAGTGTGATTTTCATGTTATAATCTGGATTTAAAAATACTTGATTTGAATTTACATATTTATAACTTAAACTAGAAAAAACAGAAAAATTTGCACTTTAATTTTAAAATACTTTTAAGTTGGTAGTTGAATTAGTTTGCGAAATATGCTCATTTAGTTAACGAATTAAGGTGACGGCCATTTTGGACATCCGGTAGAGCGGTAGGTTTACTGGTTGTTCACATTTTGCAGATGTTTTAATTGGCGAAGTTTCTGGCGATGCGGGGGAAAGGTGTTGAACTAACGCTTTGAAAAGTAAGAATTTTTATACTATTTTCTGCGGAGCTTTTGTCAGGAACTCTTCACCTTTTGAGTAAGTTTTGGCGCCGTTGGTAAATTTTCGTAACAAAAAGCAGGTGCACTAGATTTTTCGCTCTTTTTTCCTCCGGTTTTGGCTGCGCAGACTCCAAGTAGCAATGAGGGGCAATAAGGTTCCCTCTGGATACGGCTGTGAAGCCTTCAACGAATTTTTCTAGTTATACTGTTTACTCTGGAATGAACTTTTGTCATATCAGTACACCATCAGTTAACATGAGCTTCTACACCAATCATTCTCAGCCACTGTGCCGCCAAATTTTAAAAATGTATATTTGTAGAAATGTATATAAAAATTATAATGTGTTTAATCCTAGTATATGGTACACATGAGAATTGCCGAAATGCGACATTAATAAGCGAGCCGATTTTTAAGACATTAATAAGCGCGCCAATTATTTTATCCAATCCAATTTTCGTGCTCTAGAGAAGAGCGCATTTCGGAGCATTTTCACGCATGTTCAGTACATAATTTATATTGAGAAGTTCTGATTGGTGCAGATGGGTGACTAGCTTACTTATCACACTTTATTTTTATTGGTAATAACATAAATTCACATATGCAAGGGCCAAAAGAAAATGTATTAAACTCAACAGATAAACTGGTGGGATTCCAGCAACAAGTAACTTTATGGAAGAATAAAGCTCAGGAAGGCAATTTGGAAAGTTTGAGTCAGTCCACAAAAATTCTACTAAAATTATTCATAAAATTGTTATTGACCATTTGACAACATTAGAGGAGAGAATTATTCATTATTTTTCAAATTTATATATAAAAAAATTTGATTGGGTTCGTAATCCATTTGTGATAACGAATACTTCTGTTTTTGAATTAACTTTGAATAAAGAAGAAGAAAAACTCATTTCGCTTTCTAATAATCGAGATTTAATTTTAAAATATTCGGAAGGATAAATTAATTCATTTTGGATAACATTAGATGCGATTATCCCATGAGGGCCAAGAAAGCTTTATAAATATTATTATCTTATTAGTGTGAATTCGAATTTTGAGTATTAACCAATATAAAAACGAATAAAAGATGTTAAATGTGGACTGTTAAATGGGGAAGACAATATGAGAGTAGCATTGTCATTTTTACCACCAAATATAAATGAAATTATCAAAAAAGATCAAGCTCAAATTTCTCATTAAAATTATTCTTATTATTAACTTGTAATTAATCCCTTTTTTGTAGTACATATTATTTTATTTTACATTGAAAATTATTATCATAAACTATTTTACACAGTGTGTTATAGGTAAGTAAACAACATTTACTTACCTTTATCTTTGTGTGCCGCCAAATTTTGAAATCTTTAAAAGTGTGCCGCGACAAAAAAAAAGGTTGAGAATCACTGTTCTACACCATGGAAATATGATTCATCTCTGTCTTAGTACGATTGTTAATCCTCTACATCTTTCGCAGATGAAAACTGTGTTGATGCTTCATTGTTAATTACTGATTCATTATGACCTTCGCATAGCCAATTGTTCTTCTTTTCGTAACCTGAAGATTTCAACTCAGATGTCGCCTTATTCATCTTCTGTCGCGTCTATGTTCGTGGAGCTGAGTGGCACGTTATTGGAAGGAGCCATCAGTCATCTCTAGTGAGATTCCTCATCTTGCCAGTTGACTAGTTATGTCTCACCCTCCCGTCCGTACCAAAAACATTCCCCTGCCTTCTGCTCATAGACTTCGCGGTTTCCTTGCCATAGAGTTCAGGTATTTAAGATAATTCTGGTTAATACCGGAAATTATGCAATGTTATGAGATCATAAGTGCAATGAGTTAATTATCAATTAATTTCCATTTGTAATTTTAAGATATGCTTTATTCTAATATTTATATGCTAGAATATGTAAAAATGTACAATATTTTTTTTTACTTCCGGGAGTGTCATCATTATATGTTAATAGTTTAAATTAATTTTAAAAGTATAATAAAAGTCTGTTTCAGTTTATAAATTTAGTATGATGTTTTATTTTATTATCTTGTCTGCTTATACACGATATCCACCAGTTATCATTGGGTTGTTCGGTTTATTTTATTTAAACGATAACACAGCGAAAGAAAATTTTAATTGATTGATATTTTTAGCTAATCTAATTTCTTTTAATTTACTAACCACTAAAAGCATTAGTTTATATTTGGTGTTTTTCAAAGGCACTAATATAACAAAGCCCAAATTTCCCAAAACTGTCATGACAAAAATATATGCTTTTATTTTTAATGCCAAAATGCCTCTGGTACCTTATTCTTTGATTTATGTACTTTTAATGCATTGCGTTAATTTTCTAGCCATCTTTCCAGATGTACATATACGTACTTTCTGTTGTTGAGAACTACTCTGTTGTTAAATTACTGCCGTGTTATTCTAGATTTGTTTCATCCGCTATTTTATCTTTCATTTCATGTAAAAAAGATTTAAAATGTTCCCAGCTTTTTCCAAACTGAAAAAATAATAATCTGAAAATTTAATATGCTGCCCTCTAACTTTTTGACCCTAAAGTGCAGATTAGTTTGGCCTATGTGAAAAGTCAGTATATGGGTTGTTAACTGTTACATTTTGGGTTACAAGTCAAACGTTCTCCGTACATGTTCAAGAGAAAGATTGGTCACCGCCTTATTAAAGAGTAATTTCATGGCATACAATTTCTAAATAATACGATGAAATTTTAAAAGGGATGCCTTAATTCAGGAAATTTAATACGTTATATGTTTTTATTCTACAGATACATATTATAAAAATTATTTTCTAGAGTAAATTTTTATTTTACACATAATTTCCTATAATCCAGGCATTATCACGAAAACATGCGTTACAAACTTTCAGGAGAGATAGAGTACACCTATACCTTGGAAAAAACACATAGTAATGCATGGTCGAAAACGCTTCTATGGCGCGGTATTGACGACACAAAACACAAAAAAGGACAGGAACAGTATGATAAAAAATGTTTTATTATATTTAGTACAGCAGAAACCAATATATAAGAACAAAAACAGACAATGATTTTCAATTAGAAGGTTATTCAAAATTACGACACCGGACCGTGCTGCAGCCTCATATTTTTGACGCATGGAAGATCTGCATCGCGCATGGAAGATCGCATGGAATGCATGACGCACGGTTCCTACATCAATGTCCGGGTCGCAATTTCGAACACCTTCTTTGATGACAATCATCCTCTGTTTTTGCTCTTATTTCTAGGTTTCCGTTGCACTGCGCATAATAAACATTATTGTCACCTTGTTCGTGTCCTTCCTTTCTTGTGTTTTGTGTTGTCACTACCGCGCCAGGAAAGCGTTTCTGACCATGCATTCCTATGTATTTTTCCATCATCTCTCCGAAAAGTTTCTAACAGATTTGGGGAAACACTACGTATATTCAATTCATACTTTTTTAAATTCCTGGGCCGTTTTGTAAATGGAAGAAAATTACAAAAAAAAAAAAACTTTCAAGTAAATACATTATAAGGTATTTCTCCCGCCTTCTTCGCATGCCAGGGAGTATATAAGGTATTCTTCCCGGATTCTTCGCATGCCTTCGTGGTGTAGTGGCCAGCACGCTCGACGCGTAACCGAAAGGTTTCGTGGTTTTATTCCCGGCGAAGGCGTTGCTCATTATTCAATACACCTGCTTCCAAAAAACCTAATGTTTCGACACTGGGGGCCGAACTAAAAAGGCGGTGGTTGATGATTCTTCACGACCGGGATTTCGCGACTGGGTCCCCAAAACCCAAGTCGCCCTTCTAAAGGGGGAGTATATAAGGTATTTCTCTCGCCTTCTTCGCATGCCTTCGTGGTGTAGTGGTCAGCACGATCGACGCGTAGCCGAGAGGTCCGTGGTTCGATTCTCGGGAAAGGAGTTGCTCATTTTTCATGTCTCTTGCTTCGAACTAACCTAATGTCTCTACAACATGTCCGGAAATATAATTTGCTTTGAATTTGTTATACTAATTTTTAATGTTTATATGAATGGTATTTTTCAAATATAGGGATTTTACATTTTAAAGTAATATACATAAAATAAGTTGCAGAGCAATTTGTCATGAAATGTAACTCTAAGCAATAATTCGGATCTTTTTTAATCTGCTTGAAAACTGTTTGAATCACTACTCTCAAAACAAAAAGCAAAATAAAAGCATTAACGTAAAAAAATGAGAAGTTATATTAAAAGAAATTGTAACAAATGATCTTTTCTGGCATCTTTTTGCGGAATTGGAAGCCATCCTGTTTGGAAAGCATCCAAGTCCAATATGTAGATCTCGCAGCAGCAGAAATTCGATAAATGCATTCAAGCTACAGGAGTTGTCTTAGATGGTACGTTCTTCTGGAAAAGGATTGAAAGATTCTAAGGAATTTAGTCTTTCTAGAATTAAACTATCTTCCGGTAGTGAATACAACAGATAAGATATTGTAAACTCAATCTCAAAAGGGTAAAAAATAGTCTTAAATTTTAACCCATAATAGAGTTAATATTCACGTTAAATCTGGTTGTCGGCTAGGCTGTTCATTTAAATTTTAAACAAAATAGTAATGGCATTGGTTCTGTGTGCTTTACTTAAACAAAAATATGTTTTGATTCATTTATGGTCTGTAAACTCGGATCATTTATACGAACATGAGCTTCGGATTTAAAACTGTTGTCATTCGGATTTACTCTTTCATCTATAAATATATAAATCCGCAATACTTTTAATCATTAAACTTTTGTCTCCCAAATAAAATGCAATTGTTATGATTTTATCTATTAACTATTACAATAGCAATTAAGGTATATGAAATTATTTTGCTATAAATTATAATTTTAACAGAACCTTAACTATCTCTAAAAAGCAACAAAACTATAGTACAAAAAACTATTTTGACAGTGCTAAGATTTAAATCTTTCTGCATTTTGAAGAATTTTGTTTTTCCCGACATGCAAGAATTGTTTTCTCTAATAAATAAATCATGTAAAATATCACTGATCTTCTTAAATCCATAATAAAATGGCAAAGTTTCAATAATAAAGATTTCTTCTCCCCTTCTGAAGGTACTATTGTAACACCTGCTGTAGATTCCTGCTAACGTAATGATGTCAACTGCCATACAAATAAGATGTTACATTTGTTCTGTGTGGCGAATTACAATTTTAAACATAATTATCCTTATTATGGTGAATTATCCCATTACCGTTATCATTATGTGCGGTTAACTGTCACATTGGGAGGATTTATCTGTTTATTTTTAACTAATTGTTCATTTTAAGTTGAAGTTCTTTTCTGTCCCTCTCTTTTCATCCACACATTTTATGCAAGAATGTACCTGAGATAGCGAGCGTTCATTCAAATTGAGGGAGACAGAAGTGTTATTTAAGTGAAAGTTTCGCAAGTTAATTTTAGAGTACGCTCTGCCTAATTGAGGCCACCTTGTTTTCGTGATTTAATAGCGATTTGATTCTGTGGCGTTGAGTTCTTCTAGCCATTTGGCTTTTCTCGCCGTTTTTCTACAAACCAGAGCCTTCTCTGCGCGTTACTTTATCCTGTGGGCCGTTAGGCTAAGTTAATACATCTGAATTTTTCAACATTACGTAATTAAATTAAGCCAGAAGTGTTAGCTTTTATAAACCCAAGCTGTGTCATTGTTACGTCTTAAAAATAAAAGGATATTATACGCCCTTCTTTTGGCTTTTGTTTCTGTAATCACCAGACGTGAAGATAATTCTTTATAGTCTTTTTAAAGTCAATAGTGGATGCTTACTAAGAACACCAGATTGTGTCATTATTATTTTAATGCTTAGCTTGGTGGTTTGGACTGCATCATTTTCAAAGAGTAACAATTAAGCTACCACAGATGATTATGCTGAAATCCTGTTTAAGTCAAAAACAGAGAACTACGATTCTACTGAAAGCGGAAACCACCCATTTCCCTTTTTTATTTTCTTTCAGCATTTCAAAGTAAATACACGTTTTATAATATAAATCGGTGGTTGCAAAAAAATTGTAGGCAATAATAATCATGTGAAATCTCCATTTTATGTGAATAAACTGCCAAAAATAAAACATACAAAGATTTCAATAAATTGACGTAAAACAATCTCACGGTCTGTCCCAAGTGAATTTTCGTTTTCTCTGAGGAATAACACATATTTGGCATTCAAAATGGCAAGACAAAATTACCACATACCATTTACGTGAGTCTTGTCACAAATTCTTAAACGATATTTTTCGGATGTAATTAAAAAATGCATATTTGTATATAATTTAAATAAAACAATAGAATTAAACGGGATATTTCTAAGTTTATTTTCTTCTAAATATTCCAAAAGTACATTGTTTCAAGAAGAAAGGATATAAGGTTTTAGTTTAAACTAACAAAGTTTTATTTTAATTTGCCTTTTTCTATCTGTTCTCATTTCAACTTCCCGTTAGAATAAGCTCACGTTTCAGCTTTATGCTAATTTGAAATGGAGCCAAGTTTCTATTTAAGCGACAGGTAGGAACCTCTCAGTGTGAGAGAGCTTTTAGTCTCAGATCACGGCTGTTCTGTTCGATGTTCGCCTGACCAGCTAGTATTTAAATTCTAAGCCTTAGCGCTGTTACTCTATTACTTATTGAAGTAAATCTAAGTGCGTTAGTATTAACTAAATCTTGCTACGCACCATTTAGCATAGAGGCCAACCTCTCATTTATAGCTCTGTGAGCAACGACTACTTAATTTCTAATTAGTTTTAGTTTAAATAATTTGATTGTTCAGTTTAGACCCAAGTGCGGTCATTATTTTCTGTATCCCTCCCGAGTTGGGAAGTGGCTGTATATAATTGTGGTTTAATAAAAGAGGATTTTAAATCCTTCTCAAGTTCAGTTCTTCTACCACTTAACCACAGTTTTCTACCACAGAACATAGCTGCATTCAGCTCCCTGTTCAAGATCAAGACTCAGTTTATTTCACGAATATGTTCGCCAAGAATATGCACCGAAAATACAGTCCTGACAAGGAGACATTCAAGAATGATCAAATGCTGCTTCTTAGGAAAACAAATGTGATCACATAAGTTATCCTAACAAAACGGCTATCCAAGATTGCTCCATTCCAATCGCTTCGGATAAACGGAACTCTAGTGTACTTAAAGCAATTGCTTCAACGGAACTTTGAAAGTTTTATATGGCCAGAGATTGTATGGAATTTTTTTCTTCATTTTGCTAGTTCTGTTTATAACTACAGCTAAAAACGAAATTTTATATGTACCGTCTATTAATTTTTAAGCCATCTGTGACGCCTAAGACAAATACTATTGCTAGTTCTAGAAACCGAAGCACAGATCTCATTCAGAACACATTTCGTCAAAACGAACTTTGTACAAGTAATATAAAAAAATATTTTAAAGTCAATTCCTACTTAGGTTAACAAAAAAAAATTTTTATTTTAGTTACCTTTTATTAGCATTATTAACATTTTTTTCGTTTCTAATTTATGAAGCTGATGGTGGTCTATAATTTCTCATTCTATCCATCTCTTGTAATGCTTCATTATTGCAAGGAACTTTTTCAGTGAGTTTCGAGCAATCCAGTTCTTCAATTAATATTCCACCTAATGATTTCACATGACTCAAGACGACAAATGCTTGACCTGAAGTGTTTTCGTATAAAGCTTTTCTTGGCCCTTATGTTTTTATTTCTCTAATCGACGCTTGCGTTGTGTTGTAGTTTCTTTTCGCTTTCTGCTCGCCTTCTCCTTTTGTGAAGCAATAGATATTTTAAAGGGTTATATTTTAAACATATATTATTATCATGTTAACACAGAAATATGGAGAGAATTTTCTCTGCATAGTGGGAAATTTCATCCAACAGTATAAAACTATAATTCTTTAATTCCATACACTTTAAAAATCTTTAGAACTCTGTCTTACTGTTGCAACTTATTTTTGTTAAATATTACAATCCCATTTATCACAGTCATGTACTGTTATTTATAAGTTGTTATAAAATTAATTTTTACAGCACTTGAGAATTCTTAATAAACGGTCATTATTTGTAAGTCTTATAATATATTTAATAAAAACAGCATTGACTTTAATATGTGAAACAACTGTATTAATATCAAATGTAATCCATTATAAGTTTAAAAAATGTATTTGAACTTAAGTGGATGAATAAAGTATTTTGTTAACATTGAAAATTTGAACAAGACATAGGAAGAGTGGGAGCTACTATTAGGAATTTAATAATAAAATAGATTATTCTGATGCTAATAGAAGGAAAGGAAATTTCAGGATTTAGCAAAGCTATATGAAAAGCCATATTTTTAAAAAGCTTCATAATCAATGCCTTTGGAGTCGTCAGAATTCTAAAAATATTAGAATCAGAAAGTCTGTTATTGAGAATGTCTTCCAACCTCTTCGTATCTTGAATCTTTTACGGTCCTATTCTTGATAAGTCTAAATCTTTTGACTCGCATTCTTTTTGCCTAAAACGCTTAGGCAAAAAGATGATGTCTTAGGTCTAATATGATGCAGCTCCAAATTTTACAGATTCTTACAGATTCCAAATTTTACAGTTCTACAGATTTCTATACTTCTTTAAGCTAAAAATACTAAAAGTTGTCATGAAAAATTTAATTTTATTTCCCTTCAAATTTTGTATATAAAAGAACTTACAGCATTTTGATATTCCGGAAAGTATCAGTCTCTACTCCGTTTGCAGGTAGCCAGAGATCAGTTGCAATGATAAGCAGTAGGATGTCTGTCAAAACTATTTAAGTTCTTTTGTGTGAAAGACGGCAAGGTGTCCCATTAAAGTGTTCCCAATCGTTACAAAAGAAGAGTTTTAGATAGTTATGCTTGTTTTTATTCTACTCGGTGTTCGTAATTTTGAATTGAAATTATAATATTTTAATGATATCTCATATTGTGGTAAAAACTAAAGCAGTTTTTCAAATGTATTTTTTGATAGTTCCTATTTTTAAATGGGTATGTGATATAAATTTTTATATCATATTTGATATTCTTTTATCCTCTCAACAGCCAATTAGACACAAATTAGGGAAGACGTCCGCCTGTCACTATTGGGGCAGCTGATAAAGCGACCAGCATTAACGACGGAAAGAAAGTAAGAGAATTTAAATTTCTCTTAATTATGTTTCTCTAATTTACGCTGATTGTAATTTGCGTTATTTATTCTAATTTGTATTATTTGCTTATACATTATTTCTCTTTGTCAACCGGGTGTTTTCTGACGAAAATAAATTAATCGCTCTTACTCAGAAAGTACTGTATAATGGGTAATGTTACGTATTATTATAATTAGCCATTTATTATGATTTAGACCTATACTGTCACTTGTTCTTTCCGTTTCCTTACTAGAATGCAAATTTAGTAAGAGAGTGTCTAATTCAAGGGGTTTGGATTGTAAGAATGAACATGTTTCGCCTGTCGAGGCCAAGTTTCGCCAGCTTTAGTAAGATTGTAATTCTTCGGCTAAGGATTATTTCTGCCGACATTTAACTTATTACGCCGGTGATGAGTTTCGAGCCAGCTTAATATTAAATCCAATGTGTAGGTCTTGACTACTGAGTTTAGTTTTAAATTTAAATTTGATTTGTTACGTTAAGTTTTTTCCCCGCAGATGGTAGTTGTTTCTTTATCCCGAGTCGTGAGCTTATATTGAAGCTCTGATTTGAGGTTGTTTTAAACCTTTTTAGAGTCTGTAGTTCTTTACAGATGAAGCTATAAATCGTTGCAGGTTTGTTAGGAGTTTAATGTTGGTTTATGGCACCAAAGAAAAGCAAAATAAATCAAAGAAAACTTGTATAAATGTACGCTATGATGTTAAAAGCAGGAAATGTTTTACCCGTTAGCAATAAATATTTCCAGTTTTTGCATTCGAAAGAACATGAAAGATATAAAAATGGTTATTAGTATATTTTACCGTCCACCTTTTTATTTTAATTTGACGAAGAAATTATATATGATATGCCATACCTTTGTTCTGTGCTACAAGTATCACAGCACTATCCTTCGTTGCGCGAGGGAAGACGAGGCAGCTCCAGATTCTCCTACTAACTCTCTTTATTGTTGAAGTAAATATCACATAAAATCGATTTTAAAAACGAAAAATTTCAAATCGATGGCACATTTAGTTAAACAGCCCATAAACCTAGAATTTTATTGCGCAACAAAGAAAATGTCATTTTTTTCTCAGATATGCATGCAGCATTATGAGAAACTGTAAGCCAGTAAAACTCCTAGTTACTGTTGAGCTATAAAACAGTCTAAAACAATAAAACTGAAAAAAGCTTTCGGCCTGTTCTAAGTGATCTGTGAGCATATTATGTAGTTTTCTTTTCTTAATTTGCTCTAGATATTTTGATGCAGCTGCAAGCTAACAGTCTTTGCTTTTTAAGCGCATCAACTTAATACCTATTTGTAGCTGCTTGATTCTCAGACCTAGGAAGTACTTGTCAACCTTAACATATCGATGCTGGGGATAAATTTTGTCTTTAATTTTGCCTTAAGCTTATAATGAGAGGATAGTATTGGATTTTAGAATTATTCGATATTCATAGTTTAAAGAATTTATCTAAGTATTTAAGGAATTTATTAATCATAATGTCATTGAGAAATTAAACATATAATGGGTACATCGAGAAATTTACATCTCCTTCTTAAGTCATGGATAATTGAACATATCTACGCTGGGCTAATTTTGGATAGCGCATTATACTCTGCTTCTATAAAGCAATAATCCGTATCTCCTCGCTGAAACAAGTGCCTGTACAAGCAAGAAGATACGCATATGTACGTTGTGGTAATATTCAAATCACTATGTTGTATTAAATGTCAATTTATCCTGTCTTTAAAGTGAGTACAGTTTTGTGTGTTCGCTAAATTATGTGAGTTATAATTCCGGTAGTCTTTCGTGCATTGTTTTCCCGTTTCCAAAAAATATTGAAAGGAAGAATTCCATGTATTATAATCTGTTAAACTTATATACTAGTTATTATTACTGTTATTACTATTTATTATTGTTAGTTAAGTCCGGGTGAGGAACTCGACGAACGGACAGTTTGTAGGAGTGTTTTGGAGATTTCACCCGGTGTGAATTGAACACAAGCAAGTTTCACTTTAAACGTCATCCATAACTGCATCCATCCTATTAGTTACAGAGCACTCGCATGATTTGCCGTATTCGACTAAATAAAAAAGTCCTCATTGTTTAAAAAAATTTCTATATTACCAGCATATAATTACTCAGTATTTAAATTACATTGTTATGAATATCCTATACATGTAAATAATTTTAGTAAAATTATATGTAAATTGTAGTACCTCTTGTATAAGCAATATGAAAACCCTCTAAACGAGAAGTAACGTCCGGAAAATACCAGTACAGGAGTAAATACATTTAACATTGAGGCAAATGCGCAAATTCTCGAGCCAAATTGGGGAGATACCGCCAAGCTAACCATGTTTTAGCGAATAATTTTTGTTGCCAAATTTAGTGAGAAATCGCCAAAAGTGGCCACGCTTGGTGACTATTTGAAGACATTTTGGCTCGATTCATAGAGTAACTGCAACTGTATTCGGCCGAATGAAATTGTGTATGCATTACCGGGATTTTCAGAAATCGAAATTACTGAACATTTCTCTGCAGACGAAGGAACACTATCAGTTTCAGTTTATGTCGAAGTATTTAGTATCTAAATATTTCAATTCAACTCGAAGCAAGTTCAAACTATTAATGGATCAATGTGCGAGTTTTCGCTTTCAGACAAGAATGTGAGCAATTAGAGTGTCGATGCTGTTTTGTTCCAAGAAATAACCGTCAATAACCTGTCGTAGCATAATGGATCAAATGCTATCTAAACCGAAAAGGAATTACTGTAGCACCAGACATGGCTCTTTCAAGAATCTCAAAGGCTAAACAGCTAGATGGATACAGAGATTCCCGGGATATGTTATCAGTACCCGTCATTGGAATGTATCGTCACACGAAAACTTAGACGCACTGTCCAGCCGACATTCCCGACAGTGGTTCAGGGTCAAAACGAAACACGAGCTATTTAATCTGGTCATACATCAAGTTACAACTTCAGCGTCGTCTGACTCAGAGGCCTGGAGTAACGAAGAAGTCAAGAAAGACCAGTTGGAAGTCCTCAACATTAAACACATAATTGACTTAATAGAGTCTTCAAATAAAAACCTACCTGACAGGACATTCGATCTATAATCTCGAGATAAAAGTATATTGAGCTCTCTGAGACTCACTCCATAATCGAAACGGCGTTTTGAACCGGAAGTTCGAATCGGATGGCGGAAAGCCATTCCAATGGCAGTTGCTACTTCCAAGATCCCGGATCCCAGAAGTCCTTAAATCACTACATAGCTGTCTGATAGGAGGCCATTTCGGAATAATGAATACTTTATGTAAAGTCTTCATCGAGTTCGAATACACTTCTACTGGAGTAAAGCAAGAGCTGCCGTTCAAACGTGGTGACAATCTTATAATGCCTGTGCGGGTCGGAAAGCAACTGAGCGAGTCGAAGAAACGCAACTGAGGGAAGCTGCAACGTCACCCTGTAAGAGCGCCCTTTTGAAAACATGGCCCTTGACATCATCGAACCTCTACAACAATCCGATGGTTACAATCCAATCAAGAAAGGAATTTCATTAGGACTGTAATTAAAGAACTCTGTAAATTGCTCGGTCTAGACAAAATCTAAACGACACTTTACATCCCTACTCAGAGGTTTAATCAAACCATCCTTATAACCTCTTAAATGTTCCCAGAAACCAACAGGACAAGGACCAGTTGTAATTATGGCTTTCTGTCCAGGGACTGTACTGCTCGGAACGTGCAATCCTTGGGAAAGGGGAAAATTTTACAAATTTCGTGTACATGTAATTACTCATTCGCATGCATTCAATCCGCTCGTAACCGTAATCACGTAACAATATGTTATCATATCAAAATACTGACACAAAGATGTAAATATATGCAATATTTTGCTATACCAGTTTACTTATGAGGCGTTGTAGGTCAATACCATGTATTGCTTTCACGGCCGGAATACAGGCGGGGGATTTTATTCTAATTAACCAACCATTTTGCGTAGTCTTTGGCATCCTCTATATAATTTCTTATGTGTTCGCTCAAACATTTTAGTAACGGCTTGTTAAGTATTTAAAAACTAAACTAAACTAATTTTTACATGTCGTGACATTAATTATTACTAATTTTATTACAGTGGTCAAATGTAATAAAACTTAAAATAATTCATTTTTAGCGCCTGAAAATAAATTTAATTTTTATTAAATTTATATTTTTATTTGGCAGATTTCAAAACATCAGTTTTGTAAAAATATCAAAAAAGATTTTGATGTTTTGCCAATTCATAATTACTTTATTTCTTAAAGTATAATTCAAATTTTTACAAGTCAAATAAATAAGCCAAAAATTTAAGTTTTTAATTTAATGATATAATTATTCTCTGTTGGAAAGAGTTGTCAATATTCTCATTTCATAATTTTTAAAACAAGTAGAATTAAGTTTTTGATGACTATTTAACTAGTTTTGATCAGTAATCAAACAACAGTCTAATCTTTTGTTAATAACTTGTATATTTTAATTTTATAAAAGTTATTTTAATTTAGCGAACCTTCCCTATCGTACCTCGTTTCAATTTACAACTCCCTACCAGAAGGAGTTTTGCGTTAATCCCGTTAAATGCAAATGAGGAAGAAATAGTATTAAAGTAAAGTTCAACTGACTTCGAGAGAGAGTTAGGAATCCTGAGTAGCGCGCGTTTGCGTTTGGACACCGTCTCTCTAAGCTGTTGCTGCATTCGGCCGTATTATTACATCCCTTTTGATAGAATGCCGGCTAGTTCAGATTACGAGCCAACTACTTTAGAATTGTGTTAGCTTCGGCTATATCCCTTAGTTGGTCATAGTTAGTTCTTATTTCTTACTTTTGAGCTAAACTCAAGTGGAGGCTTGCTGTAAACCCGAAGAAAGGGGCCGACTGTTAATATTACTCTAAGTTATAAAGAGCAATTAACCTTTCTTGAGTTTAAGATCTCTTCTCTGTGCTTTGAATTAAGCTATAATTCGCTTAACGGTTCACTAGGATCCTCGACACTTAATCCAACAGAATAAAAGTGAGGAACTCTCTAAACTTTTCATGAACAAGTTTCATAGAAACAAAAATGTTCAGTGTGATTAAAATCCTTTTATCTTATAATTTTAAATCAAACAGTTGGAGAAAAAGGCTCTAATTTCATAGCATTTTCATGAATTGAAGTTTATTTGCGTGATTCCTTTCCAAATAGTCCTAAAATTTTAAAAATGTATTTTTAAATTAATCACTACTTTTTAAAGAATGTGCTTTCTGTTATGTATTTATTTCTGCTGAATTAACATATTCGATGAAAGAAGAATGTGCTTCGTCAATTTTTATTCTATATAAAACTATAAAATCCGCAATACTAAATACTAATTTTTCTCGTCGACGTAGAGAGAATTTTAACAGTATATAACTTTAGATATTCAAAACTTCCGTCTCGCCATCTAGAAACATATTTTCTTTGGCATCATAAAATCTCAAATAAAACTTACGATACTTTTATCTGGGAGAACATAAATAACAGTTTTATCTTGCAACTTTAGTTTTGACAAAAGCTCTTCCAATAAACAGCTGCATACATTCAGCTGCAGCGGTAGCTTCAAAGGCCAGTGGAATGAATTTTATCGCTTTACGCCTAGTAGCTTAAATGTAGAGAAGGTATAACAGTTTCAAAGCTGTGTAAATATAATTTTTAATACTTTCAGAAAAATAAAATGTTATACTGTTACTGTTACTTTAAAGCTTCAACTCGTGTACGAGATTCATTTTTACAATTCAAATATAAATTCTCAACAACATTCTTGGTAACAGCTCTTCGGGAGCGCAAACTTGAGTAATTAGGAAGTTCTTTTCCTCCAAAATTACATTTTTAATTAATTTAAAAGAAGGAAGCCTGCCAATTATTTTAGTTTGATATCGTCGGTATTTTAATGAGGAATTTTAATTAGGAAGTTTCGATCGTGTTTTGTGAAGATTGTAATCTAATTTTTTCCTTCTTTCTACCTCTTGATGTTTAACAGAAAACTTTTGTTATTCATTTTTCACGCTCTTAATTCATTCAAAGCAAGAAAATTGCTTAAGCAACGAAATTTCTTTCAAGAACTTAATGCTTTGAGTTTTCCATCTGCGGCAAAATCCAATAACATTCTTTTCATTTTTCTTGGCATTATTGGAAGGGTTAAAAAATTGATATCATCCAAAGCATGAAGTATTTTGACTTATATTTGATAGGATGTTTTTATAAAATAACAAATGTCAAATATTTGATTAAAGGGGAATTGTAACAGCAATTTTGCTGTAAATTGAAGCATTAAGTCATATTAGTAAGGAAATTGTTACACAAATGTAAAAATAATTAGAAATTCGTATCTAAAGAAATATCTTATGAAAATATTTATCAAACATTTTATCTGCGTTAACTGAAGCAAGCAATTAAACATGAATTTTAAATTTAGAAACATTATTCTCTTTTGCCTCTAATGAATGTTAAGAAAATAAAGAATTGCAACATATTTGTTAAATATACAAATAAAGATTAAATTGAATTTCCCTTTGCTTGATTCAGACATAGTTTAATTGCGGTGTAAACTATCTCAGTCTGATTTAGTATGTCATACTAATCTATTTATTTAAACTTTCATCATGAATTATTCCTGAATGCAATCATAAATGGAATCAGAATGTGGTTGCATACTGGTGAATTTCTTCAACTTGGGACAAGTAAGGGGCTTTTGGGGCAAAAAAGGATGGTTTCCTATAGTGCAGTAGTGAGGATTACTTTAACTTATTTAACAGTTATTTTATGCTTAAGTAGCCTTTCCTATCGACCTTCCTTTCAACTCACACTTTCTTGCTAGAGTGCAAATGGAGAGCGTGCGTTTATTCAAATGATGTAGAAAGATTTAGCATTGAAGGAAAGGAGGAGATTGAAGGATTAGCTATAGGTAATCCTTTCAGTCCTGTACTTGCTGACATTTATATGCACTATTTTGAGGTAAAATTATTTTATAAACTATCTTTTCGTCTCTGGATTCGTTATAAAGATGACACTTTCGCACTTTTTGATGGTAATAAAGAAGATTTACCCGAGAATTTATCTATTATAAATTCAATTGATCCAGCCATCCAATTCACTCTTGAAATTGAATCCAACATTTTGTTGAAGCTTTTAATTCTTAAGAGTTTGTGTTTATGTTTTAAGTTCAATACCATATGATAAGTCAATATTTGGATAAACAATTCTCAATAACATGAATGTGTAAAGTTTGTGACAACATGATAAACACAATATATACTGTAAAACTAGTGTTCAAATCAATCGTAAATAGTGACCATGAGCTCCAACAGAATAATTAAATAAATGCGTTGTGTATCATATATTGGGTCCAGTGTTCTAAATTAAAAGTGAACACATTACAAGAAAGGTTAAAATTAAATATGGAATTTATTAAGATATTACTGAATAATTTACAATTAGTTACATTGGTGGCGGTGTGGAGGAATTATTGAAACATTCATACCCATCCAAACAATGAAGTTAACATAGTAGATACATTTCAGACTCCGTCTATTGCAAGGTTACTTGTTACAGAATCATGGCAGTAGACGTCACAATAACGGTAGAGAGCCATTGCTTGCTTTCTATAAGGAGAGAAAAAAGGAAGTAATTAGTTCAGAAAAAGTTTAAACATTTGCTTCGCCCTCCATAGTAGCTTTTCTCTCGTCCATTTCTATTTCTTCCGACATCGTTGGTTCTCTGATAACGCTGACAGCTACTCTTCGGATAGTATTTTTCATTCGTGTTTCATTTTCAGTTCCGTCTCCTTCCGTCAATGGCGGCGTGTCTCCTCGTGTTTGTCTCGTCTCAGTCTCGTCTCAGTCTGCTCTCGTCGCCAGCTCCCAGGCTTTTTACTCAAATCGCCAAGACTGCTCGATTGGCGATTTTAGATGGTAGGAAAACCGCCAACAGCCCGGCAACCCCAGGGGAAAAACACGCAGGAAGGTGAATCTCCAAGTAGAATGAGCTCCAGAAGTTGGCGAACATCGCTGATACACCAAGGTCAGTCACCTTTAGCCTCGACGAAGGGTCCCACTCTAGCATAGGAAAAGCCTGCGAGTAAGCAAAACACCCCGCCCCCCTGAGTTTGCTGCAGGGTTAGTAGTGTAGAAACTAGCCTCTCCCGCAGGGTGCAAACGTTACTAATGTTGACAGATGTTTCACAGACTACCATCTAGCGGGCGAAGAAATCGAAAACAAGGTTGTAAATCAATTGGAAAGGCAACGGAAAAGCTTTTGAAAGGATAGGTGTTAATTATTGATCTTAAATTCAAATTAACTTCAATACTGATAAGTACTTAAATAAAAATATAATAATTAGAAAGATAATTTTCTTGGGTTTATTTCAACACCAAACACAACCACCATAGTAAGGAAATAAAAATTACTTCAGTTAAAATACAATAATCAAGTATGAAAATTTTTTTATATTCTCCACAACACCAAAACGACCACCATAGTCAGAAAATATGGATCCCAAATTTAGCAGAAAAGGGGGCACATTAAAACTTAATTAAACATTAAACACCAACTTGTGTAACAAACTTTTAAAAGATTGACCTTAAGGGTCAACTTATCAAGAGATTAACATTAACAACCAAGGTTAAGAAAAAAATAATTAACTAAACAGAATTTAAATAGTTAACCAACCAAAAGTAAAGAAGAAAAATTAATTACTCAAGCAACTTAAAATCAGCGTTAACCAAAACTGTCAAGAGAACAAATTAAATGACTACAATTACTTTTCAACAAGCCAAAGAAACTTAAGTTCAACTACAAAAAATTAAAAACAAATTAATCTTTAAGTCTGAAGCAAAATATGTTAAATCATTACCTTTAAAACAATTTAAATCACAACTGAAATAAGTAATACATAACAATTTCCGTCCCCTTCCTTGATATTCTTATAATTCGCAATGAAATTGATTTTAGCACTACTGTGTACCATAAACCCTTTGCAGTTTGTTTACCACCCCATGCTAAGTCATGCCACTCTGTTAAGCAAAAAATGGCTTCTTTTTACTATTATGTATTTCGTGCGCTCAACGATTGTTCCATAGAATCCTTGCTTACCAATGAACTTAATTATTTAAAAGCAGTTGCTATTGACAGAGGATGTTCTCCCGTGATCATTGATAAAGCTGTTAAAAAATTTTCAAATTCCCATCATAGAAGACATTCCACTGTTAGAACTAATATTAATGACCTTGTCGCGCTTCCATTTTATCCTCCTGTTAGTTATAAAGTTGCACGGATTCTCCACAAATTCAATTTTCAGGTCAGTTTCTCCCCTATCAATAAAATTCACGGTTCGACTCTAAAAGATTGCGTTTCTGACTTTAATTCTTGGGGAATTTATAGCATATCGTGTCAGTGTGGCTTGAGTTATATTGGTCAAGCAAAACGAGCGTTAAAGTTTCGTATCAGGGAACATGAATCTTATGTCCGAAAGGGCGAAATTAACAAATCTTCAATAGCGTATCATAGTTGGAAATTTAATCATAATGTTGACTTTGGATCTACAAAAATTATAGAAAAAGCTTCTTCCGTTGCTGAATTGGAGTTTTTTGAGTCTTTTCATATTCACAAACATTTAGCATGTTTAGTGAATGATTTTAAGTCCAATCCAGTCCTTTCTAACGCTTTTAATATTCTATTAACAAAATTCTTGGTTATTATTTTTGCGATAGATGGCGTTGGTTCCTCGCGCAAGGTACTACCCGAGGGTATAAAAAGCCGTTACTGAGGTTGCTTTCCCTTTCTAAAAATTTCGTTCTCCTGATGAGTAGGGAGTTGTAGCTGCCCTCGAAATCGATTGATTGTTTTAATAAATGTACGCCGAAAACAAGGTTGTTTCATCGATTTTCAATTAAGAAAAGGTTTTAGAAGAAGAAATCATGGCGTGTTCTGCCTGCCTGAAGGCCAAGTTCCTAACTTTGAATATCTAGCTATTAGATTTTTCTGGAGTTGCGGTTATGCTATCTTAATTTCATTACTTTTAAGTTATCTGTTACTTTTTGAATTAAGCCGAAGGTTTTGGCTTTTGTAAGCAGCAGTTGGGGACATCTGTGAACTTTATTTGAGCTAATAAAGGAGCTTTCACTCTTCTCCGGACTTTACTTTAAGTAGTACTTAGCGATTATTCCTAAAAGTTCTTCTAACGTCGTACTCCATTTACGATAGCCAAGCATGCAAGACGTTATAAAATTTTAAAAACATGTTTGGAAAAATCATCAAGGAAAGAGAAGCTTTATTTGTCTAATTTTGAGGTATCTCCTTATTTTACACAGTCAATATTTTGTACTGTAGAGTTTTTGACTTCATTTACCATTGCTGTTCAGTCATTAGAAAGGAGACCTTCGTTTGTATTTTGCCACAACAGTTAAACCCGTCCAATAGAGATGTAAGATAAAAAAGCGCGTGTCCGAGATTATTGAGAACATTATTTCACTCACTAATTAAGCAATTTTTAAGATTTTATTATTTCTTTAACCACTTTAGTTTATTTCTTCGTTTTATGTTCTGCTTTTGAATGTTATCCAGTATGAATACAGAAATAAAATTTCTAAAACTGCGCTGCCTTTAAAAAGCAATCTAACGTATTTCATTAACACAGCGGTACAAATCAGGTATAAATATAAAAGCAAATATTCATTTATTATTGTTTTTTTAATTTTTAGCCCAAAGGAGCTTTAGCTCAGAAGGGCTATTGATTTCGTGTTGGCATTTTGCGTCGATTCACTGTAAATGCCCGTATCACTTTTCAATCTGTGTCCACCAAATATTATCTCTCTGTGTTATATTTAAAGAAATGAAATAATAAAGAATATGCATAAATGTATGTATATTTCTTGCATTGCGATAAAACGACGGTACCTAGAGCCATCCAGTTTCGAATAACGTAATCCTGCTGCGAATATGGGCATCTGGAGGCATCCTTGAGGCTCCTAAAAATGGCGAAGTCTAATTAAGATAATATTGAAAGATAAGACTTCCAT
>KK120341.1:0-90749 GCA_000611955.2 Stegodyphus mimosarum
TCAATAACATGAATGTGTAAAGTTTGTGACAACAAGATAAACACAATATATACTGTAAAACTGATGTTCTAATCAATAGTAAATAGTGGTATAGTTTTTTAGCTCCAACAGAATAATTAAATAAATACGTTGTGTACATATATTGGGTCCAGTGTTCTAAATTAAAAGTGAAAACATTTCAAGAAAGTTAAAATTAAATATAGAATTTATTTGATTTTACTGAATAAATACAAATAGTTACATAGGTGGCGGTGAAATGTAAACAGAATTAATCAAAATTTTCATACTCGTCCAAACAGGGAATTTAACATTTCAGAATACAGACGACATTGACGTTCCAAACAGTGAGGTAGTAGTGATGTAAACAGTGATACATTGTAGATATGGTGACTGGTTTCTAGGAGAGAAAAAAAATATATATTAGTTAAGTTTGGACATTTTCGTCGCCCTCCATAGTATCCTTCTCTCGTCTATTTCTTCCGACATCGATGTTTCTCTGATAACGCTGATACTTTCAGCTCCGTCTCCTTCCGTCAAAATGGCTGCATGTCAATCTCCCGTCAGACCTGCCTCGTCAGCAGCTCCCAAGCCTTTTTACTCGAAACGCCAAGACCGCTTGATTGGCGATTTTTGATGGTATGAAAACCGCCAACAGCCCGGCAACCCCAGGGAAAAACCACGCAGGAAGGTGCAGTTCAAGGTAGAAAGAGCTCCATGAATTGGCGGCGAATCGCTGCTAGCCTCGCGAGGGGTCCCATTCCAGCATAGGAAAAGCCTGCAAGTAAGCAAAACATCCCGCCAACCTGACCCTGCGGCAGAGTTAGTAATGTAGAAACTAGCCTCTCCGCAGGGTGCAATTTTTACTAATGTTGACAGAGGTTTCACAGACTACCGTCTGGCGGGCGAAGAAATCGAAAACAAGGTCGTAAATAATTTGGAAGGCAACGGACTGAAATCGAAGGTTTTGAAGGGATAAGTGTAAATTATAGAATTTACAACAATTTAACTTCAATACTGATAAGTACTTAAATAAAAATATAATAATTTCACAGATAATTTTCTTGGGTTTATTCCGACACCAAACACGACCACCATAGTAAGAAATAAAAATTACTTCAGTTAAAATACAATAATCAAGTATGAAAATTTTTATATATTCTCCACAACACTAAAACGACCACCAAAGTCAGAAAATATGGATCCCAAATTTAGCAGAAAAGGGGGCATAATAGAAAAACTTAAATTAAACTTTAAACACCAACTTGTGTAAACAAACTTTTAAAAAGATTGACCTTAAGGATCAACTTATCAAGAGCTTAACATTAACAACCAAGGTTAAGAAAAATAATTAACTAAACAGAATTTAAATAATTAACCAACCAAAAGTCAAGAAGAAAAATTAATTACACAAGCAACTTAAAATCAGCGTTAACCAAAACTGTCAATAGAACAAATTAAATGACTACAATTACTTTTAAACAAACCAAAGAAACTTAAGTTCAACTACAAAAATTAAAACAAATTAAACTTTAAGTCTGAAGCAAAATAAGTTAAATCATTACCTTTAAAACAATTTAAATCACAACTGAAATAAGTAATACATAACAGCTACAATTCATTAACAGCGATAACATTAATTAAGTAAACGCTACAGTTCGCTTAAAACGACAACTGAGCCGAGATGTTTTAATTTGGCTTTTATAAGCTTTTTAATTATTCACGAGAACATTCTTGTATAATGTATTTTCTCGATTTTTCTGGATAGCAACAGCAATTACGAGATATATATTTATTAAATGTTAAATGCACGCGCTCTTGTATTTCTATTTTTCCGGCGTAGCTTTCTTTTACAATTCGTCACACGCTGCGTTTCGCGAGAAAATAAAACAATTTAATTACAATTCTACTGAAAATAGCTAAAGAAATACAAAATCCGTAAAATATATTTAAGGAAGAATGTCTGTTTGCTTGTTCGCGTTACTGATTTCTGATTAATTACGATAAATGTTTTGATAAATGTTAATCGACTAAAATTGAATATGAGTGAAATATTGAATGGAACTTGAGCTTTTACGACCATTTCATTAGAAAGACGAAAATCCTTAAAAACTGCGTGCCATTGTTGCTGATATAATGAGAGAGAATTAATTTATTTTTCTAAAGGAAATTTTATGTGGATTCCATATCGCACCAAACTGAAAAATGTATGATTATGAATCGTATTTTTTGCTTCGTTATTAGGGAAGGATTACAGCACTACCTTTCTATCCGTTGTTAGATACATTACCCTCAGTCTAACTTAATTGGCATCGGGCACTACTATTAAATAAGCAAACAAATTGAAAAAAAAAAACGATTTTGAGTAATAAAATGAGTGATTTTGAGCTCAGTAAGTTAATTATAATTACACTAGTATAACAAAAGTATATATTGTAAAATAATACATAATTAAATTCTTAAGCTGATAATAAAAATTTTGCTACATATATATATATATATTAATAAAATTTGAATTTGCCAAATTTATAAAATCATTTCTGTTGCGAAAACTAAGCGTCTGAAAAGGATCATGCTGCCAATATTTGCAAAAACGTATGACGTCTTACCAATTTCCAAAACATTTGTAATTGAATTTTATGTACTTCGTTTTCAGTAATCAGGTAATCCTTAACAATCAGGTATTCCTAATTTCCTCTAATAAATTTTCCGCTAAATAAATAATTCAAATAAATCCTTTGTTATAATATATAAGCTGTAATAAATAAGAAAGTTGGAATTCATTCCAATGCCATTAAACGTTCTTTTAATGTTAATAGGAATGAATATCTATGCCATATGCAAACTTGTTAAGAAAAACGTTAAGTTTTGAATATGCAGGGTGTTGTAGAAAGAACGCTGGTCTGCAAATAACATTGCAAAGGAGATTCTTAACTGAATGTTCAACAACATTCAGTTAAGAATTTAACGTCAGGAACTGAGATAATATCAGCAGGTTTGTCAAGGAAATTTAACCATTTTTTTTGTGAGATTTTACCTAACACATCATGTTACAGATAGTGTTGTGATTCGTTACAGACTGGATGATGGCTTTACGCCAGCTGAATACTGGAAATAATAGCAACAAATTGTCCCGTGCTGCATGATAGAGGTCGTAATGTCAAGCCATTGGAAGAAAATATATTGTTACGTTATAGGCCGTTTAGTGCAATCCACATAGTTGATCTGAAACTTTTCGGTTGAAGTATTATTTTGTAGGCAAATTACGAACGTAAGACTTTGGATGAAAATCCCTAACATTATGGCAAGAAAACGTTATGATAAACATGAAAGAAATTGTAATCACATTTTCATTGTCTTGATTCTGAATAGCAGATGATTTTGTGAGCTAATTATCAGCCATGTCTTAGTGACATGAGAGATATTTATTCTGTTTCTTAAATATCATTTAAAATTCTGCTTTGAACTTTTCTATGCTCTATATATTCTTGGTTTACATATTCCTGACCTCAAAATCAAACTCCTCTTATATTTAAATTTTCCAGGATTTTGAAAGGCTTTCTCAGATCATCCATTTCATACAGATAGCTGTGAGAACACAATTTTCTCACTAATGGAGTTAATGGTCATCCATTTAGTCGTAAGTTGTACGCGGGAATAAATTCTCTCAGAACTGGTTTTTCTCTCTCTTTCTGACGATGACGCGAAACGGTTGAGTGGGGTTTCGGCCCTCGCTCTTTCCGTAATGGAGTTCGAGAAGATACGAGGAGTTGAAGCTTAATAAAAACGCACGAGGTGAGAAAACGAAAAAGGGATTAAGTCGGCTTGTTCTTAAAAGTTTTCGGAGTGGTAATCTTTTACAACATCTGTGTATTTCGTCATAGTTTTACATTTTTGCAACATTTGTGAATTTCCCCGTCGTAATTGAAGCACGTGACGCAAATTTTGTGAAAGGTGTGAGGTAGTTGAAAAAGGCCTAATGCTAGAACTTAAAAATGAAGTGAATTCTATTCCACGAATCTCTTTTGCGGAAAATAAGTGATATATCGTGAACAGCTGGACTGCACCAGTGCATGTGAGAAAGAATTAATATTTGCAAAGAGCGACAGCCTTCGATGTGAACAAATTAGATCCAAAAGTAATTGGAAGTGTGTGTAGCCGTCGTGTGTAGTCATAATATTTTTACATATTTTAATTAATTTAGATCAAGATGTTATTCATTCATGAATAATTAATAAAATTGATTGATATCATTACGAGTATATTTATTGCACAGAACTGCGCCAAAGTAGTGGGTAAGTGGAATGTTTTTTATATTTCTCTTTCTAGGATTATTAACGCTATGTACTAGGTTTTAGTGTAGGCCAGCAATTATTGGGCACATGTGACTCTCTTTTTGACTCTCAGAACGTGTCTCGTTTAGTATTAATTCACACAACACTGTATAATGTTGAACAGAGGGACCGGAAAGTAAAGTCGTTTCTGCGCATGTAATTTGTCAGATCATTGTGCATCTTAAAAGCGTACCAAAGTCATTTTAAGGTTATTGTGACTTGCTCTCTTCTAAATAACTCAATATTGAACTTTTTGTTTTGCAATTTGGGGTGAAATGGCCAGTCAAATACCAAAAGAGCATATCCAGCATTGTATGCTTTTTGAGTTTCGCAACGATAGTAACGCAACAATTGCGACCAAAAACATTTGCGACGTTTATCCACGTGCATTAGATGTTCGTAAATGCCAAAGATGGTTTTTCAAGTTCAAATGCGGTAATTTTGATCTCTCTGGCTCCTATCGATCGGGGAGACCAACAACATTAGAACAAGACATGCTAAGAGAAGAACTGGAAACAAACCCATGTCAAACAATCAAGGAACTTTTAAACACGCTTAACGAACCTTGGTCGACCATTCAAAAACATTTAAAGCAGATTGGAAAAATAAACAGAGCAGGTGTTTGTGTCTCCCATAATCTATTCGAAGATAACAAAGCCAACCGATCGATCACATGCAAAGTATTGCTTCAACGGTACCATAAAGAACCGTTTTTTGATCGTTTGATTATTGGAGACGAAAAATGGGTCCTATATGATAATCCAAAAAGCAAAAGGCAGTTACACAGTTACATCCCCAAAAAAGCCCTTGTGTGTGTTTGGTGGAGTATTCGCGGAATTGTTCATTTTGAATTTGCTGAAACCTGGACAAATTGTTAATGCAGACCTTTATTGTGAACAACTAGATTGAGTGAACCAATCTTTAATCGAAAAATATCCGGCGACTGTCAACAGAAAAGGCATCATTTTGCAACACGACAATGCAAGCCGAACACTGGAAAATATTAATGAATTGGGATGGGAAGTGCTGCCTCACCCACCATACTTCCCCGATATCGCACCCTCGAATTTCCATTTACTCCGATTCCTGCAACATTTTCTTAGGGGCAAAAAATTTGAAAATTTGGATGATATCCAAAATGCCATCTCGAGATATTTTACTCAAAAACCAATTAATTTTTATCCCTACGGGATTGAAAATCTGCACATAGATGGCGAAAGGTTGTTGATAATGAGGGTGATTATATTATTGATTAAAAATAAAAACTTGTTAAAAATTTATTGGTTTGAGTTTAATGTAAGAAAGCGACATTACTTTCCGGTCCCTCTATTATCACGAAATCCTTTTGTGGAATGAATTTAATAAGAGAAACTAAGGTGAATCAGTAACTATTTCAAATTATAAACGGAAAATGTATTAAGATCGATACCAAACGTTTAATTTGTCAGTAGCCACACAGAGCATCAAACAAGCCTAGCATTGTAGCAAGTTTGAGAATTTTGTTCAGAACGAAACCCTTGCTTGCAACGTAAAGACGCTCTTGAAGTTCAATAACACGCGGTCGATGGTTGAAATCTGATGGTAAAGTGAAAGATCTAATTTTCAGCGTTTTGCAGAACAGTAAACGTATTAAACGATAACCGAGACTTCAAGTATAAAGTTACTTACTTCAAAGTAATTCCACAGCTAAACGTCAAGTGCTTTCAAGTCTATGATCTGCGAAAGCCATCAAGATTCCATTAGTAGATATTTATTTGTCCTCGAAACTAGATGGAATTCGATGCTACCAGATGCCTTTTATTGGTATTAGATTATTTATAAACCTTTCTTTAGATGAAAAGTATCTTGAAAGTTGTAGTTCTAGTGAGAAGGAAGCTGAATTGGGAATTAAAAAATATAATTTTAAAAACTGGGACATATCATCATGTTTATGAAAACAATAAACATAAAATATATTTTTAATCATAGTGTTGAGTAGAAGGCAGCGATAGATATCTTTCGGGATTTTTTGTAATTTCAAGGAAATACCATTCCTTCTTTAAAGCACGAAATGTAATATTCAGTCTGGTAATAAATAAATATATTCAGTCTAGTAATATTAAGTCTTCTGATAAATAGATTGAAAATAAGAAGAAATATATCGCTTGCAATGATTAAAAATATGTAACTACAAGCTACGTTAGTTACAAAAAGTTTCTTTCTTTTTCTGCCTTTTCCGTAACTTGAGATTAGATATGAAAAGGATTTACTGAAGACTGCTTTCCATACTATTGCAGATAGATATTACTAAAAACAATTTTCAAATTATTAAGGAAGTATTCTAATGCAAAAAAAGTTTGTTCCTTTTTAATTATAATAAAAAATGCTAAATTTACTTTACTAGGAAATCTTTTTAAGATATTAAATTAAATTTAGATTTAGTATCTGAAAGAAATGACGATAAACAAATATTCCCTTTTCTGCTTCACTGTTTGCTGTAATGAATAGCAATTTATATAGAGGTTATATGCTTATGATAAAAGAAATAACTGAATATAAAGAATATAAATTAAGTCCTTTGATTTAAGAGAAGCTTGAAATATCTGGAAAAAGAATCAACTACTGAAAATAAAATACGTGCTATCTGAAAATTTCAAATTAGAATCTGATCTTCCGAAAGGAGTTCATCGTTGGGAAATTTGAAGATTAAGATTTAAGAGAAAATTAAAAGTAAAATTTCCAAAAATTTAAAATTTAAAAACAAAATCCATCTGATCTTTATACATCTGATTTTCATTCAACTGTAGAAGTCTAGCAAACAAAAAATACCATTCAGGTTGAATATGAGTTTGAGTTACTAATGGATTTGAAACAATAAAATTCTCAAGCTAAACATTTACAGTTGGCCCTATTAGTTTGTAATAAATCCTAAGAAATTCCATATGTAGAACATAAAATCCTGCATTTAATTTGAGCTCTTCCAAACAATCCTGGAATAAAACAGAAAGAAAAAATATCGGTATGATATTATTCCATCATAAACTATGGCCACGTCGTGACCTTTTTTTCCATATTCGGTAAGAAAAAAGGACTTAATATGCAGCTACACAAAAATTTCACTATATCCTTGTCCACCATCTATTGGAGACAATAAATATTTTCCGCAAGAGAAATGGCAACAATTAACACTTTGCCAAGATACGATATTTGAGCTGCGAAAAATTCTTGATTTAATGTGTTAAAAAAGAAAACATAGAAATGTATTAGAGGCTAATTAACGAAACGTACCAAATGTGAATCGGATTTCATTTATTCCTCATCCCCACCCATAAATAACAAATTTTCTTTCGTAACCGGAATTATAAAAAGAATATTTTTACGCTTAATGCATTAGAATAAGCTACCCAAAAGAAACTTTTCTTCACTTTAAGGCATTCTGTATTTTAATTTCATTAGGTTTTGTTTTCCGATTTTGTGTCAAAATATCTATATTAGAACAATGTTATACATAAATATAGTGTACATACAAAGTCAGACTTTTTTGAGACATGAAAAACACAATTTGAATTTCGTCAATCGGCCCAGTAGAACGGCAGATATAGAAGTGTCCCATCCCTTCCCCAGATGTAGCTATGTTATTATTGTAATTTCTGCAAAGCCCTGTATTTTATAAGGTGAGTCGAAATCAGTTAAAATGTGAAGGAAAATCATTTAAAATGTGAAGTTTCTTTGTATCCAGCTTTTTTTGTTAGATTTTGTTTTACATTCTACCTCGTACGCAAATTTAAGAGAGTAAAATCAAGTGATTGTAACTGCCATCTTAATAATTGTCGCCACCGTTACAAAGCCCAAACTATTTTCTTATTTCCCAGAAAGACTGCATTAAAAGCTACTTGTGCTGCGGATTTGTTCTATTTTAATGGAAGTTCTGACGAAATTATGCCGCCGATTAACAACTGACCGTCGCTGATAATGTACTTACTACCTATTGGGGAAAAACAGTGATGAAGATTAGTGGCTACTTAAGTTATCGGAGGTTTAATATTTAACCAGTATCATGAGTTGCTCAGGCAGTTGGTTCCATTGTGAGTTAATTCTGTCACATCATTGAACAAAATGCTATTTTTGTTATCAAATAGTCAAAGACAGAAATTCACATTCTTCTCAAGAGTTTCATCTTCAAGATTATGGTGTTCATCTTCAGATTCTTGATGCAGTCAATGCACCGCAGTCTTGTGTAAAATGTATGTAATTTACAACGATTCTTCTAGTACTGTAGTGAGGCTACATTAAATGATTTTAAGGATGTTTATTCCTTTATTTGCACACTGGTCATCCTGTCACTTTTGCGCGGCGGAAAGTTGGCAAGCCTTGTCTATTTATGCACTAGGTCGAAGGCATTGAATACTTATTAATGTACATTTTTTAATGATATGTTTGCTTTTAATTGAAAACATATCTAGAGAATGCAAAAAGAAATATGATGAACAGATTTTTATCAGACAGAATTTGGAGTTAGAAAATGGACACTGGTACTCACTTGTTGCAAGTTCTGATGCTACGTGTTTACAGAACATAAGCGTTTCATTTGGTTACGTTATAAAAGTTGCATTTAGTTACGTCATAAAGGTTACACTGATCAGATATGATCATCAGATCAGTACATCAAATCTGATTTATGGAACTGATATATTAGGTCTGATTTACGGAAGTATCTGAGGCATAATTTTCCATCTTATTAATTTCTGAATCCAGTAATGTGTTATCCTTTTGTAATGATTAAGTGAGTTGAAATACATTGAAGCTGAAGAGAGGTTTTCTGAATCAGTGATATATTTACTTAGGAAATCAAGAATTAAGCCTTGGAAACTGCGAACCGAATTAAGAACCTGGAAAGTAAGTCTCAGAAGAATCCTTGATTACGAGCTAATAGAAAATTGTGATGCTCAAATGAAGGAGGTTATTGATAACATTGCAACTAGCAGATAATATGAAGCTGCCAAAAGGGCTAGTGTTAGATGTTCATTTAAAGGGTCTTTCCCTCATCAGAGAGCGCCAGGGGTTCCACTAGTGAGAGAAATTAAAATCTTGTTTTTTTTTATTTCTTTTTGTAAACAGCAGAGACTTCGGTTTTTGAATCCGTGTGACGGACGGATAAATTGATTCGTACAGCCATGAGATAAAAAGAGAGGCTGTACAAGAAAATGTTTTCAAATATTAAATTTTTCCTTTTGAATGTTGTATGTGAATAAAATGTGATGTCAAGAAATAGAATTGTTTTTTCTGTAAAGAAGATTTTCAGCTGCAACATCACGGCTAATTTCACCGATACATCGGAAAAGGTATATAAATTTTGTTCTTGTTTTTTAATCAGTTAAATAAAATTGAACCTGCATACGTCAGTGGATACTGACAGCTTCAATCAACAGTAGTTGATCAATTACGTAATTTAATAGCTAGCATAGATTAAGGAATCACCACCCTAACTGATCGCCGTCCTAATTGCATATAACGCAAATTATACTGCTAGACCTATTTCTAGTGTTAGGCAAAAGAAATGCAATGAAGAATTTACTAAATTGTCGCAACGTTAATGAATGAGAAAGTTACAGTATTGATTTCAATAAAGAAAGATGAGAAAAATTCGATAAAACGTAGCAGAAGTAAGAGAAGATTATGGTGCAAGATACAAAAGAATAAAGAAAAGAAAGTTGATACGTACTTCCCCTTGTTCTATAGTATTCCATATATACATTCCAAATAGCAAGAAAGATTGAATTCTTCAGATATGCTATTGGAACGATTCCTAACCAAAAATTAGTGAAATGCTGGATCCATGTGTCAGATCAAAACTTGGAAGGCATTAAATGAAAAGTAATCGAATATTTTCGTACCTTGAGATAGAACCGTTGTCTTGCGAAAGTAACCGACAGTTAGCTCCAAATATTATAAAAACTATTTATTGAACTTTCATAAATAAGAGAGATACGGGCAGATTAATAATTAGTATTCAAGTATATTTTATAGTGCAAAGTGAATCTATATACGAGAGTTCTTAAATAATGTTATCTCATGTGTAAAGAGAAAAAGTAAAGAGTTGCTAGTATCTTACAATTACAATGAACAAACAACTCACCATGTTCCTGTCTAGTAGCCGAGTGATTAGGACCACTGAATATTCAGAATCCGACCGAATTCGCCCATGTGTAACGTAAAGAGAGCCATTTTCCCTTAAAGAGCTCTTTAAGAAGGCTTCTTAGGCAGTTAGTCCTCCTTTGTTTTTCCGTATTCAAATAATCTAATCTAGCTTTTTATCATTGTCTATCCAAACGTCTAAGCGAGACACCCGTGGTAGCAATGATTATAAGCGATTTAAAGAAAGGGGTCTGAGCTACCGACGGCCTGAACGTAGCGAAATTTGTAGTGGCGCAGAGCTAGCTCGACCTAGAATATTATTTGTTGGAGTAGAATAGTCTTCAGCGATGAGTACAGCTTCAAACGGAACCACGATGACCAATGCAGATGTGTTTGGAGGCACTCAGGACAGCGGTTGCATAGTGATCTGACTGACACTCATAGCACTACCAGGAAAAATGTTCTGAGGTGTCATTTTATTTGACACAAATCCTTTGAATGTCATCTGTGACACCTGCTCGGAATGACGGTACTTCAACACGTCTCATTATGTCACCCTTCCTTTGAAAGCCACTACAGCATATATTTCAATAGGATAATGTCCAGCCGCATATGACAATCATTTCTACTGATTGTCTTTATTCTTTCCAAGCACTTCACATGTCAACTAGATTGCGAGATCTTTCGCCGATAGACTACGTTTTGTGATTGATGAGACATGTTTGGTGTCATCAGACATCAAACTCACTGATCTAACTCGAGAACTGGAGAGAGTTTGGTAAGAATCCTCTGGAAGATTATCCTTCAGTTCTAAGAGTTAATGTTCAGCCGCGTAATAGCTTGAATAAAGACCAACGCCTTACTGATTTATTCCTATTTCTCCTGGATAAAATATCTCATTCATCTGAAATTTTACTCGTTTTCAATACCTATACATTATACTTTATGAGTTTTTGTCTCATTCGGATAACTCTTACTTGGTGCGTCTTTTTTGTCTTAAAATGTATATATATGCTATATTTAAGGTATATATTACAACCTTTTTCTTTATATCTTATCTTTTTTATGACATTCATACTGCTTTTGTTCCTCTTGCTCGCATATCGAAACCCTATTTAACCTGCATTATGCTACCTGTAAGTATTATATAATACACCGCTGTCTTATTGTTCTTTCCTAAAACGTATGCTATTGCAAATGTTTATATTACTTATATTATTGTACATAAATGTTATTATTTTCCATATCAACATTATACGATATTGCCAGTATTGTACTATACTGTAAACTGCCGCTATCGTACGTGTCAATTACTATATTTCCTATAAATCTGTTCGTATAGTCCAGTTATATTTTCTGAAGAGAACATTTTCTTAATTTCTTCCCAAAACATTTCCCATTGGCTTGCAAAAAGACTAAGATTACAGGCAGGGAAGCTGTATAGTTAGCTTTGGGTAAAAAACGTGTCCATTCTGTGTTCAGTCTTTCCATTCCGCTGTTAAAATGCTACCATGCGATCGAAAACACGTTGAAACAGGTATAAAATAGACATTTGTAGCATACGCAGCTGAGTGAACCTTGTGAGTAAATTGCTCGTGTATGTTTAAATTCTGCATTTATGAGTACTTTCCCAGATATATATATATATTTTGCTATGGAAAAATGAGAGAAAAAAATTAATTTGGATATTTTTGTTTCGTAACAAAAGGCTTCGAGAGGAATATAAAAGCAGAGGAAAGTGAATATTGTTTGTGACCTGAAGAAGATTTGTGTGGCAAAGTTTCTATTATTACGCAACTTTTTTATGGATCATACTTCGTTATCTAAGTCCTGGATAACGAAAGGTAGTGCGTGATATATATATAATCTGAGAAGTTACTCTATAGGCGAACTGGACTTGCAGCTGCCGACGAAAAGCAAATTCTTCGTACTGAATCTGGATTACTAGGCTTGTATGATTTTCCCATTAAACTTACGTTGTGTAAAAGATATGTGTGCCCCCTGGTTTCTGAGTTTTAATAATAATGAAGCAACACATGACATTAATTCAGATGCTTTGGGCAATCATGAAATGAGCTCTGCCTGAATTACATAACAAGAAAGGTATTTGTTGGAAAATATTATGAAGGGCAAACAAATAGCAATTTGAAAAGGTCTGTGAAAATTTTAAGCACTGTTGTTTCCATTACCATAATTAGATTACATCATCATTTTTGTTTATGATGCAATGGTACATTAAATTGGCCCAAAACCGCTGTAAATTACTGTGTATTTACAACGCCGTTTCACAAGAATGTTAAGTGTATGGCTTCCTTTCACGTACGATATGATATATAAGGACGCTTTACATTTTGCTTATTATTTGTGATAATAAGCATTCAGGGTCACACGAGAAATTATTTGAAGTAAACTTCTGTAGGTTTTACAGAAGAAACTATATCATAGTTTTTAATTTAGAAATTTGATTTTGCAGTCAATTTGAAGAATTCTGGTAGCTGCTACAATTTGAAGAATTCTGGTAGCTTTCATTATTATATAGTAATATATATTATTATAAGAAATATATAATCAGGTTTTGTTTACCGTGTTAAATTACTCGCTCAAAAGAAGAAGCCTGTAGATTTGTGCGAGGAATTTGTGCTTTAACCGAGAATCGGAAGACTCAGCTAATGGAAGTTGACTTTTCAATACCAATGTCCAAATTATTAAAAGATGATTTTTAAATTAAAAAATAAATAAGTAGTTTAACGTTTTTATAGAGATGCAGATTGCTCATCCAAATAAATTATACAAAGATATGTGTTCACTGATGAAAATGCTTTACTTTTAAGTGTTTTTAGTTCTTTCATTTTCTATATGAATATATGTCATGATCATTTATAATAAATGTTGATATTTAAATATGTAACTCACATTAAGTAAAAACTAACATTAGTTGTGCCCTTTCGTTGGAAGATCATACGCTGGGCGCACTGTCGAAATCGTTTGATTAATTATAATTGAAAGAAATCATCATAGACATTTAATTTACAAAACCAGTTCCCTGTGTGAATTAAGAATACTGGCAGAGAAAAATTTTATAGCACTTATTCCCTCAAATTTAACCGTGCCATTATCATTTCCTGATGAAGTGTAAGGAAACATTTTTGCAGATATCAAAGTTTAAGTCTTTATAAATACCTGACTGATGTTACTTACTCGCAAGCATTACAGGTTTTTGGAATCCCGGATGTTCAGTGTGAAATATTTAACTGATGGTGGGGTGAATGGCCCTTTAATGGAGTCGTAGCTAGGGTTTTCAACGCATGGGGACAAATGAAGATTTCGTGACCCCTCCTAATTTCCAAGAATGGAAAACATTTAATTCTAAAATTTTGTAAAAACAATTTGGCGCCCTGTGAATGCTGCACCCAGGAACAGATGTCCCCCTTTTCCCCCATCTCACTATGCCTATGCCCTTTAAATGACATGTAGTAATCCCAAATATACTAGAAAAATCCTTGTCACTTTTAATTGACTGGGATCTGTTCTTTCAAATAAACCTATACTTCAGTTAGCTGGCGTCTTGTTAATAGTAATTAACAAAACATCAAATAATGGTATTAGACAACTTATTTAATTTTTGAGCATAGTTAAAATATAAGATTCGGTCATTAATCTTTTATTTTGTGGGATAATCTTGTAGAGACATTAGGTTATTTCGAAGCATCAGACATGAAAAAAGAGCAACGCCTTCGCCGGGAATCGAACCAAGGACCTCTCGGTTACGCGTCGAGCATGCAGACCACTACACCACGAAGGCATGCGAAGAAGGCGGGAGAAATACCTTACAGTCTACTTAGATAAGCAGAATATTTCACAATAAAATTGTTTAAAGCATGAATTAATTTTGAATGACTAATAAGTCGTGCACTGTTAAAAAAAAGGACAGTTCTATATCTCCTGTTCTACTGGGCCGATTGATGAAATTCAACAATGTCGCGAAAGCGCAACTTAGGGTATGTATTAGTTTTATATATAGCATTGTTCTAATGAAGATATTTGACACGAAATCGGACCTTTTTCTGAAATGACAAGCCGATTTTTTTCCGTATTTCGATTTTGTTCCAAGTTTTGTAAAAATCGCAGTTTTTGAAAAATTAACTCTCAAAATTTTAGCGCCTCAGTGTTAATTGAATTTGGTATATATTTTAAATATCTCTTTTTTTTATTAAACTTATTTGATTTTTCCTTTCATTTTTCGAAATTTAGGTTCATTCCAAATAAAATTCGCCGATTTTTTATGATTTATCTTCAAAATTTGTATTTTAAAATACTTTTTATAAATTTTTCGAAAAAAATTCTTAATTGTATATAACCTATAAAATATTTGCCATCATCCTATAGAAGATGTATTTCTAAGCATACCTGCATAGAATTTGAGTTTTTTATTCAAAATTTCCAAAGATATGCGTGAATTTACATATTGGCGCGTTTTGAAATTTGGCGTATTTGTTATAACCGATAATAACGAAAATGTGGTTTACGCACGCTGTTAAAATTATTTGAAAGTATGAACGATGAAATTTTTTTCCGCACGTGGACAGTGAAAAAAAGGAAAGGAAAATATGTTGCTATAAATTAAGAAGTTGGCCAAGTGAATTATTCTCGGCGCAAACCGAAAAAAAAATCCGCCAAGGTAAATTTAAAAAATTTTCCATAACTTTCTCACTTAAAACTACAAAATTTAATATCTAGGCATAATTTGAGTTGTAGAATCGAAATATGAAAAAAAAAAATGGTGTGTTGTTCCAGAAAAAGTCCGATTTTGTGTCAAAATACCTATGTTAGGGCAGTGCTATATATAAATCTAATATATATCCTAAGTCGCTCTTTCGAGACATGAAAAATGCAATTTGAATTTTATCAATCGGCCCAGTTAGAACGGGAAATACGGAACTGTCCCATATTTTTTTCCTCCCGCAGTGTACATAATATTTCTCAGAATATGCGTCCTTTTCTGGAAGCAAAAAAAGTTTCCATCAAGCATATCGCAGGTTGTAGGAGGTCCTTTTTCTGTCGATAAGAGAAAGCTATTGCTAAGACATTGTAGATGTTTACCATTGTCATTGTACGGCTTTAATGCACATCTACTGATATCTGTTTCAAAACCCTTTATGTCCTTACTTTTGCTTTCTTTACAGCACATACGTTTGTCTTCTTATTAATATTTTAGATTTGTATAAGTGTCATTGTGAAGAGTACGATTTAATTAAGAATGAATACTTGTCATAAATATATATATATATTTAAATATTTTCTCATAGCTTGAAGAACCACACGAAAATGTTTTTCTCCCTTACCTTTAAGTTAGATTTCATAGTAATTCATTATATGTTTTACCTGAAATCTGTTAGAGTAACTCAGAGAGTATTCCTTTAAAAACATGTGTCGTAGAAGTTATACTTCCGACAGAACTCTAGTTATTTGGATCACAAAATCCTACAAGGCGAAGTAAAATTAAGCTTATTATTAACTGTGCGTTTTATATATTTGATTGTTTGAATTAACAATCCGAGTTAAAGTACGATGGAAATATGATGCAGAACTGATTTTCTGTACTTAATTGTTACCTTTGAAATTTGTTGTGTTAGGATAGCATGTGAAGCTCTACATATCATAAAATCAAATAATTTACTAATTGAATATTCATTCATGGTATCCTTGCAGTAAATTTTCTCTGTATTTTTTATAAAATTTTGCAAATAAATTCATAGAAATATATATTATGATTAAATATCTATACATCAAAAAATTAGTTAACAACATTTAATTTAATTCTTCTTAAAGTACTGCTATATTTAACTTCGTAGAGAATTTATTTAAAAGAATTAAGACAGCAGATTTTCCATTAAGCAATTCTTAATTTTGATTTCTACTAAAAATAAGTAAAAGGTATCAAAACTCCTGTTCAAAATATTTAACACATATTCTCAAGAAATGCAATGCTACGCAAAAGTTATTATTATTTACTTAACATTTAATTGTAGTAAACGTATAAAAATTATTTCAAGTAACAAATTAAATTGTTTTGCTTTTTACCGTTTTGATAAATAATGAACAACAAAGACTTCATGTTTAAAATCGAACTTTATTTTTTTGTACACGATCATCTTTTAATGAAGGTAATTTTTATATATGTATATATATATATATAATACATACACACAGAGAGAGAATCGAATGCTCTTTCACGATGTACAAATAAATTTTTGCGTAGAAACGACGAGTACATTTCTCAACCTTTCGCAGTAGCTCATAAGAATCGATATATTATCGATATCACGTATTTGGTCAAGAAGGCACTGATTTGCACAAACAGTTTATATTCACGACAAAGTAATTTTTACGAAAAATCAGTATTTTTACTGAGAAACTGCTTATAGATAGTGAGGTTCTGAGCGATAGGAAAATTCAGACATTCCAAAAACCAAATTTGATGATGAAAAAGTTCTATTTGTGACGGCCAAAATTAAAAGGTTTGATTTTGAAAGAAGGGTTAATTTCAGAAAGAATATATTACAAATCTTTATCAGAAAGTTATCATTACATTTCGCAACTGATAAATGAAAGTTTTGAAAAAGTGCAAAGTACAGAATTTCAGCAAGCTGAATAGAATCTCAGTAAGTGGTTTTGGAGTTTACATCAGTGTAACAAATTTACCTTTTAAATATTTTCTTTAACTCCTATAATATAAGTAATTTCTTTTTTTCACTTTTTGATGTGAATTTTCAAGTTTTAAAGTCTTCATAAAACTTTAGAAATAGAATAAAATATTTTCAGAAAGAAAATCGTCATTATTTTACGTTATTTCTAAAACTTTAATTTCATTTGGAGAAGTCCAAAAATTATTGTGATTTGTGAAACATATTCACTAATTCCAGGTTTTTAACCTGATACGAAACTTATTTTATGCACGGCTTTTCATTGAAAAATGTTTACGCATTTTTTCCTCTCATCATATGCTTCATTGTAAAAATTGCAGTAATTGCATTATGCATTAATCAGAGTTTTAGATGGCCATATCCTGATTACCGATGCGTTTTAGGCATTATCCGTTAAGAATTATCAAGCGTCCTTCGTGTTTGATTAAAAACAAAAAAATAAATCACAAAAATATTATAGAATTATTTAATCTGTAATTTTTGTCAGTCAGATTTCGTAATCATGTAAGAATCCGCATTCGACAAGGATTCGAGTCTAAGCATTTCTCATCCCATACAAAGGCTATTTTGCCGAATGGGTTATCTGTAATCTTTAATAATTTTAGACAACAACTTTAAATACGTTTTGGCTGACGATAGTTTTGACTAATTAACCGTAATCTTACCTTAGAGTCCTTCTTCACATTTTCACCTTCCAAACGGGGAGCGAAATTTCCCAAATAGATTTAACAAGAGTGCATGGATTATCAAATCTATTGTAACATAGGGCATAATCGTCTGGTTTTCCTTCCATTGTTCCGTGACAATGATGCACAATTATCAAAAGATTGTTAGAAATAAGAAGAAAATTTATTGCATTTTATCGATGTCTACATCAATAAAATGCAATAAAATATTTACGCTAAATATTATTTTAAAAATTTTATCTTGTTACAGTTAATGCAATCAATCATGAAAATATGCGTAATTTTCTGCAACATAGCAGCAATACCAGTTAAGTGAACAATCACACATAAAGCACTCTTTAAAGCCCTGCATATGGTTGGGCTATCTATCTTTCTTTCTACAACTGCAGGCTGGCTCCGTTGATCGAACAATCTTTGCTTCAAAATTTTCTTGTATTGCAAGTTTCTCATGGTGTCTTTGGTGAAGGGGTAAGTAACTAATATGCTTCAGATTTTTTCAGGAGTCAAAAGTTGGGAGGGGAACACGGCGAGTGCTGGACTAGCTAAAAGTTCAGGGATGGATAAAGTGTGCATTGCGGGTGGGATAAAGCTGGACTGAGTATAATTTGAATTTGAAGTTATTTCCACCTTTTCAGAAAGAAATGAAGAGGTTAAGAGATCGAAATCAAAGAACGTCTATGTAAAGAAGGAAAGGTTCCATAGACGTAATATAAAACAGTTTGCTATTACGCGGCTAGAAAGCGGAAGAAAAAAATCGCCAAGGGATTTGGCGACAGAACCTGGCTGCGAGAATTTGCCCCGTTTTCTCCAAATCCCCGCTATGCGCACTGGAAATTGAGGAACACATGTTAAGAAAAGATGCTCTTTGACAAAAAGTTTCTTCTTTGACTTTTCGCGATAATTTAAACTTGAATTTTCGTACTTTTTTTTGCTCAAAATAACTAATCCATTAATTTATTTATTTGCGCGGAAAATTATTTTCTTTTACTTTAAAGTTTAAAAAATTTAAAACGATATTTGTTTTATGAACTCTTGATAAACGTGACCTTCAAGCATCGACGCCGGCTTCGAGCTTCGGCGACAGCTATTTCGCGCATGCGTAGCTGTTTCTTTCTATGTTGAGATGGAGCCATTCCTGTTGCTTAGAAGTTTTCCTTCTTAACAATACATATTCTTTGTCTAAACAACGAATTCAGATGGCCAAGAAAATTCCTTTAAAGAATATCTCCACTTATTCTTGTCTAGTGTGGTGTAACATCATCCGGTTGCAGCCGAAGTTTTGATGTTAGGCATGTCAGTATGTTGCATTATGTTATGCGCAATTTTCATGTGCGACTGCAATATTACATTGATGGTAATAAAACACCTTTATAATGTAGTTTTTAAGATATAAATATATATATTAATGATTTGGAATACACTTTCTTTTTATTTCTAATACTATTCTCGAATATTTCTACTCCATTTCTTAGTTAACACTGTTATGAAAACAGTTAGATTCTTACCATCTAATCAGCATCTTATCCATCTTATACAATATGTTTCCTTTGTTCGATAGCAACTCGAATAACGTCGCAATAATCCAAGATCTTTTCCAGCCTCAAACGGAGCTACTAACTCAGTTTCCTAGAGGTAAAAATCGAGAATAGAAGTTTCTGTGTAGAGCTGAAACTGATAACATTTACTTTGATATGAAGTATAGCGATTGGGCCTTTCCAAGTCCATTTCGCAAACTATATAAGAGTTACTGGAATTCGTAAACTATTGGAAATAATTTGCAAGATATTTTAAATTCGCAAACTGTTTCAGAAACATTGATATTCCTGACAAGAAAGTTTAAAATTAATTATAAATTATGTAAAAAAAAACAGATATAAATAATTATCATTCTGAGTTTCCTAAAGAATTATGTATTTGGTAATTGGATAACTACTGATTTTGTAAGTAGCGTGTAAGGATTTTGAAAAGCTAAATCTCAGACTCAAATTTTTGATATAATTCTATAAAGAATGCATGTGTTTAAAATGAAAGATAACAGAACAGAGGGAGAGGGAGAGGTTTTTGAAATTTCATTGTGAATTTTTATTATCCTTTCTGGGACGAAAGAAAACGTTTTAAGGAAATATAATTTTATAACAATTCGTATATACCGAGAAAGTATCCTAAGAGTTGAATTTATTACACTGTTATAGCTGCTGACTAAATAAAAAAAACTGTACCCTGAAAATCAAACTGATTGCTCTAGGTATGCTAAAAATGTATCAGAGCATCAATGCATTACTTAAACGCGTTAACTCAAAATCTGTGTTATTCCGACTTCCTTTCAGAATTAGCAGATAGTACTTTGCGACTGCTGTGTAGAAACTATTAAATACTTTCACCCAAAAAAGTTCGAAAGTACGATTATATTACTCAGGACAACAGGTGCAGTATTATACATTATTGCAACCGATCCCTTATTTCTGAAAATTTCTTCAGAATTTACTGTATGAAACTTTGACATCATACAAAAATTCAAATTCATTTCTCGAATCCTTGTACACTGAGTAGTCACAAAACGTTAACTGAGGTATTGTGAAAATCTGAAACATCTTGAAAGAACCAGAAGTTATTTTGTTTCAAAGGATACTTGCTTACAACAAGTAAAGTACAATTAAATAAACTGATGATAACATTAACATTTTAGTTTAAGCAAACATATTCCCTTTTCGTTGACTGTATAACAGAATGACTTCCATTCTTCGATCGATATTCAGTGCGATTTTCAAATGATTTTATTTTGAAAATGTAAATTTTAAGCTCGAAATATTTCTTACAGAATACGATATGTTACAATGATATATTTTTTTTAATATAGAGATCTCAGTAAATAAAAGATAAAATTACATAGAATTTGAATGAATATTCCATATACCACAGATTATTAATTTTTTTTGAGTTTTTACATTATTTGAAAAACAATATTTATACACATGCACTAATACACCATACCATATGTCATTATGTAATCTTCTCATACAAAACTAATATTTCTTAGTGCAATATTTCTTAGTATTTTTTTCGCTTTGTTTCTCATTCCCACGGCCTAAACCATCTATTTCTTATTGTTTTCCATCTTAACTATTACTCTTTCTTTCCTATTTCTAACATTTCTGTTTGTTTCCCATCTCTACCACCTACCCAGATCTAAGTGATTTAATAATGCTTTCTTTAATTTTAACATACTTTTTACATAACATTTACGTACCGCAATACTGCATTTAGACAGAAATGATAACATCTGTGTTGCTGATGAAATTCCAAGGAATCTGCTTCTGAAAAAGTGCGCATTTTTCAGTCACTGCATCAGAATTTATTTTGGTAAAATTTGTGGCAGTCTAACCGCTTTTTTAATGCATTCATTCAACTCTGATAAAGATATTTACAATTGCATTCAAATCATGTACTCGTATGACCTGATGTAGGACTGTCTGCATTAAAATACTACATATTTTTTGCGCGAAAGCACTCTTACATTTAAATACCTTTAGCTAATGCGTTAATAAATGTCTCGCATTGCATACCATCAGACATTCAGTGTCCTTCCCTTTTTCAAAACATTCAGTGTCAAGGTATAATTTATGAAGTATATTAAACTGTTGTTTATGTAAGTATTCTTGAACTGTTACTTAACAAACGTGCAACAGTAAAACATTAAGCGAGAACAAAAGCTTTGGTCGTCGTAAATGTATCAAAAAAGTGACCAGGCCACAAAATTATATGAGCAAACAGGGAAGATATGACGGCTCACAGTTAGAGAGTCGATTTCATCAGGAACCCAAAGCACACTTTTTAAAGTCATAAAAAATGCCCATCCAAGGTTACCAAAGAGGGCTGATTCTGTGTTCCCTCGTGGTGCATGTGGGGTGGGTGAATAACTATTGTCTTTGTTTTGCCGGATGTCAGGTCGACTGCAGACACTCCTAAGGCCATTGTCGCACCTCCTGGTTTTAGAAGAGGATCATCTGTGCCCAGGGGCGGAGGTGGAACGAAGAGAGTTGGATCTGATGGGATTGCCTCGTTGAGCAAGGAGCCTCGGCGAATATCTGTGACAGTTACCTCTATTTCAGATGTACTGGAGTCACACCCGTCCTGAAAGGAAACGAAGTATGTGAGGTATTGCTTATATGTCTTAAACATTACTTAATTTTACTGTTAGCATAAATAAAAAATAAAGACAATTCTGCATAAATTTAAAGCCAAGTAATGAAATTTATTGATAAATTTGTACGTTATATAGATCCGTTAAACTATTTATATTCTGCAAACTGTACATAAATTACGATAGTGGAGATGCCGTAAGACTCTCCTTGTAGTTACACTCATATTTATATACATTTAGCTTGGTAAGAATAACTAAAGCAGTCTCGTGCTTGTACTTCTGCACATATAACTATGTAGCATTTTAAAATATTTCGTAAATTTAAAAAGTCTGCGCATTTTAGAAGCACATAAGAAAAGAAAAAGAATTATAATAAATTGTTTTCAATTAATAAATTTATCGCAGATCATGCTTTTTTGTCAAATCAGACTGCATATGCAGTGATAAACAGAATATGTGAATTGGTAAAAATTTTGAATTTTACATAAACATATATTATTGCCTTACCTAATCATATAATATTGTCTTACCTAATCCTATATTGTTGTCATATTTCTTGTTTAAAAATGATGCGATTTTACAATATCTTGAATATAATTTGAGAAATCGAGGTTTCGAAAACTGACAACTGATGTGATAAATAAGGATTAATATTTCAAAGTAAACAATTCTAAACAGGTACTACATTATTCATCAATTCAGTCATAAACAGTTATTCAACTAACAGCGAATTATCAAATTTATCAGATGCATAATGTTTCGCATACCATTTCAGTTTCTAAACGTATGGTACTATTTTTCTTAAAGAATACTAGCAAGTAGGGACTCCTTTTACATAACGGAAATAGTAATCAGTAACATGCTAATTGAGCAACATAAAAGGAAACATGATAACGAAGCTTCATTTTTAAGTCTAAAAACGTATGCAGTTAATTTTTTTGATTAATTACCATGCAGAACTCTCACGTGTTTTATCAGGATACCGACCAAGAAGTCAATCTTTTGGGATGCGCCCATCCATCACCTGCTGTTGAAGACTAACAGAAAAAAAAGGAGGGGATAACATCCTTTAAGTAATGTCATTACTCTACAAAAGGTTATTAATCTCTTTTGGTATCAACTTTACATAGCAAAAGAACCTCAATGAAGCTGTATGAGCTGGGATGCCACTAAAATATTTTAATACAATATGGTAAGAGATTCTGAGGAGTTTTTTCCGCACTCATACGAAGCAAAGTGACGATCTAGAGTGACAGAAGGAAAAATGGAAAGGAAATTAAATGGATGACTTTCAGTCGGATACAGTGGACAGATTGCTTTGACAGATATAGGACAATACTTTTATTTCTTTAAAAAACTCGGATGTTGTCGAGAGAAGATGATAAATGTGACAGATGGCACATTAAACCCGACTAAATCCATATAGTAATGCTTAAATTTTCTCTTATCTTACGTTTTTTTAATGATTACGAATTATGAAATATAAGTAAATGAATTGCATGTGTTTTAACCCTTTGAGGGGCGGTATATAAAAGAATTTAATTTGTGGTAAAATTTTGCATGAATTATATCTTATGGACCCTAAGAACAGAAAATTAAGGCTTAAAAAAAATCTAGAGTGAAATCCTGAATTTTGAGAGCCGGTATATATTTTATACCGGTGCCCCTCTAGGACATTTTTTTTCCATGGAGCTACCATCAGTTAATTTTTGTTTTTTAAATCTATTATTGCATACTTTTGATGTATGTCTATAAAAATGAGTGCTTGGTTATAGTTATGTGAATCTGAAGTAAAAAACTTTTGAAATTTCACTAGAAATTTAAAATTAAAAAAAAAAATTATATTTTTAGGAACTTTGATGATGATAGTCAGCTGAACATACTTATGTAAAATACGGGGTAAAAAGCTTTTGAAAGTTATTTAAATTCAATATTATCATTTAATGAAAAAAATTAGCAAATATATCCCTGCATGCGTAAACCATATCACGCTGTAATTGAACTAGTATAATAAGCTGAAACTGCCTTTTTCACTGCCGAAGATAAATGTTTGCATCTAAAATTGACCTTATGTATTCGCTCCTTTCACCAATAGTGAAGACTTATTTCAAAAACCTGTTACTTATATCCTAACCGTGGGAAAAAGTTTCTGTTGTGTTCCCTAGTCTCCTTCTGAAATTAACAAAGACGTGGATAACATAACGCAAAAAAACAAGCTTTCAAATCAGCACTTTTTCCATTTCTCTAGCAGATGCAAAAGTGCATTCCTTTTTCCGGTGTTTGTAAGTGAAATTTCCTTTTGTCTGATCTTATCACTGCCCCATTGTGGAGGTAGCTTGACCCTCCGCACTACCAAATTAGCTATCAATCACCTCTTTTCATTTTCACTGCATTCTAAGGTTTTAGAAAACAGGAAGTAATGGGTGTCTTTCAGGACTAACATGCCACATTTAACCCCTACAATTGTATGATGTTTTGACGCCAGACGACAGTTTGGAAATCGAAGTTTTTCTCGAGGGAAAGTGGTGAAATTAAAAGTGGAAAGTGGTGAAATTAAAATTTTAGCTGGAGTAAACTAAGGATAAAAAGAAACTAAGATACTTTTATTCATACTTAGCACAGGGTCAGTAAAGTCCCCATCCACCCATGAACATAATATTTAATCCAAAATAACTGGTAAATTAATCACAAATAATTAATTATTACATCATAAACAATTATAATATGAAGTAATTTGCGTCATCCCACAGAATAGAGAAAGGCCTGGTGCTGCCATCTATTGGCATTGTACCCTTTGTATGCGCGCCGGTATATTTTATATACCGGTTTTAAAATCGTATAAATAATCTTCTTTTAATTAACAGTTTTCATTTAAATGCAGCAAATATATAATATTTAGCATTTGTACGTCATACATTTGCAGATTTTGTATTTTTTCTTCCCCTTCAATAGAATTTATGAATCTTCAAACATGATACCTTAAAACGAGGTATATTAATTTCATAATTGCAAAATATTGAGCAATCATAGGGTAGTGCTGCCATTTAGAACCAAAAGAAAACACTAGAAACTCAAGATTAGAACTTTTGGTGTAGAAAAATTATCACCTTTTAGGAGGTTAAAAAATTGACAAACATCCGGTATATTTTTTATACCGGTGCCCTTCAAAGGGTTAACACAAAAGAACTAAAATATCAAATATTTATACGAAAGGGTTGACTTGAATTAATCGTACTCATGTTGAAAGCAAACATCCAAGTGCATCATTTACACCGGCCAGAATCGCTTATTTTGTATTCGGTAAGTAAGCATTTTCTTCATACATGCGGATATACTAATATCCGGTATACACTTAAAAGTTTATTATCCCTCATAGTTCATTCCCATTCACATAAGGAAATATACTTGATGCTATTTCATCATAAAAAGGCCAAGTTGTGAAATTTAATGAATCTTCTGGACCAGACGAGAGATTTCACAAGTAGATTCTAGCGCTAACTAATCCTGTTTTAACGCATTTCTTGATTGAATTTGTACGTTATAATCATAAAGAAATTGGAGTGTAAAAACTCCAAATATTTCCGTAAGTCAGATGTCCATACAGTGGCGTCGATGTTCGCTATCATTTTCAGCTTTGTAATCACTTGTCGATTCATACACCGTCTCTTACTCTTAGGTAGCATAAAGTAACTAGACGTTAGAAGACTGTGCAGGGAATTATCCCTCAGTATGACGAAGTCCCTTTATTAACTCAAATTACTCTCTCAACTCACTCTTTATTAACTCAAAATAAAATTCACAAATGACACCGACTCGTGCTTACAAAAGCCAACCCCTTTGGATTAGTTCAAAAAAGGTAACGAGTAACTTAAAATTAAATGTAGTTAAGTTTAGTCTAACGGCTTCACAGGTTACTTAACGTGCAAGCTGGCTCTGACTCGTGAAAGTTGGCTTAAACAATCCTAATAGCAAGAAGCGCTCGCTCAACGTCACAGAAATCTATCGCTAGCAAATCAAAAATAGCAACATGGCCTTCAGGCAGACAGAACACCTTTAAATTCACCTTCCGAAACCATCCCTTAAATACTAGCATCTTTCCACGTCACTTGAATAAATACACGTTCGCTAACTCATTTATATTCTGGCTAGAAAGCGTGAGTTGAAAGTAAGAGCGATAGGAAAGGTTGCTTCAAAATAAAATGAGCTGTTAAGTAAATTAAATAAAACCCTACAAAGTTTAAATTACATGAAATAATACAATCAAATACCAAAAATCCGCTGACCTGAAATCCACTAACTTCTGAAATCCGCTTTGCCTCTCAAAATATAAACATTCAATTTATAAGTTCCAGAAATCCAAACATGGAGAACGAAATATCGAAGAAAAAATATTTACTGAATAATAACATCATAATCACCAAATACTAATGACACATAACGGAAATACCAAATTATTGACATCATGGTAAAAGTTTTTTCCCTCCAATCTGTATCGGAGTAAAAATAAATCGGAGTTTCTAAAACAAATTCTTTCAAGTGACCATTCTGTTTCATTTGTGGTTATAAAAAAATCACCGTCAAAGACTGCATTTATTTGTTAGCTGAATCATGGAATTACGTTTTCCAAACAATATTAATAAATGCCTGGCGTAATGTATGGCCATCTTCTCTGCTTATTGAAATTGAGAGTGATGACGCATGTGTTCAGATGAGCCAACAAAATCATTGGCTCTGTTTTGAACTCGCCACAGCAAGGAATGATTCGAGACCGGCACAAATACTGAATTTAACAGGAATCAGAAAATATCTTTTAATGAGGGTTTGGAACATGGTGATAAATACCTAAATTTTTTAGAACAGAGCTGTGTCACAGAGCAAGACATTCTGACATTATACAATTTAACAAAAAAAAAAAAACTTACTCTGGAGTACCTTAAAGTTTTAAAAGAAACCTCTACCAGAAAAATGTTTGAAACACGTAAAAAAATAAATATTTTATGATTCATTAATATCCCTTATTTCTATGTGATTTTATTTAATGCTTTTAAATATCCCTGTAATCACTAATATAAATGAATAATATAACATATATATATATATATATAATAATTTAATGCATGTAATAAATTAATCTAATACTGTATATGCATATTATTGTAATAATGTATATAATAATTTAAATCTAATGTCTTTTTATTTATTTTAAACTTTTAGTCTAATATTATGATTTATCTTTTCTGTCCTGAAATGCGCAAAATCCTAAAATCCACGCAACCTCTGGTCCCGATCATTGCGGATTTCTGGATTTCTACTGTACCACAAACTAATTTTATCACTGCGGAAGACATGTGAAAATTTGAAACAACTATTATGCAAAATGCAGTATTAGAATTATAATTGAGAAAAATAACTCTGTGCAGTTTAATAGCAAAAAAAAAAAAAAAAAAAAGAAGAAGTTAAACGTAATAATTATCACGAGTAGGCGAACATTTATTGCAACTGCAGATTTGTTGAAACTCTGTTGAACTTTATCAAGGCGTTCCGAATATGGAGAAGAAAGCCTTAGAACCTTGAAATGGAAAAGATCACTTGGTAGGAAAACGAAATGGACACTTTGGAATAGTTCTTTTCACGCTACTGAGAGTAAATAAACGGGAGCTATTCAATAAAAACATTTATCCGGCACGATGCGAAATCTAGTATTACGCATTTGAATTCAGCTATAGAAACACTTTGAGGTTCAAACAATTTGATGAGAGAAAACAAAAATTAAAACATTGTTCCTTGGTGCAATGTATACCGATGGACATTTAGTTTAATATAAATGTAAATTTTTTAAACGCAAGTGTACAGATAGAATTCTAATTAATAACTATATTAGACTGTAAGATAATAAATGTTAAGAAATACACCACGTACTATTTCTATTGCAATTAATATTTATCGCAGATTCCGAACGTATTACACTTCTGCATACTGTATGTCATCGATAGTACGTAATACATCGAAACCATACTCAACCACTATCTATACGCTCTAGGTAGAAAAGTCTTTAACAAGAGCCCTTGTGCACAACCACTCAGGTAATTAACTGCTTCAGACTGTAAGATTCTGAATCCTTCTACTGTAAATCGGAAGTAGCATGTGAGTGCGGCAGACGAAACAAACACGGAAGTACACTCACGTTTGTGAAAATTGCAACACCATGAAGGACTTACGCGAGCGAGCTGAAATTTTCAGGAAATGCAAAGTAGCGCATGATATGCAAATGATTAGAATTGCAAATCCGTAGCGCATGCGTATGCTGAGCAGCGCCCTCTGAACGGCTGATGGATCCGAATAAATAGACGGCTGTAGCGAGGCGTGTATGGTTATCGGTGGTTATCTGCTAGTGGTAAACGTTAACTCAATCTGTACTTATGCCTCGTCGACGAAAGAGAGCGAGATTTGAACAACTTACAGAGTTTGAACGAGGGAGAATCATCGGCCTTCGTGAAGCTGGATTGTCGTATCGTGCAGTAGCCTCTCGTGTGCAGCGTAACAGCAGCACAGTGATGCGCGTTTGGAAGCAGTGGACGGACGAGTGTCGGACAACTCGGAAATCCGGGAGTGGACCCCGAAATGTGACGTCAGCTCGCGATGATAGACACCTGGTCCGCATGGCGCGGACGGACCGTACAGCTTCCTCTAGACAATTGGCAGCACTGTGGTCAATAGCTACAGGTGTTTCATTGTGTGCTTCATCAATTCGTAGACGTCTGCTGCAGTGTGGACTGCGCGCACGGACTCCTTTATACAGGATCCCCCTAACGCACGACCATCGCCGCCTGCGGCTACAATGGGCCAATCAGCATAGAGACTGGCGTGCTGATTGGCAGCATGTCGTGTTTTCTGACGAATCCCGCTTTAATTTGTGGTACCATGATGGCCGCATTCGTGTCAGACGCTATGCCGGTGAACGCCACCTTCCGGAGTGCATTATCGAACGCCACAGTGGACGAACACCCGGAGTTATGGTCTGGGGCGCCATAGCATATCATAGACGATCTCAATTGCTACGAATTGTGGGCAATCTGAACAGCAACCGGTATATCCGTGAAGTTCTACAGCCCGAAGCTGTTCCCTTCCTTCAAAGCTTGCCAGGCGCTGTATTTCAACAGGACAATGCCCGCCCTCATACTGCTCGGATTGTTAAATCCTTCTTTGCAGCGCAGCAGGTACAGCTTCTTCCTTGGCCTGCGTGTTCCCCAGATATGTCGCCAATTGAACATGTGTGGGATGTCATTGGTCGGCGTCTTGCTCGTGATCCTCGTCCTGTTGCGTCTGCAGACGAACTTTGGGTACGCGTACAAACGATATGGAATGCTCTTCCTCAGTCAGACATTCAAACTTTGTTTGACTCCATGCCACGTCGTGTAGCAGCACTTATTGCGGCGCGTGGTGGCCACACAAAATACTGATTCTGATCTCTTGTTCTTGTTTGTTTGCTTTGAACATTTAATCATTTATTTGTACCACTACCACTCAACTGTGTATTAAATTGCATTCAATTATGACGATTCCTTCTTGGTGTTGCAATTTTCACAAACGTGAGTGTAGAATCAACTGTAATCTGGAAGTCACGGAAACCATTGAATGGCTCCATTTTATGCAAATCATCTTCTTAAAAATGAAATATGAAACATCTCGTACAACTGATGAAAAGTGCTACAGTGTTCCTGATGATAAGAGGTAGGTTAGGATTCATCTGTACCTTCTATTCTGGAAATAAAACTATAACAGATTGTCTAGATATTCTCTGTCATGTGCATACAGCTAAACTAAATGAACTCCACCATTATTCTCCAAGTCCACCATTATTCCGTAGCCAATGCACCATATATTGATATACTTTTGAATCTTATGAGTGTGGCACATACGCGATTGATTGCTTGAATCTGGCTGGTAGAGTACGTTAGTGTACCATCTGCAGAAAAAATGCATTACGTGTCATGTCAACGCATCATTTACGTGCATTACATCCGGGGAAGCATAGCGGATGTCACAAACAGAGGTCTGTCATGCCACAATAACTTTATTTGCCGAATTTTTCACAACAAATCATGTTATTCTATCTTATCAAGATAATTCTATGAAGTTAACCTTTTCAGAGAATTCAGACCGCCCCAAATGATGCAATGTTTGATCAAAAATATAAAAAAGGGCATTATACTAATACTTCTGGGAATGTCGGAAGGGCTGGCTCAAGTGTATGACTTTCGATGGATTTTATTTCGTAGGTAACTAGGTAATACATTTTTACATTTAATCTAAAACTGTCGTAGGAGAAAATTAGATCTTGTATTACGAAATCTCCAAACTACAGCAATGAAATTGTTCTTATTAAATTCTCGACTTTATTTTGAGGAACTTGTAATTGGAATTACGTAAACGTCTAAGATCAATATTTAAGAAAATAAAATTTATAGTTACCTTTTCCAAACATCCTGTAGATATAATAGTGTTCTTACGCGTGTAATGGGAATCTTTACTACGTAGCGTTTTTCTGAAACACCATACAAATAATGATATTTCAAAAAGTATTCAATCACTCGAAACCTGAGCCTCTCGAATACCCGCCAAGTGTGCTACCGTTACACCACGAATGCATTCAGAAAGGAGGGAGGAAATACCTTATATACTCTTCCTTTTAAAGAGCGACTGGAGATTAGGGGTCCAATCACCAAATCCTGGTGGCGAAAAATCCTCATTCACCACCTTTTAATTGAGGCGCCATTTTAGAGTCATCAGGATTTCTTGGAAACAGGAGACATGAAAAATGGGCAATGCCTTCGCCGGAACTCGAACCTAGACCTCTCGAATGCGCATGGAGTGGGCTACCGTTAGATGACGAAGGCATGCAGAAAGAAGGGAGAAAATACCTTCTAAGCTTGCCGCCCAGACAGTATAGTGTTTAAGGGAGCCGACTGCGATACTAAAGAGCCGTAGTTCGAATCCCCGATAAGGCATGGTTGTATATTTCCGTCCCCTGATAGGAGACAAAGGGGGCTCACCTACTGGGTATCTTATAAGCTTTCATTTGAAACGAATATCTTTTGGACTTCCATAGTTTCTTCTGAATACGTCCCTTTCCCTCTTTGCTTGCTCCTTTGTATCATCCATTGTCTTAAGATGTGTTAAGCTTCCAAAAAATGAGGGGTAAATATTGCGCCCATAATAATGTGTAAATCCGATTATGCGACTCAAGAACTGCTTTATCCAGAATAAATTTATATCGGATCTATACGGGTTCGTCAGTCTGCAAGCTTCGTCCTTCTATTAAGTCTTCAGTTACCATTCTCTATGCCAGCACCATCTAGTTACCAAATCACGGACCATCCATTCAGTTACCATCTATAACTGTTGATCGTGATAAAAAGTAATTTGTGTCCTCTATATAATTTGTGTCCTATATAAGGTATTTCTCCCGCCTTCGTAGTGTAGTGGTCAGCACACTCGGCGCGTATTCGAGAGGTCCGTGATTCGAGTCTCGGTGAAGACGTCTCTCATTTTTCATGTCTCCTGCTTCGAAATAACCTAATGCCTCTACACCTCTTTCCGGCGTTCTAAATTATTACATTTTGCAAAAGATCCTGTCGACTTTTATTAATCATTCGTTACCTTAATGGCAGAAATCTTATTAAAAACGTTATGTTAAGGGTACAAATCTTAGTAAAATAAAAACAACGTAGCTTCTTAAAGGTAAACTCGCAAGATCTGTCTCTTCTTTACCATGTAAAACTAAGCTTATCATATAAACATTTAAGCTTATCATATAAACTGCTTTACCATATAAACTCCATATAAACCATTTAAACTAAACTAGTAAACCTAGCGAATTCTCGAAGAGGCGTGAAATGATACCAGCACAGAAAAAAGGGTGAAAATAACTCTTTATTAAGTAAGAACAGAAGGTCATGTACTTCGTGCTTTACAATAACACCGACTAATTTTGGCGGAACTTAAAAGTGATTATATAAATCAATTGAAGACAATCAAGAATAGTGATAGATTTAGCATGTTAAAGTATGGCTAAATTAGATTGATTTAGAAGCTTAACAGGCGTGACGATTATTCGAAGTGGCCAAACGACGTTAACAGCAAAGTCAAAATACTCACTTTACTTAACTTTAAATTCACATCCTAGCAAGGAAATGCGAGGTTCAGGAAAGGTATCAAACTTAAAATAATTTGTTATGCAAAATAAGGGAAACCTACAAACTCTGTTTGCAAATAGCAATGAGATCGCACTGTAAAGTTGCAGTGTATGAATACCAGATATTATATTATGTATCAATTTGTCACTTTTGAAAAATAACTATTTTTAAATAATCACGTTGTTGTAGAGATAAGAACTTCGCTATTTTATTTTGATAGAAAAATAATGCTACACTGAAAGGACTGTCAGAACCTTTGACAGAATATGATTATGTAAGCAAAATGGAAACATCCAGATCTCTTCTTATTTAACAAAAATAAAAGTACCAAAAAAATTATTAAAAATCTTAAAATACCAAAAAATTCTGTATTCTCCCTAGCTCAGTGGTTAGCGCGTTAGACTCGAAACCGAAAGGTCCCGAGATTGAGTCTCGCTAATCGCTGCTTAATTTTTCCGAACTTAAAATATTTTTATAAGTTTTATAATTTTTATATTATATAAAAATATTATAAGTTCTTCTTTTTGTCTCTGTAATTTTTCTATTTTTCTTTTGTTGACTTCCTTTTTATTTTCCCGCAACTTCTTTCATGTATTTTTTCCTATTTCTGCTCCCTTTGATTAACTATGATGTGGAGGTAGAGGGTTCTTTACCCTAGGCACTCCGTAACAATTAATCCTTGGATCCTTGGAAATAAAAGTATTTAAATGTGAATAAGCGCTAGAAAACAACTACTGATACACATTTTACAAAAATTAAATTTATTTGATAAAACCATTTGTTATTCACTAATATTAAACTGGTCCGAAAGCCGTCAATAGACTTTAACATCATTTATTGAGACTGAAATCATAATTTATAAAGCAGGTTTTACATAAAATTCTATACTCAGAGTTATTAACAGTATCCTAGCTCAAGGGATTATGCATCTTCCGCAAAGTCAATCGATTAAGGAAGAAATTTCATACACGCCGTAAATATTCATATCCCAGCGCTCTCCTGTCTTACTGAACTTTTCTCATCTCAAGTTACTCAAGTTACCTTCTTGATCATGTTACATAATCCACAGTTTTCAGTTTAAAAATTCATTCAATGATGAACTTGCAATTCGACGACATTCCAGAAGATGAAGTATCACGTCCAATAAAAGATTAAAATACAGATTTAACTCCTAAAATTTACTTTAAAGAGATATTTTATACTGAATTCATGAACTACATGCAATAATGAAATTTTGCGAACGTCTTGTAATGGATTGCATCAATGTGATTCCACTTACCGATAAAATTAATATTACCTTTGGTATCTTCAGAAAATCAGGTCTCGATGTGTTTCAGTTTCGGTTATTTCCTCGAATAAAGGTGTTTCAGGAAATTCATATTCCAATAAGACTGAGATGATTGCATTTAAAGTTATGTAAGCACGATACGGATTAATTTTTAAATGACGCGCTTTGTATGGATATGCCTTAAATATTTACTTACTAATTTTTGGAAAGATAGAGGAAGTAAACAAATTAAAATGAAGAATAAAAGGGAATATTGTTAATTAAAATTATAAGTTTGCTTTATATATATATATATATGTCATAAATGATGATTAGATAGATGATTAGATGATTTCTGACTTTCCATTACACATTTCGGATAGGACATATACAAAGAATGACTACTATTTTTATATTCGTTGAATATATTAAAGCTCTTAAAAGTACATCTCAAAACATCCGTTTATTGATACCGGGATTTGAAAATAATAATTTAGCTTATAGTTTGAAATAAACATCTTTCTCAATTAATACATTTTTAGGACATTTGAGACATCTTCTTCAACAGCAGAAACGGTGAGTTAAATAACACATGTACAAGAGCTTCTCTGCAGGAGCTTTAATGTTACTTTAAGGAATTTGGGAGTAGGATAAGAATACAAGTGAGAGAGTTTTAACCAGAAATTTTTACAAGTTATCTCTACAGAAGAAAATATGAGTGTTTTGGGGCAGTTAAAATGCTATCTAGAGGATAGTTTAAAATTCTACTTTCTCTTTAAATGATATTAGAACAAAAGTAATAATATCAAAAGTAAAAACACATAGAATAGAATTTTCTGACCATAATCTGATTCAAAAGATTACGCGTTCTTATTTCTGCTTTGGAGATACACCGAAAGACGACAAAATATTAAAATGGCAAGATATTATATATAACAGCAACGTGAAAAAACGATATCATTTATTACACCTCTAATACATTATCCTTTGATTGAGAAAACTTTGATTGTATTAATAAGCTTGCTTTCGTTAAGAAAATAGTATAATGTCAAAATTTATTTTCCGGACGATAAAACTATTAAATAATCCATATTCGTAAATAAAGAAAGTAAGAAAAACATGAGTTACAAATTTGTTTCGAAGCTTTGAAAAACCACCTTTTCTAACACTAGGAAAAGTATTGGCAATAAATAATTTTGGCATTCCCTCCTTACACTTCATGGCAAAGCCAATTAACCGTTTAAAGAAAACTAAGTACTTTATAACTTCTCTTTGATGATACGAAGAATATGACCACCTCAGGAAGATAAGAAAAAGATTTACAGAGGGTGTTTACTCATTTTTAGAACGATTTCAATAAACAATTGAAAGAAAGAAAAGGTTTTGGAGTAAAAATTTCTGGCAACAGCTTATTTGTAATAAAAAATAGTTTATTACTTTTAAATTCATTCTCCCTTCAAAATGTCGCCACATAAACAAACTGTTGATTGAAATATACGTTCTTACGCTTTCCAAAAAGAAATATTTTTGTTTCATAATTAAAGTAGATGTGAAATACATGTATTAAAATTTCAAGTGAAAAGTAAGCGATATTATTAGACGGAGAAGAAAAAAAAACTGTCGACCATTACTTCTACATGGTAAGAAGACTCCAAACGAATGCCTGAAAAAGGTACGTACCGTTTCTAATGTTTCTAAAATTAAATAGTTGATAACACAAGAAAAACCGCTGACGCGGAAATCATAGTCTTTAAATGCATCTGCAGCAACAATAAATGGAATAATAAACCAAGATTTACAACTCAAAAATGTTAAAAATCATAATGTTCACCAGCTTTTGCCAAGTCATGGGGCTGAACGCAGAACAGTTTGTAGAAGCCTGTAGAAAAAACGATTTAAAGGTAATAAATACATTGCGACCCTGGTGAAGCACGGTTTTACTTAAATGACTGCAATAAAAAAGATATATTTATTATGGAAAACGAAGAGAAAAAAATGTATAAACCTGGTTCTATCAATGCAAAGAAAGTTTCAGTAAGAGGTTTATGACTGTTATAGGATTCTTATAAAAAGAAAAATTAAAAATAAGAAGAATGGAAAAAATGTTAAAATCAACTAAATGTACTATAGAGAGAAATGTTTACGTCTTATAATTAGAGAGTAAATTTCATTTCTTTATCCTAATATCATTCAAAGAGTGAAAGGTGATCAAGACAAAACAACAAGTCGTACTTCGAAAAGTACCAGTGCGTTCCTTGACAGCATGAATATTGATAAAAGTATTGCAGGCATAATTTCTAACGTATTCCTGCAAAATATCTTAAAGTTTCACGTATGGTCTATTGTGCCTTTGGTCTCTTGAAATATGCTCTTTCTAAGCGCAGACTCACCAGGATTGATGTACTCTCGAAAGTTATGGAAATCAATGCCCCTGAAAATTTTACTATAAAACTTGGAAAGCTCGAGGCAGACTTATAATCCAGAAAAAAGGTGTAGAATCATTAGGTTAGTTAGAAGCAGGAGATGTGAAAAATGAGCAATGCCCTCGCTAGGACTCGAACCTCGGACCTCTCGAATACGCCGAGTGCGTTGACCATTACACTACGAAGGCATGCTAAGAAGACAAGAGAAATACCTTACATACTCCCCCTTTTAAAAGGCGACTAAGGATTAGGTGACCCAAATGCCAGATCCTGGTAGTGGAGAATCATCCTTCACCACCTTTTTTAGTTCGGGCACCACTGTAGAGACATTAGGTTATTTTGATGTTGGAGACGTGAAAAATGAGCAATACCCTGGCCGGGACTCGAGCCTCGGAACTCTCGAATACGTGTCAAGTGTGCTGACCATTACACCATGAAGGCATGTTAAGAAGGTGGGAGAAATATCTTTTAAAGGATATCAGATCGAACATTTAAAAAGTACTTTTTAAATTTTACGCATTGATTAAACGGCTCCGAAGTTGTTCTAAAAATGTGTACCCTCTGTAATAATTAAGTAATTTAAATATCGGTTCATTAATTACCTAATTTAAATATGGCAACGAGTAAAGATCATAACGAAGTAAGTTAAGTAAGACCGTAACGAAATTACCAAAGAAGAAAAAATCAAAAATGTGTTAAAATAAATTTTTTGTCAATTAACAAATACAGGGCAATTGATAAATATAAACCAACCGTAGTTTCAAATGATTTTGGTCTTCCATGGTCCCCTTACAGATTATTTACATCGGAGATATTAAATGCTTTGATTATGCTCTCAAACATTTTAAGGGTCATGGTACAGTGGTAGGTTTCTTAAAGAGCTGGTAGCCGAGTGAACATCCGTTATGCTCGTGTACTGATCTCAAGTCCTCCCTTGAACTTGAACCATATTATTCTCTTTCTTTCTCTGACGCTTTAATAAAGTGTAATACAAGTGTAAAAAGAATGAGCTTTAGTAAAGTGCTTAGTAACGGTTTAGTAAATTTCTTTCTCTGACGCTTTAGTAAAGTAAGTTTATGTTAGTAAAGTGTTTAGGAACGCTTTAGTAGTTATGACCCTTTAGCAAAGTGTTTAGTAAAGTGTAATAGGAATTCCGATTCCTGTAGCGACGTCCTCTAGTATCTTTGTCAAAACAACGCAGTACCACTCTCCTAGTGGTCTAGCCGAGAATATCTCTTCATAATACCTCTCACATTTTGCTTTTATGAGTCTCAGAGAGGGTTCACCTGTAAGTCCGACTACACGCTCAGTGGTTTCAGCTCCCGCTACCCCTGCTAGATTGTCTAGTAAGCAATAAACAAAAGAAACAATAACAAGTAACAAACAAAGCCCAAAAGTATCCGGAAGAAACGAATTCTTTCGAGGTAGTCACGTCGTGAATTACAAAGATGCACGCCCTTATAGAGAAATTCGGGGAGCATGTTCACAAAACCAGGAACAAAAAGCTCAACGTAGCAGACAGTTCAATATTATAGGATTACTTAGCAGATATTAGGCATCTATTTTTAGAACAAGATGCTATTATTGCAAAACAGGAAGGTATCATCGAAGAATACTGCAGAACGTTAATTTACAAAATGGATCAGCTAGTTGTGCCCATCTTGCCCACCAGTGGAATATCACAGCACTCTGACAAGGTTGCAGCGAATGAACATCCTTCAGTTGTGAATGTTCAGGCAGAAGAATAGGCAGCTTTCACACTAGTACATCGTAGGAAACGGAATACCAAAGCAATCCCTCAAAAGAAACTTTTAGATCATGTCCTGGATTTTAAAACGAAGAACGAAGAAAGAATCGCAGGCAATTAGCAACAAGTCTACGCCCAGAGAAGTTGGGAATTATAGTGGACCAAATTCGGCTCATACTCAAGATATTTCCCTGCATAGCACTTTCTAGACAGAATAATACTAACAACTGGCTTGTGGATTCTGTACCTGAGACTTTGGAGGGTGTTCTTTCTGAAGAAAGAATATTCTTCGGATTCAGCTCCTGCCCTCTCAGACCATATTATAGAATCTTCCGCTGTCACAACTGCCAAGCGTCTGGTCACCTCAGAAACAAATGTACCAAGGCTCAAGTTTGTTAACGCTGCGGAGGCGGCCACTCGCCGGAGAAATGCACCGCGGAGGAACACTGCCACAACTTCAAAAAGGCCATCCTAACTTACACTGCCTACCTGACTGCACACAAAGCCAGCTCGGAGACCTGCTACGCATACAAGGCGGAGATCAGACTAATGGCCGCAACGAAAAAATAAACGTTTCCCATCAGTGCCCTAACCTACTGTTCTACCAGTGTAACCTACAGCGCTCAAGAGCGGCTACGGCCAACATGATACAAAGCATGCTGGAACAAGGAGCAGAGTTCGTGCTCTTGCAGAAGCCATACACTGCCTATGGTAACATCCCTGGCGTTCCATCATCTAGCCTGGCTTATTGTTCGCAAAATTCATTGGCAGCCATTATTTACAATGGTCGTCTCACTCCTCTTCTTCACGGTCGCACAGAACATACCGTGACAGTACTACTGGAGACTCACACTACTAAAATCACACTAAGCTGCGTTTACATTCCACTCAGTGAAAATATTGATGCACTCCTAATTAGACATCGCTTCACATCTACCTTCAATATCGTCGTAGGGGATTTTAACGCAACTAGCCGTCTGTGGGGGGGCATCGGGAGGACCAGCGCGCGATAGTGGTACAAGAATTCATGGCATCAAATAGGGTAATGGTTATCAGTACTCAAGACTTGGCACCAACCTTCTAGACAACTCTTGCCCAACGCTGCCACACCTGACACTAGTTGATCCTGACACTAACCGCTACATTCAAGATTGGACTGTTACTGATGTCACCACGCTCAGTGACCACAGACTCATCAGATTCAGTTTGGGCACCTCCTTGAGTACTTCCTGAAACGCAGATACAAGACCGCGTACGGAGAAAATTTCAAAACTAATCAAAGAACTTAGACCTCAATTTCCTCATCTTGTAAGTATGCTTCAGAACTGCACTGTTCCCGAAACTTTAGATCCTGCATACAATAAAGTAATTGAAGAAACAATTATCACAGCATGTGCAGCAGCTTACAGACCAAAAATTATACGCGCTTCTATAAGCACCCATTAATGGATAACAAACCTGACCACAGAGCGCAGTAGATTCCAGGCATTGCGACGATGGGCTCAGGCATCGATGGAGCAGCAGCTGCATAAAATAAGAACACAGCAATAGAGGAAAGCCCTGGCACATTATAAGCGCAGTGTGCTAAATGCCAAATATAATTCAGGATGCAAATATTGTACAAATAAGCAGTATGGCCCTCCCTTTAAAATTGCGACTGATCAGATTTTTCACCCTACCGATCTCACAACGGCTCTCATGCCCCCAGCAAGTTTCACAACAGAAATAGTACAGTATGTACTAGAAATCCTCTTTCAGGAGGAGCTTGCCGAAGGTTACTCCGAGAGACAGACTGAAGTCATGTCTCAATTTGAGGTGAAGGACTGGTTCAACAGATTTAGCACCAAATATTTTCCAACTGAAGCAGAGCTAACAAGAATCATTAATGCCCTGGCTCCAAAGAAAGCTTCAGGTTCAGATGGTGTGAAGAACATCATTATTAAAGGCTTGCACAAAAAATTCCCTGAGCTCATAAAAGCCCTCGTGGAAACCTGTTGAAAACTTAAACACCTTCGGAAAGGCAGTAAAACAGCAAAAGTAACCTTGTTGCTGAAAAATGGAAAAGATCCGATTGTCGCAACTTCCTATCGTCCAGTCTGCCTTCTTCCTGCACTCGGTAATATCTTCGAGAGAGTGATTCTGATTAGACTTAATTATTATCTAGTCTCACAAAAAATCATACATCAACAGCAATATGGCTTTGCGCGCGGTAAATCAACTGAGCATATTCTTCAGGATCTTATAACAACTTTAGCCAACAACAGAAGACTGGATATGCACAGCATAATGTGATGGTGTGGCACCATTAAGTGGTGGTGTGTAATCGATACTAAACTAGATACGGTCTAGGCGTCGAAAAGGAAGTCGCATGTGCCCAATAAACAATGGTCTACATTAAAACTTAGTACATTGCGTTAATAACCCTAGTAAGAGAAATGCATAAAACATTTCACTTATCCATTTCTTGGTACAGTGCCGTTCAATAAATACCCTCGTAATGAAATCAAATTAATTTATTTAATTATTCATGAATGAACAACTGGTTATTCTAGATTAAATGTGGTATATAAGAATAGTATTGCTTGAAATACTAGCGACACACGCAGTACGTGCATCCTATTACTTTTGGATATAATCTGCTCACATCGCAACCTGAGTCAAATATGGAGTGCCTACAAAACTTCTTAAATTGTGGTGTAAGAAGTAATGGAGAAAGTTGTTCTATATGTCTCATTTGTATGGGGCACAAACCTACCGGAACAAAGGAAGCGCGGTCTCCTTTCTATGCAGCGACAGCAGTAGCTCTTAATGATATGTAGAGCTTATAGTGCCACATCGACTGCAACATTGAAGGTCATATGTGGAATACCACCGATAAACTTTGTAGAGTCATTAGGTTATTTTGGAGCAGGAGTCATTAGGTCATTAGGTTATTTCGGAGGGAAATGAGCAACGCTTTTGCCGGGAATCGAACCACGGACCTCTCGGTTACGCGTCAAGGGTGCTGATCACTACACCACGAAGGCATGCGAAGAAGGCGGGAGAAATACCTTATAACTTGATAGCTGAAAGAGAGTAGGCTGTAACACACGCCATTCGGATGAACACTTCGTGTAGGCTATTGTATAAAATTTATATACACACAGACTACGAGAAACACAATGCAATTTATTGGTACCATCCGACGAGCTTTATTCTGGAAAGACTGATCTCTCAAACTGCACTGCACGAACAGAATAATATGACACGTGTACGGACGGCTCGAAAAAAAGAACTGAGTACGGGAAGCAGCTACTGTGTAATGATAAAGAGTTAACTCACAGCTGGGAAAAACGTCTGGGAGCACAAAATTCTGTGTTCCAGGCGGAATGGATTGCTCTGCAAGCAGCCAACCGATATGCTCTCCATCAATCTAAATGTAGCACCTTCATATATAGTGTTTCAGCTTCAAGTCTCAGAGCAATAGCGGTAATTCGCACTAGAAATCATTTAGTTCAAAATATACAGAGAATGCTGCTGAAAAGACAACTGGGTCCTAGACCGATCCTGTTCTGTGTGCCTGCCCACACAGGAATCTAGGGCAATGAACATGCTGATATGATAGCAAAAGAGACAACTAATAATGTGTAAAGTAGGGAACAGACAATGGTATTTTCTGTTTCCTTCCGGAAAAGAACGACGTGGACACAACTAATATCTAAATGGCAAGCGCGCTGGGATTTAGCAAGCGCAGGAAGAAGGTTGTATCGGCACTTCACGAAAGTCAGCGTAGAAATAAGGAGTAACTCGTCGTTTCTCACACAGTTCTTCACTGAACATGGGCTTATTCCATCGTACTTGCATCGCTTTAAACTCAGTAATTCTAATAACTGTCAGTGTGGTGGTGAAGGTGATCCAGACCACTTTGCATTTGACTGTAGGAATACTGCGGGCTTCCACTTAGGCAAGCCTTCTCATGAGCAGTGGCCGGTATGGAAGTTATGGTATGGTATAGCGTTTTAGAAACTAAATCAGCATTGAACAAACTTGAAATATCATGAGCTACTATACAGTAGCCCATATGAATGTTACGCAGTCGGGCCATTAACTTCGCATCTGTCCATTTATAAGATAGCTAACCATTGCATTGTACTTCATAGCTCTTATCCATTTTGCAGCCCAGCATATTTTGTAGTTTAGTATACGCAGTACTATTATACCCATTCTATATAACAATTTTAAATATATACTTTTAAGGTTAAACGAATGTAACATATGCGTTAAAATGTAAATGTACACTTTGAAGTGAAATGTAGGCTGCAAATGATATGAGCTTTAAAAATAAATGTTAACGTTATTATATTTATATTTAATTCTATTTTTATCTAGATGTATATCATTTTCTACAATAGCCAGCCTCCACCTTACGTAATACAATACTCTGATTAATTGTAAAACAACACCATAATGATGTTTCTACATTGAAAACATGTACTCTCTTCAAGAGCTTTGCATGCTCATGTATTTTTAGTATTGGTATCATTTCATTCATTAGTATCACCATGCATTTTGTGTAACTCAGAAGTATATCTGGAATTGAATTTTGCATTTATATTGTCTACAGCAGTGTGCGTTTACATTGCATTTATCTATATATTGAGATAGCTAACTATTGCGTTGCCTTCATAGCTCTTATCCTTTTTGCAGCCCAGCATATTTTGCATATTTAGTATACGTAGTATATTCCCATTCTGTATAGCAATTTTGTTGTATACTTGTAAGGTAAAACGATTGTAATATGTGCCTAAAATGTAATTCTACACTTTCAAGTGAATAGTAGACTTAAATGATTTGAACATATGCCTTATAAATGAATGTTAACATTATTATGTTTATATTTAACTGCATTTTTATCTAGATGCATATCATTGTCTACAATAGTGAGCTTCTACCTTATGTAATATAATACTCTGATTAATTGTAAAATTGTAATACAAACCACAATGATGTTTCTACATCGAAAACATGTTCTCTCTTCAAGAGCCTTGTATGCTCATGTCATTTCACTATTCGTGTCATTTCATTCTTAACGTTAACATGCATTTTGTGTAACCCAGAAGTATATCAGGAATAGAATTGTGCATTTTTATTGTCTACAGTAGTGTGCATTTATGTACATAACGCATACTTTGCCTCCACTTTATGTATTGCATTACTCTGTTTATTAGTACAACAAGACCTTAATAGTGTCACTTCTCTGAAGAACTCTACCTTCTTCAAGAGCCTTGTTTGCTTATGTTATTATTATTATTACTGCTATTATTATTATTTAGTAACACAATAATGCTGTCTTTACTGTCATCTCGGCTGGGGTTTGGCCAGAAATAAATCAGCTCCGATGAATAGGTGAAAATCCCATTTGGAGAACACCCTGGTCGGGAGCCTGTTCTGCGGTGAGTAGTAGTATTAAAGTACAGGGTGTTTATAAAGTCCCAGACCCATTTTGATGTTTAAAATGATGATGACCCATTTTGATGTTTGATGATTTTGACTCATAAAATAATAAAGATAGATTAAAATTAATAACATAAAGGGTTAGACAGTCTCAAAAAGTTTCATGACCCTTGTCGATTAACTTCCACGTGTGTCCTCTTCGTCGCACGGAGAATATCAAGTCGATATTCAATTTCACGCCAGGTACCGGCAAGCATGTCGGCATCCACAGAGGCTATTTGCGGTTGTAATTCTGGCTTTTAGGTCATTAATGCTCGACACTCTCCTCCTGTAAACGTTGTCCTTTATAAATCCCCAAAGGAAAAAGTCCAGCGGCGTTAAATCAGGTGATCTGGATCGCCAAAGAATTGGACCTCCTCGCCCAATCCATCTTCCTGTTCATTCAAAGAACTACGAACGATGGTACCCCAATGAGGTGGTGCACCATGTTGTTGCGAAAAGACATGTGACTGAAGCTCTTCTAGTTGTGGAAATACGAAGTTTTCCAACATGTCTAAGTATACGACTGATGAGACCGTCTTTTTTGTAAAAAAGAAAGGCCAAATGACTCGGTCGTGCGTTAGTTCACACCACACATTAACCTTTGGGGAATCCCTTTGTGCCTCACGGTATTCATGGGGGTTTGCAGATCCCCATATGCAGAAAAATGCAATTAATAAGCAAACGATATTTAGAAAAGTACAGATATTTAAACTGGAAAATGAAATTATCTGAAATTAACCACGCGCGCAGACGTTATTTACAAAAGTAAAGATATTCAAACCTGAACAGGAAAATGTATCAGTTATTCCATCAATAAATGCCATAAGTTTGTTTATATCTTCATTATTTTATGTGTTATTAAACATCGAAATGGGTCCGGGACTTTATAAACACACTGTGTAATAAAATTAGCTTTGCAGTTTGAAAAAAAAATAGATTTGCGTGATGCTAAGTGTTTAAAACCTTTTATTCTACTAAACATTTCTGTTAGTTTCTAACTGATCTGTTCATGCTCTTCTCTGGCCTTAAGTACATTGGAATTTCATTTCTTAAGATCTGAGGTCTTGTAGTAATTCATGAATATTTTTAATCTATCAAGGCAAATACAGTATTGTTTCATAAGTTTTCAGTCGAGACGAACCATTATTATTAAAGCGCTCACTACTTACTTTTCCATAATTATGTCCATTTTTCAAGATATCAGGACAGCTACTTTCTGCTGCACTGGGCCACCTCTGATTTTGAGTTCCTATACAGAAATAAATACTTTAAAGAAAAGATGTAGTAAGACAATATAATTAAATGAATCATTATTTAATTATGAAAAGCTTTCAAGTATTAATTCCCTTTGTTAAATGTTTTTGGTAATACTTGCTTAACAAACATCAACTTTCTTCGGGAAGCATCGCATATTTAAAATGCATGTTTTTTCACAAATTCAATTAACGTTTTGAAATAAAAGCTTGAGTGAAACAGAGCCTTTGTTTACTTTATTAAATCTCATAAATGCAAATACCGAATATAATGATATAGAAATTGCACTAGGGGGTCTTAAAGGTATAAAAAGGTTTAATTTATGAAGGAATCAAATAATGAATGCTTTGAATTCATTCTCCCCTGTCGTCTGATAAACCGCAGAAAATAATAAAATGCCATGATTTCCTTTTCTTCTCTTTTGCTCCTAATCCACCAAAGAGAATATTTCCGAAGTTGCTAATCTTAAGCAATTTGCATATAAATAGGTTAGAATCTTAAAAATCTGTTTTATGTGGTGGCAAGAAATTTGACACTGGTTTGCAATCACAAAGAATCGGCTTTAGCGGAAGAAATTGTAATTATCTTCAGTTTTTCAAAACATTTAAAAAAAGCGTTTCTTTCATTTCAGTCACACTTTCTAAAAGACTCATAAAAATTTCATTTAATAGACGATAGCCGGAAATGAAATATGCATTTTCATGAACATAGTAGTTAGTAACACATAAATCCTGTAGATAAAAATTAGATTAAGAAGAAGACGTTTTCAGAACTATTTGCATATTGTTTAATAGAATGTAAAATTAATTTTAATAAATTTTAAAATAAATTCAAGTAGCTCTTCAGTATGTTTAAGCTTTGTTACAAAAAGGCTTCGTAAATATATTTGACACTTAGTTTCACAAAATTACGATGTTTAGTACAAAACAATAAATACAATATATATATATATATATATATAAAAAAATATATATATGAAAGGTTTCAGATTTTAAATTAAGTCCAAAGGGGCGTTTTTTAAACATTTTGTGCATTATTTATTAAATATCATGTTCTTCGCACTAAACCATAAAATTCAATTCAAGAGCAATATCGCAAAATAATTTTAAAATGAGCGTATCTTTTGAATTTCCGATACACAGTCTCACGCGCTGGAGATAAAAATGTTTTTTCTGTGCAACGTTGCCATTGCTCGCTTTGAAATCCTTGAGTTTGTAAATCAAAAATTCGTTGAAGTTTTACAAAATCTGAAATCGATAATAAAACAAATTCCAAATTTCAAATTTGGGCTTCCGGATGTCCATATTCAGGTGGAAACGTTCAATATTCAAAGCTTGATGGCTTTAGGTACGGTTGTTTTATCACAATGCGAGAAACATACATACATTGATGCAGATTCTACATTATTTAATTTCTTTAAATATAATACAGGGCTACAATATTTGGTGGCAACAATTTGAAAAGTGAAACAAGGCTTTTAGTGAATCGACGCAAAATATCAAAACGAAATTAATAGTCCTTCTGAGCAAATTGCCCCTTTGGACTAATTACTACAAAAATACTACAGATCTGAAGATCTGAAAATCAAAATCTGAAAGATTTCCCATTTTAATGGTCTCCCAAAAGGGTTTATTATCGTTTTTTATGTTAACGCTGAGTTTTCAGGCTACTAGTCTGCTGTTAGACTCACTTCTACTAACATTTACGTCAAGTAAAATTCGATTCAATAGCAAAACCAAACTATTTAAAAAGAGCACATCTTTAGAATTTTCGACAGACAGTCTCAGGCGCTGAAGATAAAAATATTTTATTCCGCACAGTATTGCCACTGCTCGCATTGAAATCGTTGAGTTTGTTAATCAAAAATTCGCTAAAGGTTTACAAAATATAAAATAGATAATAAAACAAATTCGAAATTCAAAATTCGGGCCAAGGGCCCATGTTCGGGCAAGGACTATGTTATTCAACATTTCATGGCCCTATGTACCAATGGGTTTTCGCACTGCGAGAAGCATACATATATTCATGCAGATTCTTTATTATTTAGTTTCTGCAAATATAATACAGGGCGAAAATATTTGGTGGCAATTGTTTGAAAACTGATACAATGCAGTTAGACGTTTCGACGCGAAAATGGTATTTCGAGGCTAATATCATCCCATTAAGACTAAAGTCCCTTCTGGAATTAAAAAATGATCCCAACTGATTGTTTTTGCAATTAATGAAAACACAGCTCTGAAAATGTCTAACATTAGTGCAATAAACTATCGTGATTGGTAATAACTACCAATAAATTGACATTTATCGGTAATAGCTTATAATAAACTGTGTAATGGTGGAGTTCGTGTTATAGTTGCACTCTGAGACTATCTTATATAAGGATATAATAATTACTATGATTTACAATAACTATGAGTGAATTGATATTCATTGGTAATAGACGCCAATAAATTATGTAATGATGCAATGATGGTTATATTTTATATTAGCGATTACTGTCGTTGGCCAGCTAAAATTTCACAAGTTATAACATTTGGTGTAAGATGTAGGTGACTTTATTATTAAATCTATAAAATTAAACTTTTTATTAAAATTTATGTCTCTCAGTTTGTAGAATTATAATGTCCTTCTCAGGTTGTAGAGTCATTAGATTTTTTGATGCTGGAGACATGAAAAATCTGCAGTGCCCTCCTGAGACTCGAACCCTGGACCTCTCGAATCTGCTCCGAGTGTGCTTCCAGTTACACTATGAAGGTATGCGGAAAAGAAGGAGAAAATACTTTATAAGGTTCATTATAAGTATGATTATTGAAAGTTACATATAATAAACTTGCAAATTTGCTGCTGAGAAGGAATTTTTAACATTTAAAAATATCTGTTTCCTAGATAGAGGCATTTAAATAATTTTGTCTCGAATAATAATAAGTGGAAATATGGTTGAGTAAATAAGTGTGTAAGCAGCTTTTATTCTACTTATCTACGTCCGCGTGTAATTGTATATTTGCAATCCCATGACATAAGAAAATAAATAAATTTGTTAAATAGGCTCAACTTGATTTTGTAAGCACAGTTTTCACATTCCTCTCTTATAACCAAATTATTTACATTAAAAGTTAGAAAGAACATGCTAGGAAAAGTAAAGAGAATCTGAGATAAAATCAAAAAAATCTAATTTTCATCACATGTAGACCTGAGTGGCCAGAATTATTAAATCAAAGGAGCGGTAGCTCAGAAGAGCTATTAGTCTCAAAACATCATTTTGTGGCGTTTCACTATAAACCACGAATCACTTTTTAAATTTCTGTCATTAAATATTATCGCTCTGTATTATATTTAAAGAAATTAAATAATGGAGAATATGCATAAATGTATGTATGTTTTTCGTATTGCAAGAAAAACGACGGTAACTAGAGTCATTAGATGTTGAATAACGTAATCCTCCACTCGAAAATGGGCACTAGAAGGCAGAAGAATTGATAATTTGTTTTGTTACCTGTTTCATATTTTGTAAAAGTTTGATGAATTTTCGAATAACAAACTCAACGGTTTCAAAGCTAGCAGTGGCAACACTGTGCAGACAAAATATTTTTATCCCTAGCGCTCGAGACTGTCTGTCGGAAATTCTAAAGATATGCTGTTTTCAAATATTTTGTGACTGCTGTTGAATTGAATTTTGTTTGGTTTAAGTGCGAAGAACATGATATTCAATAAATACAGGTAACACACAAAACGTTAAAAAATTCCCTTCGGGAGTAATATTAAATCTTAAAACTTTCGGATCTCCTTAAATTAATTATTTAAACTCAGCCTTCAAATTAATGTCTGGTAAATTTTTGGGATAATATTTTATTCAGTTAATTGTCATAACTGCCTCTTTCCAGAACACGCCTGAGGAAGTTCTAAAGCATGCTAACAATCTAAAATATATGCAGAGGTAGGAAAATACATTGCTCCAGAAATATGAAAGTGTACAATAATTATTGACACGTTCTCTTGGTACGCACGTTTAATTATGCTATGTTCTTTATTTGAGATATTCCCTTAGAAATTATGACTCTGGTACTTTTTCCTTCTCGAAATGTTTGAGGTAAAATTAGGAAGCCAAAGGACAAACACGCGATTAATATGCTCTCCTCAATTTATTTTACGATTTTTCCCATTTTTATGGCAGTACTACGCAATATTACACGCAATATTATACAACAGTGAATAAGGAAGGAATATCATTTATCATATATTTAATTGGTAAAATGCTGTTTTGTGGACACAGTAATTGTTGTTTGGTGCGATACGAAGTAAGCTCTATTAAGGATATTTTTTAAATCATAGGATTTCAGTTTAAGCATATTTTTAAAAGAAAAGTTTTAAAAATGATGGCATTCAGTCATTTTCTGGTAGCCATTTTCTGATTCTTTCAATATTTCTAACTTCATTCTTAAAAATATTAATATTAATTTTGTTCCCTTAATGAATAAATGAAACCTCAGTTAATGAAATAACCCTAGTTAATGAATCAATTTTATAAATTAACTTCAGTTTTAGTATTTCCGTGTTTAACGCATTTAAAACTATTGACAATTTATACTGTGATAACCAGATTCTTTAGCTTAGTGATCTTTTAGGTAAAATTTTGTTTGTATCATGTATATTAATACAATATGGAGATATGCTTGCGCTTTAAACTGAATACATCAAACGAAACACTGTAACAAATAAACGTGCACATTGTCTATATGCATTTTAATAATAAAATAACCATAGTTGGCATTAGTGAGATAAATAATTTACTTTGTATATACACAATACGAATTATTATGGACATAATATGGGCTGCATTCTGCCACAAGGTCTGCTTATTTGCTTAGGAAATTAAATAAACTATATTTCCTACACAAATGTAATTCTACGCACTATTTCCATACGATACGAAACATTCGGAAATAAGATCTAGGGATTTAATTGATTAAGAAACAGAATGGTTGCGACAGCTTAGTTCATTATAATTAATGAAAGGATTCCCAGTAAGATCAATGATTTTATTGAACTTCCAGATGAGAATGTCTAAATCTCTAAACTATGTACAGACGACATGCTCGCAGTAAGTCCCTTCCCAACAATTGATACTTGCGTAACACTGAAATAATTCCACTCCACTCATGGAGATAAATTTACAGGACAAAGACAATATCTTTAATGAGAAATAAAGTATGAATTAGAAGTACAAGGAGTTTTCGGAAACTCCATGAATAAATTACTATTCCAGACTCCTCGGTTTCTGATATCATGTTTGTTAAATTTTACTGTATATTGTTATTTAATATTAAATTCATTAGGAAGATTAATTCACCAACAAACCTTAGCGCAGCATGAAATTGGTTTACAAAATGAACACCAAGTAACGATTCTGCTGCCTTACCAATGTTATTAACTGAGGTTAATTACAAATCTGCTTTAGGTTTCTACCATGAGTAGTTGCATACAAATGAGTTGAAATATTTGTTAGTTTAAGTATTTAAATCCATCTTTATGCAACTTAAGTTTTACTTACTTAACAAAGGAAACCAAAGAAATCTGCAAGAGTGATGTCATCTTAACACGGCAGAACTTCTGGATATTTTATGAAGTATTTCTCCTCCTTCTTCGCATGCCTTTCTAGTGTAGCGGTCAGCGCGCTCGACGCGTATTCGAGAGGTCCGTGTTTCGAGTCCCGGCGAGGGCACTGCACATTTTTCATCTCAAAAAATAACCTAATGTCTCTACAGTGGCGCCCGAACTAAAAAGGTTGGTGGATGATAATTCTCCACCACCATGATTTGGCGATTGGGGCACCTGATCCCCAATCGCCCTTTAAAATGGGGAGTATGTACGATATTTCTTCCTCCTTCTTCGCATGCCTTCGTGGTATAGTGGTCAGCAGGTTCAGCGAGCATTCAAGAGGTCTGTCGTTCGAGTCTATTATTTTCTATGTTGTAAAATTGCGATACTCACCAGTTAAACAAAGCGAATCATTCAAAGACAATTTGAACTGTTTAATAGCATTTTCCAACAAGTGTTATTTTAAACCACTAGCATTTAAAATCTTATAAAAGGTATAGTTTCTATTTTGTGCAATAACCTCTGAATAAAATATTAAATCTCATAATAATGAGACGTTTTGCAGCAACAAATAAATTGTAACAACCTTTTTGTCTATTCTTAATTTTAATCTAAAATTTATTCTTACATTTCATTCGATATACATTAGCATTACTTTACATACATTAACTTTACATATACATTAGCACCATTTTACAACCGAACAAAAGTAGAACAGAATATTGGAGATTTTCAAAAATACCTTGCGTTTTAATTTTCTTTAGTAGAAGAAGTTTATTTTTACTGGTTGTTAGCAGTAAACTGAAAATAAAGGCAGCAGTAATTGCTTTATTTTTTATTTCTAATGTATTTTTAGAAATAGTTTAATGATAAATCGTTTCTGAAGTGTTATTACAATTTTCCCATTTTAAATACATTTTTTATCTGCAAATCCAGATAGTGAATTTAAGATATCAATCTATCTGGATTTGCACTATCTGCAAAGTGCACGTGGGCCAAACGAGATGAATTTGAAATAGGACCCCAGTAAACTACAGAATTTGAAATTGAATTTAAGATAATGAACTTTACATCAAATATTTATTTGTTTTAAGAAATAGTAATATATAGTATACTGTTTGCTGTGACAATTCAAAACATACAATTCTAAACAAGAAGATCTGCTTGGAATCTGATGATTAATTCGGTAGAAAAGATTAGAAATACTGTTATTTAGGCCATTAATAAGCGTTATTAATTAATATGTTTTCAGTTCTGTGATACCTAGGAAAGAAAAAGAGAAAAATGATACAAAAAATATACCCCAATGGTGGTCATTATTTATTATTACGGTCATTACGAAAAATTTAGGCAACAGTAATGGCATAATGAAAGAGTAATCAAAGAGCTGAGTTTTAGTTATTTTATGTTATGCAACTTTTCTACCTATTCTAATTTCAGCTTACAATTTTCCACCAGAATGTAATTTCAGAAACGCAGTTAATGCAAATAAGTAAGAGTACTATTTAAGTCGATGTTTCGCCGACTTCAAGAGAGAGAGTCTGATTTTCCTGACTAGCGCGAGTTTGCCTTTTGGCTACGTTCACTCTTAGCTACCACGATCGGCCATACTTTAGGCCCTTGCTTGGCTTCGCCGATTTAATTAATACTAAGAGGCCAACTACTTAGAAACCTGGGGACAACTACTTAGAAACCTGATAGCTTCGGCTATATCTTTTAGATAGCTTTAGTTAAGCTTAGTTTAGTTTAAATTCATAATTATTTAATTTCAAGCCCAAGTAGAGGCTTTGTGTATACTCCGAGTTAGGAGTTGATTGTATTTATTCTAAGAAATAAAGGTTAGTTAATCCTGATAAAGTCTTATGTGTTTGTTCTCACACTTAAGCGATCATTCGCTTGTTAGTGTTCGTGGGGTTCTAAGATTGAACGTTAGAATTAAATAAGTAAAACTCCACAAACTATTTGAGTAACATTGAAATGTGATATTTAAATACTTTCCTCTTGTATGTTATATAATTTAATAAACAGTTCATATATTTATTAATTATTCTGTTCACGCTTGAGTATTTTTAAATTTAGAAAAATCATATTTCAGCTAACCAGGATAGTTGGCCCAAATGTCTGTATACCAAATGTTTAGCACATAAATTATAATTTTTGAGATAAAGAGAAACATGTCAGACATTTGAAATTCCTGTATAAGTAGCTCACTTGTGCAAAGGACGTTTATGCAGCAAAACAAAATTTAAAGATAAAAAATCCATTACCTAACACGAGATTGCTAGGTGACACCTCTAGGAAAGGCCGCCAAATCAAGATCTGGAGTTGCAAGCCACGCATTACATTTCGTTTACTGAAAGTTCGGGCATACATCTTGAAATTATAAATACAGCTAATTAATAAATTCTAGCTATATATGTATTAAATTACGTGTATACACTGGTGTGCAAAAATTAAGGACGAGACGGTTTTTTCAATATAACTTTGTGTAAAAGCTTTCCAAATCAACACATTTAATACCTAAGATCCTCAATACGTAAGGACATGAGTAATGTAAGCAACACTTACTAAAAGAGAAATCAGAGGGATAAAAAGAAGCTTTATTGAAAAAGTAGCATGGAGCACAATGCGACTGAAGGCCGAAACATCCCTGTGATGGGTGTCCAGCAAGAAACATCCGGTCTTTAATAAGGGATATGATCTCCACTGACTGCTAGGCAGGTTTCACAGCGTCTGCCCATGCTGAGAATGAGGGTGTCAATAAGTTGTTGAGGCATTGCTGCCCATTCGTCTTGCAGCGCCAATCGAAGCTCCGGAATCGTTACTGGTGGTAAGGTACGAGCTGTCAAGCGTCTGCCTAGAAAATCCCATACATGCTCAATGGGATTGAGATCCGTAGATCGTGCCGGCCAATCCACATGTTCAATATCCTCACTCTCTAAGAGCTGTTCGGCAGCTACTGTGCGATGACATGGTGCATTGTCGTCCATGAAAAGGAACTGCGGACCCATAGCGCCTCTAAAAAGACGCACATATGGAAGAAGAATCTCGTTACAATAACGGGACCCGTTAACTGAACCTGCGCCGAAGATCTGAAGGTCTGTACGACTACCAAGCATGATGCCTCCCCAAACGAGAACACCGCCACCTCCATACCTGTCCCTTTCAATGATGTTCGAGGGATGATTGCGGCTTCCCCGCGCTCTCCAGATGAGTATGCGATGAGAATCGCTACTCAGACTGAATCTGCTCTCATCTGTAAAGAGTACTCGTCCCCATTTATTGTGTCTCTAATTCCGGTGTTCCCGGCACCACAGAGAGCGCCTTATCCGATGAGCAGGCGTTAGAGGTACACACCATACAGGGCGTCGTGCAAACAGACCACCACCGTGCAGTCTTCTGGCCACGGTAAAACGCTATATCCATCGTCCAGTCGCCTGTGTCGTGTGTCTAGCGATTTCTCCCGCTGTCTGCCGCCTTTTTTTTCTGGCCTGTAAGGCAATATACCGGTCATCTGCGGGTGTGGTTCCTCGTGGACGACCACTACTAAACCCCCGGATAGCTGTTCCTGTAGTTTGAAATAGTCTCCAAAGTCGTGAAACGATGCGGTGAGCAATTCGGAACTCTGCAGCCACACTTGTCACACTACTACGGCCTTCCTCCAACTTCCCAATGATTCGACCTCGGGTAAAAGCATCCAGATGTCGTCTAACAGATTGCTTATTCGCCATTTATCGTTCAGGCAGCAAGATTAAGAAAGGGATGTACGGTAGCACATGCACAGATATGCAGGTGACGTAATGGAGGAGTGTCTGAGTAGTATAAAGCATGTTGTCGGTGAAAGATCAGTATTTCTGGCAAAGAGATTGCACGCCGTATAGCAGGTAAAATCACACCGAGTTGCTGCCTCAGCGAGAAATGGCGAATAATCAATCTGTTAGACGATATCTGGATGCTTTTACCCGAGGTCGAATCATTGGGAAGTTGGAGGAAGGCCGCAGTGTGACAAGTGTGGCTGCAGAGTTCGGAATTGCTCACAGCATCGTTTCACGACTTTGGAGAAAATTTCAAACTACAGGAACACATATCCAGGGGTTTAGTAGTGGTCGTCCACGAGGAACCACACCCGCAGATGACCGGTATATTGCCTTACAGGCCAGAAGAAAATGGCGGCAGACAGCGGGAGAAATCGCTAGACAACACGACACAGGCGACTGGACGACCGATGTCGCGTTTTACCGTCGCCAGAAGACTGCACGGTGATGGTCTGTTTGCACGACGCCCTGTACGGTGTGCACCTCTAGTACCTGCCCATCGGAGAAGGCGTTCTCTGTGGTGCCGGAGACACCGGAATTGGAAAGACAATGAATGGGGACGAGTACTCTTTACAGATGAGAGCAGATTTAGTCTGAGTTGCGATTCTAGACACATACACATCTGGACAGAGCGGGGAACACGCAATAACCCCTTCAACATCATCAAAAGGGACTGTTTTGGAGGTCGCGGAGTTCTCTTTCGAGCAGACATAATGCTTGGTAGCCGGACCGACCTTTATATCTCCCAAGGAGGTTACGAGCAGACATAATGCTTGGTAGCCGGACCGACCTTGATATCTCCCAAGGAGGTTCGTCACCTGGGACTGCTATTGTAACGAGGATTCTTCTTCCTTACATGCGTCTTTTCACAAGGGCTATGGGTCCTCAGTTCCTCTTCATAGACGACAACGCTCCACCTCATCGCACAGTTACTGTCGAAGAGCTGTTGGAGAGTGAAGATATGGAACACATGGATTGGTCGGTAAGGTCTCTGGATCTAAATCCGGTTAAGCATGTACGGAACTTACTAGGGAGACCCGTGGCAGCACGTAACTTATCGCCAGTAACGATTCCGAAACTGCGGTTGGTGCTACAAGAGGAACTAGCAGCAGTGTCTCAACAGCTCGTTAACAACCACATATCCAGCATGCACAAATGATGGGAAAGCTGCCTAGCAGTCATGGGAGATCATATCCCCTATTAAAGACCGGATGTTTCTTGCTGGAAACCCATCACAGGGATGTTTCGGCCTTCAGTCGCATTGCGCTCCATGCTACTTTTTCAATAAAGCTTATATTCAATATTTAATTGTCAGGAGCCAGGCGTTCCATTTTTTCTGCAATAAACTCCCGATACTGTCCTTCATATGCTAAGCCGAGAGGGTGTTGCCCTAGACAGTTGCCGGTTCTCGACTGCACCGGAATAGTCTGTGATAAGCCGCCCAGGTGTCCGGATTCTGCCCTCACCTGTCACCTGTACTGAGCGTACTAAACATGTTTCCTTACCCTGTTCATGTTCTTCCTTTTTGTGTTTTGTTTTGACACTACCACGCCAGGAAATTCTTTTTGACCATGCACTGCATATGATTTTCCATCGTCTAGGTGCACTCTATCTCTCCGGAAAGTTTGTAACCGATTCTCTAAAACAGCCGGTATAGATATATATATATAATATGGTAAATGAAATATATGAGAGAATTACTTAAGGATTGTAAGAACCATGATCCCCTACCTATTTCCATTTTTATGAACTTGCAAATTTTATAATATACATTTGGAACAGAAAACGAAAAAAAAGTAAAAAAAGTTGAAAATACAAATATAGTGAAAACCAAAGTTAATCTTTTTTTATTTAAAGCTCCAAACAGAGCTTGTCAAGGGAAGTGTTCTGAAGCTTTAAACAAAGTCAATTAACTGAACAGCAAAAAACGAGTTTCATTCCGATCAACTCACTGAGACCTCTGATTTAATTTTTTCATTTCCCATTTTAGATGGTATAAATTTTGCAGCACTGCAGGCAAATTTTTCTACTAGTTTTTCTGGTTTTTTCCCTCTCAACAACAAATAGAAAGTTTGTTAACTTTCTCTCTCTCTCTCTCTCTCTCTCTATATATATATATATATAATTTAAAAAATTAATACCAAATTGTAAAAAAAAACTGTGCGTGCTACAGTTGTTTCCTTGTGTGTAAAGGTCAGTTTAAAAATTTGTCTTTGAATTCATGGAACAAAGATCGTACTGTATTACTGATTGAAAGGTGAATTCCGTGAAAAGAATAGTAATAAAGGGAAAAATACTATACTGCAAAAGAGTGTACAATAGAGTTATGCACCTTATTAATAATATTAATATAATTTAGTTTGAAGGGGTGGAACTTATTTGTCGCGGGATGTGCAACGGAAATTTTATTCAACCATCTACCACTTTTTAAATAATGAAAAATTCATCTAAAATTAATTTTTGAACTCCTTGTCTGCCTAATCTTTCCGACAGCTCTTCAAATTGTCGCTTGTGTGATAAATCGGAAATAATCTAGGAGAAAAAATAATATGCTGGAGTCATCAAATATGATTTAATGAGTGTTTTCGGAGACGCAATAGTGTTTACAGTAAAGTGATTCAAAAGATGGTTTGGAGGTCACCGATCTGCGTGTTAACATACACAGTCCAGTCACATTAATGTGACCACCACGTACTTTCCATGTCAGAGTTAAATAACCAATCACAGAAGGCAGGTGGCAGCACAGTGCAGTTGAGCGTATATAAAGGGTGTGTGAGGGCTTCGGAAAACATTTCAATCGTTGGCGTAATGCAGAAACGAAGCGATTTATCCGACTTCCAAAAGGGCATGATCATTGGCTTTCGGGCCAAGGGTGGAAGCATTTCCGAAACGGCTGAGTTTGTGAACTGTTCGCGTGCCGCCGTGGTAAAAGTGTACCGTGCATGGCAAAATGGGACTGTCCAAAATCAGCGACGTGGCAAATGTGGTGCACCACGGGCCATAGATGACAGAGGCGAACGACGGTTGCGGAGATGCGTTCGGGCAGATAGACGGGCTACCGTTGAGCAACTGACCACCAAAATGAACCAAGGGGCTACCAAAAGTGTCTCCCAAAGTACTATTCAGCGAACATTGCTGCGTCTGGGCCTCCGAAGCAGACGCCTGGTTCGTGCACCTATGCTGACTGCTGTTCATCGACGGCGAAGGCTAGAATTTGCACGCCAGTACAGCAGCTGGACGTCCACTGAGTGGCGACAGGTTGCGTTTTCGGATGAATCGCGTTTTATGCTCCATCGGACAGATGGACGTTGGCGTATAAGGCGTGAAACCTCTGAAAGGAACCACCCTGCAACCATTGCCGGAACGGTCCAAGCTGGAGGCGGGAGCATTATGGTCTGGGGAATGTTTTCCTGGCATTCTCTAGGTTCACTGATCATTGTGGAAGGCACAATGGATCAATACAAGTACGCATCTGTCCTTGCGGACCATGTTCACCCCTACATGCGCATTGTTTTTCCTCAGGATGATGGCATCTTCCAGCAGGACAATGCGAGGTGCCATACAGCTGCCAGTGGACGTGCGTGGTTCGAAGAGCACCAGGATGAGTTTACCGTCCTCCCCTGGCCAGCAAACTCACCTGACTTAAACCCAATCGAGCATCTGTGGGACCATCTCGATTGAGTTGTTCGCGCCATGGATCCTCAACCGCGTAATCTAGCGCAGCTGGCCACGGCATTAGAGTCGACATGGCTCAACATCCCTGAGAACACCTTCAGGGACCTATGTGACTCTCTTCCTGCACGTCTCGCAGCAGTCCGCTCTGCGAAAGGTGGTTATTCTGGCTTTTGACAGATGGTCACATTAATGTGACTGGACTGTGTATATTGTCTCGGCTTTCAGCAAATAAATGAAGTCTCTTTATCTTGCTGCAAGCAAGATTGAAAATTGTGCTTCAAGTGTTATTGAGAGATTATTTTCATTTCTGCTTTTTCGTAATCGCTCTTACATTTCAAATTGAGGATATGTTTATGACTATGTTGGAGAAAATCATATTAATTGAAATTTTAAAGTATTACTAATTTACTTTTAGATATTAAGAAGAATAAAATAAGCAAAAAAATTCAAGTTTTGTAATATATCTTATTTGCGGAAGGTTATTAAATCTTAGCACTGTAGAGGCATTAGCTTATTTTGAAGCAGGAGTCTTGAAAAATGCCCAATGCCTTCGCCTGGACTCAAACTTCCTCTCGAATGCGTCCCATGTGCTACCGTTACACCACGAAGGTATGCAGACAGTAGGGAGAAAATACCGCATTTTAAAAGGCGACTAGGAATTAGTAGACCCAATTGCCAAATCCTGGTGGTGAAGAATCATCGTCCACTACCTTCCCTTCTGTTCGAGCGCCACTGTGCAATCATTAGGTTATTTAGAGAGAGAGATATGAAAAATGAGCAATGCCTTCGCCGGAACTCGAACCTGGATCTCTCGAATATTCGCCGAGTGTGCTACCCTTACACCACGAAGGCATGCAGAAAGGAGGGCGAAAATACCCTATAACATAAGGCGTGGCCTGGTATGACCAAAAGAGCAACTTATTTCATAAGTTGGGTCGGACTGCGCTCACTTCTAGTAACTTAAGACATAATTATTGTATTTTTGAATCATGCTTTAAACATTTTAGTTAATATTAAGAATTCTGGAATTATTTTTCTACTAAGATTGTTGTTTAAATATTTGAATTTTAAGAATTTTCGAATTATTTCGAGAATGAAATGAATGCGAAAAATTAAGGAAATAATTTGAATATGTGTATAGAGAGTGATATAAAATTGCGTTCTAAGTATAATGTAAAAAATATCTTGATACTGAATAGTGTGTAACGGATATAAATAGTTTTATAATATTCAGAAGTTTAGAAATCGGATAATTACAATAAAATTGATTATCAGTAATGTAATTAAGATGTGAAATTAACATAGATAAGTAATATGAAAATATGATAAATGAATATTAAACTTAATGGATAACTACATGTTAACACGGAATATATTAAGAGAAAACATTAAAGGCTGCCACCTTTTCAAAAAATGCAATTTTTTTATAGAATTATTATAATTTTTCTTTTTTCATATAACAGAGTGAGTTGATATGTTTTTATGCAATGGAATGTTTTAGCGCAGTTCAAAAGACAAGTTGCCTTTAAACTAGGAACGGAGGTCTTTGAGAAGTAACTGTCTAGCATCCCATGGCCACTGGTGCAAAACACCAGTTTATTTAAGTGGATTTGCCTATAAGATGTATATGTTAGTGGAGTGACTTCTTCCACAGTTTTATTTGTAATCCGTTTCCTTCTTCCTGTTCCTGCTTAGGTCCTTCAAATTTAGTAATCATTTCTTCCAAACTCTGCCTCTACATAGGCTCTTTAAGTAAGCTTTTCAAACGTCTATATTCTTGCAGTGCAGTAAAGAAATTATTGCGGTTCTGATATACCAGAAAGCGACTTATTAATTGATCAGTAAATCTGTTTACAACATCCCAAATTTTCATAACGTACTATCAACCTTGTATTAAAAGCGCCATCTGTCGGTTAAAATCTAAGCTATTAATTTTTATTGCAGATTTCTTTTCTTCATAGCCCATATAACATAAATACGGAGTTTCAGCGAAATATCTCTATCAGAATGGGCTTTATATAGATCTAAATAAAGTAACTTTAATTATACGCCCCTCAGTATTTCATTTTTATTCTATTTAAATATTTGAATATCAGGAACGTAAAATAAAAAAGCAAATATAACATCAAGAATATCAGAATAAGTATAAAAAACTAACAATCACAAACCATCTACAGAATGGGCTTTGTGTCATATTTGGATGTTCTAAAGGCATTTGAGCCCTTAATGGATATTGTTCAGCATTCATCCAAATATTACTACTTTATTAAATTTTATTATTAAGAAAAATATTCTCAGCTACGGAACTATAAAGAAACATCAATGCATCTGTATTTATGAATGTTTTTAAAACGGCCTTTATATTTCTGAGAATGTAATTTGAGGAGTTTTCAGATTCTTCTGAAATCCTTTCCATATGAAAAATATTTATACCTATATATTTAGCATTCGCATATAAAGTGCTGACACATTTTCCTTTATGCAGCGCTATAGGGCTTTATTTCCGTATTTGCCTATTCCTCAGTTCTTATGCTCACAAGGGCAGTTTACTCAAACAATAAACACAGTATTACCTCAGAGGTATAAGAGTACCAAAATAATTGCATATCTTTCGCTCTTAGATTATTTAGACATGAGTACTAGACATGAGTACATCACAGTATTAATTTTTTTTGTAAGCTTATATATCATTTTTGAAATTTTAAAACTTACTAGGCGGAACTTTGGGTCCAACTTTAGGGCTCTTCCCTGGTTCTGGCTCTTGCTTCTGGAAAACAAATATAAAAATAGTTTAGACTATAATATCTCGTAATTTAATAAATTGCATATTCATTTGAAATTGATTTAGTTTGTGCATAAAAAAGACATTTTATAAAATGAAAATTTCACCTTTTTAATAGTAATTTAATCAAAACTATCAATGCTCCCTTTAACTCTTTTTACAAAACATTTTCATGGATAATACAAATTTTTCATTGTCTGTATTTTAAAGTTGGATGCATCGTTATTACGTGATTTCTGATTTATAGTACATTTTATATGCCATCCGGGTCGATAAGTTAACGGAAGAGGACTAGATAATCTGTTATGAATTCTGAAAAATAAATCGAAGTCTAAAAGTATAATATCTTTGTAGAAAATAAAGAGTTAAAATCTGCTAATCCAAAAGCTATCTCGAGTAGTTTGTGGTAGAAGACGAGTTGAGGGCTCTTGAATTCTATTTCGTAGAATCTGCAACTTGCTAACGTTGTGCTGAAGCCCGAGCGGATATAATGACTTTTATATGAGACGGCTTGTTCTTGACTGGTGATGATATTTTTGTTCAGCTCCCAAACATTCAACTTTTGAAAGCACTATGCTTTGCATATTTTATCATTATATTGAAATGAAAGCGTATTTATTCCATTTTAAATTACAATATAATATAGTAACAAAATAAATTCACAATCTATTTTGCATCTCAAGAATTTCAATTAGTTTCATAGTAACTAAATAATTTTCCCTGCGATGACGCATAAGTATTAAATTTTTCGTTTTTTAGCGGTAAGTTGTAGGCAAAGGAGCATTAATGGATTTTTTTTATTTTAAGTTAACAAAAGCACTTTATGACACCTAATGTTAGATTTGAGAGTGCTTGGGTTATTGTAACCTCCACAGCTAGCTCTGTGAGATTTAATTGTTAGGTGTCGCTGGATTCCTTACTCCAGTTATTGCGGTGGAAGCTGACATTTCCAGGTTCAAACAGGCAGGGACTCGGTAACATTTAACTTACACTTTAATGAGTCTGTACTTGAGAATTAACATAAAAATACAGATAACGATCCACTTGATTAACACTAACTTCATGATGAACATTCACAGCTTATTTTGCTTTAGGAGGACTACAGATCTAATTTTAATGTCTTAAACCTCCAACCGTAGTTTACCGTTTTGGAGAAGACTTCTCTGGAATCAGCTACACTGGCCAGGATTTAAACACCAATATTCATCGGCAGCTGTATGTTCCCGACTCCATCACCAAGTTCTTTCAGCTACACCTAGTCCCAGACTCGGACTGATGTTAGGCGCAAACTCAGAATGACATTCTTCAGACAGTATACAAGTTTAGTTACCGGCAAACAAGCCTACGGTTCCAGTTAACCTACTTATACATCTACGCTCGTCTAAAAATCTACATAACTCTCTGGATGGAAAGAGCTGCGTGATGAAGTAATAGAAAAGATGCAAATAAAAATTCCAATTTGTTAGTTAAAAATAAATTAAATTGTCACAAAAAAAGTTGCACTTATCGTTTTGTAAGATAAAAGAAATGTGAATACGTAAGCAAATGTTATAGAATTGCAAATAAAAACCTTTATATGCATAGAATGAACTCATTTTAAATATTTGAATGTTTATTATTATCGATAGCACGTCTCAAGAACATCATGATGTTTAATGAAATAAACAAAAGTTTTTTTAATATTATAAGAGGCCGAAAATTAATTAAGGAATGTAGCAAGATATGCCATTAGTATCCAATAATAATTTAAAAATGAAATTGCTTAAAATGTTCTGACCATAATTTCTTTCATAAGTATTTCTTCATGAAATGTCTCTTCTCCTTCATTCAGAGGGCTTCTCAGAGCTTCACCATTTATAGTGTCGTGGTATTTATCTCTCGAATACATACTGGAGTCAAACGGAGGTCCTTTTGTATCTGGAACAGGGTAACCTGAAAAAAAAGTTATGTTGATATTAGTGCATTAAGGTAAATTATACTGGGTATGCACATGTAGACATCTAGTGAAAATGATTAAATAATACCAGTTATGCATTTAAACTCCATTTGCTGCTACTGCTCAATTAAAATTTGCTTTATAGTGGAAATATTTGAAGCCGGTATTTTTTTCTCTGAAATATCTGATGTGGACACCACACGATTTCATTTTACGGAGCAATAAATTATACGTATTCTTTGCTGCAAGTGTTTCCCTCCAATTTCAGTAGAATTATATCTATAATTCAATCAATTCAGTTCTGACTTTACAGCATGGCAAAAATACATAAAAACTCGAACTTCATTAAAAACTGTAAAATATAGAAAAACAAACAATACCAAATATAGTTAAAAAAGCAATTTTTACAATTAAAATTAGAGTTCCTACCGGAAAACAAGCAATTCGGCCAGCCAGAAGGAAGACAAAATTCTTGGTGCGCAAAAGTGAACGTTAACTTTTGGTCCCACAGGAACAAAAGGAACTGAAGGTGGTGCCCGGACTGACGTGATTCACTGTTCTACTTAGAGTTTCAAATGTAAACAAATGACGGCCTTGTTAGGCCTAGCGTCACTTTTAAATTGCTGATAATTCTACACCTGTTGCATGCAGATTAACTAACGACATGAAAACCTTGAACGGAACATAAGAACAACGTAATTCAATCACTTTAAAAGCAAAGAATGCAGTTACCAACATATAAGAATAAAAAAACTGCCCTTACCCAGCCAGGTAACCGAGGCTGGTAATATATATATATATATATGCATATTTATATATGTTTCGTGCCACCGAATGCAAAAAGAGAGGTGCACAACTGCATGTCATATCAGTCCCATATACAAAATTTTAACATTCTACAGGTACTCGTTTTTGAATTATACGATATACATACGCATGTGCGTACAGATATCACGAAAAAACTCTCTTCTGAATAATTTAAAATTTATTTTACTACCCGTTTTGAAAAAAAGAGGCTTATATTCTCTCCGAACGTACAGGCGCCACTCAAAAATATTGTTCGAATGGATTCGAGAGCGGTCAAAATGGGTATTTTTGTTGAAATATGGTTGCCGAAATTGTTCGCGATTACAACACTTCTTTACATTACACAAGGAAGTAAAAAAATTAAAAATTACTTCTGTTTGATCTTTAAGGTTTCCCGTCTTTCATTACCTCTGATTCCATTTTTAGTACGGTTTACATTTTCTGGTACCTTCTTTTTTATCGCAGTGCGTAGACCTTAGACTGATTAAAGAAATAAATAAGAAGGAAAACACTTTCTTCAACAAAATGGAAAGCTTTTTTAATCCTTGCTTGTTAATAATAGTGTAGTTAAATTTAAAACACAGTTTTTCAATTAATGAAGCTGAACTTTTGCATTAAGTAATATTAATAGTGATCTTCACATGTAGTTAAAGCAGAATCGCCTATGCTTGAATAAATGGCGGAGGAGCATTTCAGGTAGTTCATAGAAATTCGTTTTTAAAATAAAGAGAGTTATCACAATTTGTTTCGGTTGCTATTTTTATTTCATTTATTCGAAATGTGTAATATTAAAATCAGCCCCAAATGCTGGAAATGTGATCTTAAAACTCCGGACCAGCAACCTTCAAAATTATATGACAGCAATTTTCTAACAATGCAAAAAATATTGTTACGGATTTCGTATATATTCAGCTATTTATTTAGAATTATAATTAAAATTGCTTTATTTTTCTATGCAACGCAGACGATTTTTGAAGAGAAAGCTACGTTGGAAAAGTAAAAATAAAAGAGCGCGTACATTTTAATACTTAATAAATAAATATATCGTAATTACTGTTGCCATCCACAAAATATCGAGAAAAATCGAGGTTTTACCAGAATATTCTAGTAAATAATTAAAAATCTTATAAAAGCCGAATTAAAACACCTCATCTTAGTTGCAGCTGTTTAAAGTGAACTGCTGTTTCTTTACTTAATGCTGTGATGGATTACAGCGAATTCGCTGTGGGATTGAATTAACTTTTTCTGTTTTGAATTCAATTCTGTTTAACGTTTGAGATATTGCGATGTTGTACGAATATCTCTGAGGAAATATTTCGGTGTTTCGTTTTATTTCTTGTGAAAATAATAAATTTTGTTAACTTTTAACGATTGGAGCATTCAATCTATTACGAACCCGTACGCACGCAACAATATTGTTAAAACACATTTACTTCGCTATATTGTAACATAATTACAAATGCATATTCAAGCACAGTCATACATAACTTTTATTTAAAATTATTCGAAACAAGGATTGATTTTGTTTTGAGATTGTTTAACCTCGCAAGTTTATGAGCAGTTTCGTCATGCAACATTTCAATGAGAAGCATACCAATTAAAATAAATTTTACACTTTCCTATTTTTGCAGATTTCTTAGTTGATCTGTTTCATTATGGAACACATCGTTATGTTCCCACAATGAAAAAAATATAAGAATTTGATTTAAAAAACTATGAAATGATTTAAATGACTGAATTGTGGATTCATTGATTTAATTTAATTTTTTATGTTTTCCTTTCAGATAAGCTGAATTTTGCTACGATAAAAGTTTTATATTAAAATGCAGTCTAATGAACCTTAAATTATATGTAACTAGGTTTCTAGCCATCATTTCTAATGTAAGCACCAGTATGTGATCTTTGGAATATCATAAATGCTGCTATTCTGTGACGAGGCTAATATAATGCCAGTATTCATAAATAGGAAAGAGTTTGTGATAACTTAATTAAACATTCAGGAGAAAAGACATCTTGAATTATTAATATGAAGATAGTTTTCCTTCTAGGAAAGTTGTTGGGCATAAAAGGAAATGAAAACGGTACAGGCATAATAAATGAAATCACATTTAACTTTCGTGTTTATACTCGTGAATTGACTATTTTCCGCTGTCTTCTGAAGGTATGAAATTCACATACATGTGTTCTTTGACAAAGGAATGTGCTCATGCCTGGCTTACATGATTGCCACATTTCTGCAATCAGCGTTCGAAGTTTATTACACGAGAAGTTCCGGAGGAAAATGAATGTCACTAGTGACCTCTCAAAGCAAGTAAACAGAAAATTTGACGTTCGAATCTTTTCGCGAAAACTCACCGGATTACGAACAGCCAGGAATTTTGAGTAGGAAAATGGCCCTCAGATTTCCATTTCGTTACTATAGAAACCACACACCCACTATCTCTTACGCTGTTCTCCTTTGTGATGTTAGGCCGCTTTATTACACCCTTGCTGCAATAAAATCTCGCAGTAAAAACAGTCAAATCAACGCTCACGCTTTCGTGCTATCTGGATACTTATCAAACATGCAACAGACCAACAGTCCGAGGATGGATATAAGCAATTACGGGGAGGGTAGAAAAATATTTATTCTTCGCTGACAACCTTATATTTCGTCCTGCTGGTATCCAATTCCTTAGCTTCTTCCCAAATCCGAAATTGCCATTGAAAACCTTTGCTTATGAATCATGCAGGAGGATGCTAAGTTAGGCGATGAATCACAGAGAAGCTCGGGCAAAACAGCAAATAAAAGTAGACTGAAAATTTTTATTCTATTACTACGTTCCTTCGAGGGCGCATACCTGAATTAAGATATTCCACCGCTGCATAGAAATTGTTTAAAACTCTTTTATCAAAGGTGTCTTAGTTTCCTAAATGGCAAAAGCTGTGGAAAAAATACGTCTTAAGCATGAGAATGCACTTTAGAGCGTTCTTTATGCAATCGAGCTGGAGGCTTTTAAGTAATTGCATTTGAATAAAGGTAATAAATTATTTGCCAGAGAATTTTAGAGTGAGAAGCGAAATTTAGTTGTGAGATAAGTTTTTTTGCAATTTCGGTTGCGCGAATTCTACCACTAAGGTTTATCATTATCTGTAACCAGAATGTAGTTGATATTAGTTACTATTTCATATTTATACTTGCGAAAGTACCCGATGCCAGTTAAGTGAGAGTAATGCATCTAACCACAGATACACATAGAGAAAACAAAGATACCGCTGCAATCCTTCTCTAATAACGATGCAAAAAATAAGATTCACAGTCATACATTTTTTAGTCTGATGCGATATGGAACCCACATAAAAATGTTTGATAGAAAAATGAACTAATTTTCTCTATTATATCAGCAACAATGGCACGCCGTTTTTAATGATTTTCATCTTTCTAATCAAATGGCCGTAAAACCTCGACTTTCATTTTAGTCGATGAAATGTGGCAAACAATTGACCATAATTGATCAGAAATCAATAATGCGAACAAACACACAAAACAAACATTCTTCTTTACATTTACAGATTTTGTAAAACTTAGAAATTTTTTATTAACAAACTTTACGAGTTTAAAAGCGAGCAATAGCAACACTTTTCGAAATAAACATTTTAATATTCAAAGCGTGAGACTGTTGCCACTCGGAAAAATGAATGTGAAAACTAGCGCTTTCAGAGATTTTAATTAATATTTCGGCTGATTAAAGTCGTACGAAATAGGAATTGTCGAAATGGCTTCCCACGAATTTTTGGAATCGAGAATAATGTACTTAATATTTGACAATTCTATTTTTAATTCATCGTAAACCTCAGAAATTTTGTATTAAAAAAATCTAGGATTTGAAAGCGAGCAGTGGCAACAACTTTCGAAATAAAGCAGATTTTCATCTCCAGCTTGCAAGACTATTGCCACTGGGAAAAATGAGGGCGAAAATTTTCGTTTTTCCGACTTTTTAATTAATATCTCTGATTTTAGCTACTTTTTTTTGGAAAAAAGTGAACGTCGACCTTTTCCAGGGTATAGAAAGGAATTGCAGAAATTTCGGTGACGATAGCTATAGTAGTGACTGAGTTATTAGCGAACAAACAAACAGACCTTCTTCTTTATATATATAGATGAAAAAAAATTAGGTATTAAGAGCTAAGAAGTCTTTGCTTTCAATATTACTGATTAAAAGATTAAAAATAATGGCTTACGAAGAAATATTAAAAGCTTGAAATGTTTTGCTAAAATAATATGTAGCTTGTGAACACTTCAAAAACCAAGCTTGTAAATTATTCGTTTACAAAAGCAAATTCGGTAAGAAATTCTAGCAAACAATAAAACAAAATTTAAGAGTGTTATATTTTTAAATATACCTCTATTAAATAATTTAAATCCAAATCACCAGAGTTAAAAAATTCTAAAAGCTTGGCAGCTTTCATTAGCTATTTTTCAAAGTTAACTATTTATCCAGTTTTCTGCCTAGATTTAGAGCAAAGTTTAAATCAGATCTCAACAAAATTACATCAATTAGATATTCGATAGAAGTTAATTATTACCTTAATCCAAGTTTAAAAGCTTAAAGTAAATTAAAATTTTCTACGATTTTATGTGGTCTGACAGTAATGAAATTCAATAATTACTTGCAACAATAAACGTCATAAAAGGTACTTTTATATTGACTCCCTTCTCAATAACATTTGATTTAAATTCGATTTAATTTCGAAACAGGTCAAATTTAAACCCTACCATTTCACAAGGAATAGAGGAAAATAACTAACTTTGCTAAGATCGCGGTTAAATTTTAAATAACATGCAATGTTTGTGACTTTTAAATATTTTCATTTTATCTATCATTTAGGTACTTTTGAAATGAGAATATGTAAATAAGCGTAAGGTAATAAACAATAGGACAGCAAACTAAAGAGACTAAAAATTTAAAGGCGCCTTACCCTCATAAGTCTGAAAATGAAAAAAAAAAATAAACAAAAAATAAATAAAATAAAATAAAAATAAAAACCAAAAATAACATTTTTCAGTTAAAATCTCGTCAAGCAAAACATGCCAATGCAGAAGAACTGCAGAAATGAACTTTGCAGTTCCTAAACATCATGCTAACAAAGCTGTAAAACATCGCAAAATTATACATTTTATATAGATAAAATGGTATAAAATCTAGAAAAATATGATTTTACAGTTTTTATCACACTATTTCATAAAGCGATGCTTCGAAAATACCGTTGCCATTTTTTTATTCCTTTGTTTTTTAAGAAAATGTTTTAAAATAGAGAAGTGTTTCGTCACTGCTTTTCTTTCTTCTCCGGTTTCGTTTTCTCTTTGTGTTTCCTTTCCATGACGAATTCTTTTGGAACATTTTCTAACAGCATCTGAACATTTTTTAATCTATTGCACATGTTTAAAAACCCTTTTTATAACGGAATTTTATAAACCCTTTTTACAGGCAAAAAATTACCTTCCATTATAAAATATAAAAAATTTTAAGTTCCCGTATATATTAATTTACTGAGAGTTAGCTATCGAATAGTGTTACAGTCACTTTAATCTAGTCATGCATTTAGGTGCATGACTGGGTTAATTTTAATAGTCAACAAGCCTTTCTATCTGTAAAATTTGCTTTTTAGCTCTGAACATATGCTCCTAAATAGTCAGAAGTTCTTTAATGCAGATACTAAATTTTACATGTCACCAAATTTAAATTTTGAATTAAGAAAATACATTTTTAAGATTTTCTATTATTTTGTTAATAATTTGAGCCCTGTAAAAATCAAAATATCGCAAAACATTGAAATATAATATTACACTCGAATACTGGTTTTTGTTTTTCAGTACTATCATCAAAATTGTTATGAATGTTATGAATGTTTAGTATTGTTCTGTAACTTTTATAATGAAGTGGTTAAAACTTAATTTCATGCCCAACAACTTCTAACTTAAAAACAACATTAAGCGCATTTCCCTTGGTGAACTGTTTGCGAAGCCACTGACTAATGGGTGACATAACGTATTTACTTTTTACAAACTTGTTTTTTGTGGCTGTACCTATCAGGACTCGTATTTCGTTTCATCTGTTTGGCGAATATGACGTGTCCTGATCCTATGGAGTGTAGTAAAGATGACAAGATGACGAGGGTTAAAATTACCTTTTATTTTTTTCACGTTTTCACAGTCGCTCCCGCACTTCGGGATACAAAGACCAACCACTTGTGGTCTTAACGTAAAAATATAAGACTACTAACTAAATAAAATTTAAATAAGAGCTAACTTTTAATATTTTATACAGATGACTAACACTAAGACTGGCCTTTCAAATTACTACGTCTGTAGTACGCAAACTGCGCAAAACTACAATACGTCTTTAGCTTTCAACAGGACTAAAACCTCTGGCCTTCAAGGCGGACAGTAACTGATGGCAAGCTCGCGTGAAGACTCGTGGCAAGATGGCTCACTCCCTCTCCTTCTACTGCGCTCTTGGCAAAAAGTCAACTTAAATACTTAAGCGTTAGCAAGTACAATTTGCATAAACATATTCACGCGCTAATTCTGTATAGATAAGAGATATGTAAAATAAGAGATGATAGTAAAGTTTTAAAATAAAATAAACGTTAGTCAAACTTAAGATCCTTACATACCTTTTAAGTGAACTGGAAGACATACACTCACTTCCAAAAGTTAAGCACGGAGAGGAAAACGCTAATTTCCGAAAGTCAATCAGAATTGAAGAGGATGAAATTCGCTGCAGAGGTAGGTGGAAGTATGCAAATATGTTAGGAAACAGCCAATCGCGCTTTCATGTCAAGAAATATGCAAAAAAGGCAGACTTATAAAAAGCCAGCTTTATGAAGGGTTACAGAAGTTGATTGTAAGTGCTGATAGAAGGTGTTTAATTTGGTTTCGAGACATACGTGTTTCTATGACTTCCAGAAGACGAATGGAAGATTCTGAGCGCTGGCGTGCTGTGGGGCACATTGAAGCAGGACAGTCGATCACAGATGTTGCTCTTTTCTTCGCCGTTCATCATTCTGTAATTTCACGTTTATGGAAATAATTCCAAACCACATTTCAGACTAGTTGTCTGAAGGCTCGTAGCCGGTGGCCCAAGGGTTACAACCCCCGCGGAAGATCGATATATTGCTATTATAGCCAAGCGAAATTGCAGAGCAACCTCCACACGTGTGACATCTATGTTTACAGTGTCCATTGGCGATAACTGCAGCTACTGTACGCCGAAGATTACATATCAGCGGACTGTACGCCCGCGTACCACGACTTTGCGTTCCTCAATCCGATCAATTAAGAGGGGCACGATTACAGTGGTACCGAGAACATGTCAATTGGAATGTGTCTGACTGGGGCCATGTCATGTTTACTGATGAGTCAAGATTTGCTCTGGCCAGATCACAAACATATAAGGATATGGCATGAACAACGAACACGCAATCAGTCCCAAAACATCACCGAACATCACGCATTCCGAGGCGGAAGCATTATGGTGTGGGCAAGGATTTCATTAGGATACCGCAGCGACCTGCACATCTTTAAACGGGGTTCTTTGACGGCTGTTCGATGTCGAGATGAAGTCCTAGAGCCCATTGTGAGATTGTACGCTGCAACTGTTGGCCCTACTTTCGTTTTAATGGACGAAAACGCCGTCCCCATAGAGCTGCTGACATCGTCGATGACTACCTGGAGAGGAAAGGGATTGCGTATATAGCGTGGCCAGCATATTCGCCCGACCTTAATCCCACTGAATATCTTTGGGATGCTCTCAGCCGTGCTGCATCTTCACATTTCCCACCTCCAGCCACTCTTATTGAGGTGGAAACTGCTCTACAAGAAGAATGGCGATAGCTTAATTCTGCGGTGGTTGACCACCTAACTGAAAGCATGGTCACATGGCGTAAACTTTGTATACAGATGAGGGGGGGATCGCATACCCTATTAATGTCATATTTTATATTTTATGCTGTTTATTTTCACTTTATCCATAATTCTGTTAAGTCTCCACTATGTCATTATCTGATAACTTACAAAAATGTAATATTGTTTTCATTTCTGTATATAATTATTGATTTTGTTTTATGCATAAATATATATGCTACTTTCCTGCCGAATTTTGTGTGAATCAAAGCAATATTTGTTGATTTTCTTGCATTTTACATCTTCGTGCTTAACTTTCGGAAGTGAGTGTATTATATATAATGCTTTAGTAACCTAACGTAATTTTGTTTAATCCTCTTCTTGTTCCCCCTCTATAGATTTTAAAAAGTGAAGAGAGATTATTTTAGATACCTTTTTACTTCCTTGTACGGCGTAAAGGAAGTATTGTAATCACGAAATATTTCTGATATCATTTCAGGTATCACTTTATTTTCTATCTATTTTTACTGCTACCGAGTGCAATTTAGTGATATTTTTGCGTGATATCTGTACGTAAGGACAGAATAAAGGAGTCATTTTCCCTAAGCGAATTATAAAACTGATTTAAAATGGATTCAGAAGAGATTTTGTCGTGGTATCTGTACGTATGTGCCTATGTATGTATCTCGCATAACTCAAAAACGTGTAGCCTCAGGACGTAAACAAATCACGTTCATGCCCAGATTTTTCCGCGCATTGAGCTTCTGAAAAATTATTAGTAAGACATTAAGTAAGAAATTTAGAACTAATTTTTCACAAAGAACAAAAATTGAAATTCAAAAGTAATAAATTTTAAATAATCCTATAAATGCAATAAAGAATTTAATAAACGTTAAAACCAAAACTTTTCAAACCAATTGAAAATTTCATCCCAACATCAATGAAATTCATCCCATCAAAACATCAATGAAATTTAAAGAAAAACTAGCATAATAGAAGAGGAATTCAATGTCACTTCATCAGGAGGTGGAACACTGAAATTAATTCAAATCACTCTTCCACAAAATCCTTGCTTCTGTATCCAGAATTAGCCGATGAACCATTTCAATGTATTTTAATTATAACAGTTCACCTGATTGGCTTTTGTGAGAAATTAGTTCTAAATTTCTTACTTTATATATATATATATACCCACTCCGTGAGTCGGCTGAGTGAGCTAATTCTTTTTATTCTAATATGTTAGTAAATTGTACTTTTCTGCTTTAAAAATGATTGAATTAGGTTATTCTTATCTTCTAGTTAAGTTTTTTATGCCTTCATTTAATCTGCATGCAATAGTTGTAAAATTATCAGCAATGTTTGGAGAGGATGTGAAGCATCTATTGCTGGGGATGTATCAAAATAATAAGTGTGGAAAGCATTTGAGATATCAGATGGCTTTATAAATAGCAGAAAATGCTTTAATGACATATTAGAGTCAAAATGAAAATCGTATACTCTTCCATGATAATGAACTTTCATTGTGTCTTGTCATATTTCCATTTAATGCTAAATGTAATTTTAGGAAATCATGATGAAGTTGTTTACGTGCGGCTAAGCCTATTTTTTCGTTACCATGGCAGCCATATTTGTTTATTTGAAACTTAGCAGAATAGTGAATTAAGTCTTTCTGCACCGTTAGTGCTTTTTGCCGGTTGGGACCCAAAGGTAACTTTTATTTTGTGCACCGAAAAACCTGCCTTCTTGCCTGCTGGCCGAATTACTTGTTTTTGCGTTGAAACTCTGATTTTAATTGTAAAAACTGTTTTTTTAATTGTTTTAACTGTATTTGGTGTTTTATGTTTTTCTATATCTTTCAATTTTTAATGAAGATATTTTGAGTTTTTATGTATTTTTGCCTTGCCGTGAAGCGAGACCCGAATTAATTCTCTATTCGAGGAAATAATTTTAAATGAAATATAGGAAAAAATGAGTATAATTTAATATTCCGTACAAGGAAGTCATGCAGTGTACACATCGCATATTTTACAAAGAGAAGCAGACATTTTTAGAGATAAAGCGAAATTATTTTCGTGCTATATGGGTAACCATTGTTGGATGCCTTGACCTAAGCTCATTTTGAAAGCTCCTCACTTGACTGCTACAGTACTCACTTCTTCAGTACTCACTAAGTTTTAAAGGGCATAAACCTAATAATGTTTGTAAAGGAACCTAGTTATGACCAATGTGATAGATGTTTAAAATTTAAAGATTTATTTTCAAACTAGAGTATTAATAATATTGATCATTTAGAACAATTAAATTTAGTGTGTACCCGGAGCAGATAGAAAAGTTTAATTGATATTTACATTAATTAAAAATAAAGGAAATTTGCAAAATCTATGTAGAGCACGTTGAACAGTTTTAAAATTGATTCTATTATTCAGGATCTAGCCTATTTTCTCAAGAAGCGGCGATTATTATAAAAAATCACTTATTTTTTTTTTCAAAGTAGAGCCCTTTATATTAGATTACACTTTTAATTGCACTTTAATGAATAATTTGAAACACGAAATTTATTGATTGAACGAAACAGACTATTTTGTGACATTTCGTTTTGAACTACGGCCATAAACCATTTTCATTTCCTTACCTGAAGAGGAATTACATCTGCGTAATTGCCTCTTTAGTTTTCAATATCCAGAAATTATTTGGAGATAAGCCAGGTTATTTGAAGAGTATTTGAAAAGCGTACTCCGTGTCTGGAGAAAATCTGTTTTATTTGTTCATGATCCCAAAGAAACTGGTTTTAAGGAAATTTGCATAATAATCGCCGCTTTCTGTTAGTCTATGAGTTGGTAATTTTGGCATTTGTAACTGCTGTGATTGATTTTGGAGATGCTTTTCAATCACTCAGTGTGTTACCATGCCTTAAGTGCGTTATCAATGAAATACGGATGCACGTCTAAATGTTTCCTTACCATATGAAGGTTAAAAATACTTCATCTATATACATCGCATTAACATAAAGTTCAGTCAAAATTTTTCCGTATTTTTGCAGCTCCGTTTTTGCTTCCTTACGTACCTAAACAACATATATTAGTTAATTCTATTCACTGAATGTCACTGAATCTAGCTGCATCTGAATATTGAAGCTAGCTGTATATGCAGGACGTCGATCAACCACTTTTACAAAACCTCGTAAATTGTCGTCTCCTCTAATATCGAAACAAGGGATACAGTTGCAATTGTAAAACTTTTCGGTCAGTCCTTGGATATCTCTTTGCATTTGTATTAATCTTTCATATTTTTGAGTTATACTATTTTACAACAAACTTACTGATTAAAAAACACTCTTGTTGTTGTTGTTGCTTATACTCACTTGTCTGATCTATAATCAGCCCAAGCTCGTGGCAAGGAGCGCAAGTTTACGCCTGTCGTTGGCAACAGCCTTGAGCACCTTGCAGGTGACAATGCGATTTAGTTCAGTTCCCCTCCCAATTTGGATGGAGAGCACCCCGGAGGGATGGATCCGAGGGTCTACCCTCTTGTCCCTACCAGCAACCTCTAGAGGGGACTTTCGGCTTGCCGCGTATTTAGCGTCCCCCAATGCCGCACGGATACTATACATTTACAAACATACATGCTTTCTCGGGGATTCGAACCTGGGCCCTCAGAACGGCAGTCAGCGACGCTAACCACTATGCCGGCTGAGAAGCAAAAACAACGTTCAGTGTCCTTAAGATTTTATTTACACGATTTCAACCATAATATTATTTCTCGAATATCTGGACTGATATTTGAAGCAAAACATTTCGTACAGAAGAGATGCAATCACATGATTGAATGAAATCTAGTGCAGTGTTAAAATACAGGGACAATACTTACCTTGAGTTTGTCTTTTCTTCTTCCTTTGCATATAGCAAGCTACTATAGCTCCATTGATGAGTATCAGAAGAGTTCCAGCCACGCAAATGACAACAAGCAGTAAGATAGGCATGTCATCACTGTCTTTTGCGAGAGCATCAACAGCTGTACTCGGAAGTCGACGAGTCACTGTAAGAATTTAGAACTTTATTAATCCTATGAAGAAAATTAACGCAGCAATTAAGACAGTTATATTTAAAAAAAAAGATCTAAAATTTCCATATCTACAAGCAAATTTAAAAATAAAATTTGATTGGTTATTTTTGCAGATATTCTCAAACAGGTTTATTTTTGCTTAGTATAACCGGCTTTCAGTCAGTTAAAATTTCGTTTTAAACTTATTTCCAAGCAAAATAAGCTGAAATAGTATGGGAGTACGATAAGCTAAAAATGTTACGCTTTACTGAATATTAAATAGTGCTCTCTGAACATTGAAGTACATAATAGATTTTGATAGCATTTTAATGTCTAACAATAGTCGAGAAAATGGTGCTAAAGTAAAAGCCGAAAATGTTACAATTAATTTAAGGTATTAAATATTCTACTCTAATGTATTTCTTATGTTCAATATTTCATTCATATGCGATAAATATTTTCCTTGCGTTTAGCAACTTATAATTCAAATGATTTTGATCAATTGAAATTACCAAATCAATTGATTAAAATTCCTATAGAAATGGAATTCGTATAGAAATATTAATTGAATGTAGGGTATTTGCAGTATAAACCCAAAATATTCGTATTCAATAAAATAAACAGTTTCGTGTTCTCCATAATAAAAAAAAATAATTTATTACTACAAATTAAATATTTTCAGTTTTAAATTCCGGGTACCCTAATATTACGAAAGTATTTAAAATACCTACACTAGAAGTCTATTTAATAACACAGTCTCGAAACTCAGATTAAATATTTAATTTATGTTTCTTAGATTTGTACACTGAAATTAAATAATTGTTAACAACGGGCTAATTTTAGAACTGTGTAAGCATTTTAATTAAAGTAAAACAAGGTGAGATTAAAGTTCCTTTTCAAATAAGTAGTTCGTTTTCGTTCGACTCGATTAGATTAAAAGACTATAATCCGTTAAAATGCAAATTTCACTAAAGTTGTATCGAAATACAAAAGTAGGTTAGTTTTAGAGTATTTAAATTAAAGAAAAGCTTTCTTCAGGATTGTCTGCTTAGAAAAGAATTACTTTTCTCGTATTACTTTTTTTGCCCGGTTCTAGAGTTTTATAAAGGGAATTAAATGGAATTTGATTGAACACTTTAAAAAGAAAGGTGTGCAATAGAATTTGATTGGAGTAAATTACAATTTTGTGCTGTAGAAAATTTGTTGCAAGCTAAGCATGGGAAAAAACTTCTAAATGCTACTATCTTTGATATGGTAAGCTTAATTTTACAGCTGAAAGATAATACATTGTTTTCACATTTTGATTTGGAGTAGTTAGTTAGATTTTTTGCTTCTTTGTTCGAAGAAAAGGAAGTATTACAAACTCGAAAAATTTTGTGGTATCATATTTCAATAGAAATATCCATTTTGATTGCTCTCAAATCCATTTAAACGATGTTTTTATATTGTCAGATCCTTCGGTCTATCTTCTAATGTAACAGCAGAAATACGTAGAAAGCACACAGGAGAAGGGCAAAAGAAACACTTTATTACTCTTTTAAAATTCACAATGCGTCGATTTGACGCTAACACACTACGTCTCTCTCGGGCGGTAACTCAAATAACAAGAACTAAACTAAAAATGTGAAGATATTAACAACTAGTAGAATTACGCTACAAGGCTCAGAATATCCTGTTTTCTAAAACAGCGTCGGATAAAATAATAGCTGTTACGCCACATTAACCAGCAATGAATGTCAAACAGAAGGTCACGCTACAAAAGTACAGTATTCGCCCACAATCTCTAACTTTCCCTGCTAAAACTGGGTATTTAAACCTTTTCTTCTATTATCGCTAAAATTAATGCGACTGCTGTACATCTTTTAAAATAACAAGAAATACATGCTTGATACCAGACTTTTTTTCATAAGGATCTTGCAGTATTTCCTGCATTACTTTTACGCGCAGGACCGAACTACAGCATAGACAAATAAGACAAATGTCTAGGGCCCGGTCAAACATTCCTCTTTGAAAAAAAAATATGATAATAAAATAAAAGTTTCTTTTTATTTCACAAAAGAAATAAAAGTTTATCCGTATAATTTAATCTAAATCCACAGGTTTCCTTTTTTGTTAAGACTATGCTGATATAAATTGTCCACTGTATATGAACAACCTTTCTCTGACTAGCTGACCTATAGGTGGCGCGCGAATTGGATATATAATTGTATAAAAGATATTTCAACTAAATTCTGTTCTAAGAAAAATTAATTGCAACATGACAAACAAGAATTAAACAGAAAGTCAAAAAGAGTATAACAAAATAATCTGTTTAAAAATTTTAAGTTTATTCTATAATACGGATATTTTAAAATTAGGAATCACATTTTTATGTACTAGGTGAATTAACTAAGAAAATATGACAAATGCGGAAAAAAAATTTAAAACCTGATGTTGGTTTTTAGCTTTGTCTCTTATTCATAGGTCACCACAGACCAAAAGGCATTCCTCAGGTAAGAGCCAAACTCGCAACCTCGGCATTTCTCGCTCGTACTGTCGTACAAGCACCGCGCGCTAACCCATTGCGCCACGGAGGATATAACGCTTTTATTCTGCTAAGGAATATAAATGGGGCTGCCACTCATATGCTTTGACTTTTCTAGTAAAACGCAAAAGAAAATGATAGCTCCATGATAAAGCTGTACAAAGGGCATGAATTCTTTTTCACCTATCAGTGGCATACCTACTGTCTGTCTACGAGAAGACTAGTTCCCGCCACAGTGTCTGGCGGGTGGCGGTCGCTATAGCAACAGGGCTAGAATATTTCAAATAGGCCCGAACCAAGGATTGCCAATTCATCTTTAAATGCGCCAAGATGCAAAAATGGAAAGTAAGTCTTTAAGACACCCGTACGGAAAATGGGTCAAGGCTCGTTTCTGCGGCAACTGACAGCTGCAGACTAACTGGCGAGAGCTTTTCTTATGATAGACAGACTGTAGAGGAGGCGGCATTTTCCATGTGATTAGTTATTCATGTGGATCTTCGGGATAAAAAGAAGTTTAGTTTGGGCTAATCGATTAAGGCAATGAAATTTGAGGACTATCTGCTTATGCCTTGGTAGAGGACTTTCTAAAGAAAACTGACTCGTATCAAACTTGCACATGAAGAAACCCCGAAAAAGTCTATGCAGGCAGTTCGTTCTCTGGGATTTGAACCCGGGTCGAATTACTGTGTTTTAGGACTTTACCTCTCAGCTGCTGGTAAGCCCCAATAGAAAGGATTGGAATTTGTTAAATTTGCTAGAATGCACATTACTGTTATTTGGATAAGGGAAGGGATGACTGTTTAGAGTTAAAATTCTCCGCTATGGGTTTAAGAACTGCAAACTGGCTCGTATTCACTTCCGAAAGAGGCAATGACTCGTATTTATTTCTTGCACGCTTGAATACACTGTTATATACCCTACGTAACACATGAGGTAAACCACATAAAGCAAACAAAGCTGGGGACAAAAATATTTGGCACAGCTTTCTTTGAACTCGTTGAGTTTTTTTTATTCAGAAATTCGCTAAAGTTTTACAAAACATGAAATAGATAATAAAACAAATTCGAGATTCAAAATTTGGCCTCCAGGTGCAATATTCGGGTGGAGAACAACGTTTTTAAAAATTTGGTGGCTCTAACCTCTGTTTTTTTTTCGCAATTCGAGAAACATACTTACATTCATGCAGATTCTTCATTATTTAATTTCTTTAAATATAATACAGGGCGATAATATTTGGTGGCAACAATTTGAAAAGTGATTCAATGCTTTTAGGGATTCGACGCAAAATGCCGTTTCGAGACTAATAGCCCTTCTGGGTTAACGCCCATTCGGCCTGAAAATATCAGATCTCATTTTATAAAAAATACTGAATGTTTTAAATTAGATTGTAGGTATTTATATTTATTTTAAATAACCAGTTAAATTTAATTTTAATTTACTTTCATATAAGCCTTTATTCCCCTCATTGTCCGTGCCAGAATATTTAAATTTGGTAGCGCGCGTAAGAAATGCAAATTCTACGAGTGGGAGAAAAAGTTTAAATATCGACGTTCCAGTAGAGAGAGTCTAGGAATTCCGTGTGCGTGCTTATACGCAAGTTTCCGCTTAGCAGTCATTGCTAGTTAGACGTGGCTTTACAGCTATTACCTAGCTGCTACTAGACTCAGCTGCGCGCTGTAGGATACAGGATTGTATTAGCCCTGTACTTTTAATTCTACTACTTGTTAATATTTTTAATTCTTGAGTTTTGATTCTACTGTTTCAGTTACCGCCCAAGCAGAGGCGTAGTATGTTAGCGTCAAGTTGACTCATTGTACATAATTTAAAGAGTTTAATAAAGGGCAGTTTTAACTCTTCTTCGGTGTAGTCACTATTTCTCCAGATTCTACACAACAGATAGACAGTAGAACCTTACAAGATAAATTATGAATTATTTTATTATTTAAATCTTTTTTTTTATATTTACATTACAAAACCTTTTTATTTTTTAAATCTATTTAACTCAAAAGTAAGAAACAAATAGTCTTAAGATCTACATCTATTGCTTTCACATAGCTTAGTTTGTTATTCCGTAACTGATAGATACAGTTTGAAAGATTTACATTACATTTTGCCGAATGGCAAGGGATTCGAATGAAAAGTGAATCAACACATTTATAGTGATTCGAATCAAAGTCCCATTTCAAGATTAATAGCCCCTTTGAGCGATTAAAACAACATGCGAGAATAACAAACATATCGAAAATAAAGTATTATATGTAGCGGACTGTTTGGCGAGGACTTTGAGGAAAATTTATATACCTTCTTAAAAAGAAAACTCAATAAGCTAGCCTTATAAAATTTTTTCTCATTACTTATTATCATAAGTTACTTCTGTTTCTAAATTAGAGTGAGTATCTAGTACTAGAATTTTCCTGACTTAGTGGAACTAAAGTCTAGAAGGATAATAATAAAATATAGGTAATTAGCTTACATTTTTCTGTAGGATAAATATATACGGAAGAATTCCGATTATCTTATACTTCATCCTATTGATATTCTACGAAAACCGAAAACCTCATTCATTAAAAATTATCATTACTTTTGGATTCTTCTTCATATTATTTGATTATATTACTTAATATTATCCGAATGTTTTTTGATAATAAGTGCTTTTTTTTCTAACGTAATATTTTGAATTTCGCAGAGTTTTATCATTGCTTTTCTTACCCATAACAATATACTTCATTTATATTACGTAATTTTCATGCAGAGCATTACTTATTGTAATGGCCTCCATCTATTTTCTAATAGTGTAATTTTATAAAACGACAGTTAATTTGAATAGATAAAAATTGATTTCAATCAATGTGAAATAAATATGCCTGTATTTTATAGAGAAATAAATACTTTTTTTTTGTTCACCGAATTTGTTATAATAATAATAATTAAAAAAATGACAAAAAAAATCTGAAAGTTTTCGGATTTTAAATTATGTCCAAAATAATTTTAAAATGAGGATATCTTTAGAATTTCCGATACACAATCTCGCGCGCTAGAGATAAAAATGTTTTTTTCTGTACAACATTGCCATTGCTGGCTTTAAAATCCTTGAGTGTGTTAATCAAAAATTCGTTAAAAAAATTCGTTAAAGTTTTACAAAATTTAAAATCGATAATAAAACAAATTACAAATTTCAAATTTGGATTTTCAGATGCACATATTCGGGTGGAAACGTTCAATATTCAAAATTTGATGGCTCTAGGTGCCGTTGTTTTATCACAATGTGAGAAACATATATATATTTATGCAGATACTTCGTTATTTAATTTCTTTAAATATAATACAGCGCGATAATATTTGTTGGCAACAATTTGAAAAGTGAAACAATGCTTTTAGCGAATCAACGCAGAATGCCAAAACGAAATTAATAGTCCTTCTGGACAAATTGCACCTTTATACTAATAATAATAATAACAAATAAAGAAAATTGGAACCAAAGATATTCATAAATGTTTTTGACTATAACTCCTTCAGATGTTACCCTCCTTTAAATTTACTTATATTTTATTAAATTTATTATCATACTTTTATTGTTTAATGGTAAATCGATTTATCGGTATATCTATAAGTATATATTCGCAATTTTTGAAGAATTCGATTCCAAAGTTTTAGCATTTTTGAGAATCAGATTTTAATGAAAACTAAATACCGCTTTCGGAATGCATCCTATTGTTTACTAGAAAACTACTGAAGTTCAAATTCACAAGGACATACGGAATTTATTATAAGATGCTTATTGGATTTCGTTGGCTCTAACTCCATTGGAATTCAATAAACTCGGTGCATCGAATGTTATAAGCTTTTTTTACTTTTGTCCTCAACTTTGGTACGTAAAAATAATAAACAAAAGCACAGAACAAAAAGCTGGCTCGCTTTTGTGTTAGTTCTATAGAAGGGGAAGAATAAAACTAACATCTTTTCTTAACGGTCCATCATTCTAAATTTCTAGTTTTTGATTGTTAATATCAGAACGAACTTCTCACAAATTCAGTTAAAAGAAATTTTAAAAATTTTCTGCATAAAGGGTGAAGAACGTCTTCTGTTTTATCTTTTTTGTGAAACAGATATTCTTTATTAGTATTATAAAAATCTACGTATTAATTTTGTTGGAAAGTAATTACAATTTTATAATGAACCTGCTAATATTTACAGTTCTTTATCAAAACGTGATTTCTAAGATAAGTTTATTAAATTGTAAATTTAATAAATTCATCTTAGAAATTAGTTTATTTTAGTCTAAAGGGACAATTTGCCCAGAAGGACTATTAATTTCGTTTTGGCATTTTGCGTTGACTCACTATAAATGTCGTTTAACGTTTTAAATTGTTGCCACCAAATATTAGAGCTCTGCATTATACTTAAAGAAATTAAATAATGAAGAATCTGTATAAATGTATCTGTTTCTCGTATTGTGATAAAACAACGATGCCTAGAGCCATCAACACTTTGAATAATGTACGTTTCCACCCGAATATGGGCATATGGAAATCCAAATTTAGAATTTGTTGTATTATTAGAGCAAAGGGCATTAGCCCAGAAGGGCTATTAATTTCGTTTTGCCATTTTGCGTTGGCTCACTATAAATGTCAGTTCACTTTTCAAATTGATGCCACGAAATATTAGAGCCCCGCATTATATTTAAAGAAATTAAATAATGGAGAATCTGTATAAATGTATCTGTTTCTCATATTGTGATAAAACAACGATGCCTCGAGCCATCAACACTTTGAATAATGTACGTTTCCACCCGAATATGGGCATATGGAAATCCAAATTTAGAATTTGTTGTATTATTAGAGCAAAGGGCATTAGCCCAGAAGGGCTATTAATTTCGTTTTGCCATTTTGCGTTGGCTCACTATAAATGTCAGTTCACTTTTCAAATTGATGCCACGAAATATTAGAGCCCCGCATTATATTTAAAGAAATTAAATAATGGAGAATCTGCATGAATGTATGTATGTTTCTCGCACTGCAACAAAACAAGGGTACCTAGAGAAATCAAATGTCCTCCACTAGAATATTGGGGTCTGGAAGCCCGAGCTCGGAATTTAGAATTTGCTTTATTATCTATTTCATATTTTGTAAAAGTTTAACGAATTTTTTATTAAGAAACTCAACGATTTCAAAGCAAGCAATGGCAACACTGTACGAAAAAAAACATTTTTAACTCCAGCGCGCGAGACTGTGTATCGGAAATTCTAAAGCTATGCCCATTTAAAAATTATTTCGCGATATTGCTGTTGAACTGAATTTTATGGTTTAAGTGCGAAGAACACGATATTTATTAAATAAAGTAACTAACAAAACGTTAAAAAAAGGCCCTTTGGGCTTAATGTAAAATCTGGAATCTTTCAGATCTATATATATATTTTACATCTTTGGATGGTATTCTTATTTCTCTTCGTACGAATCTAAAAATACTTAACGTAAATACCTAAAAGATTAAAAAATCTTTATTTTTTGGATTGTATTAATCAGAGTGCTTTTGCGTTTTTTATTTTACTCTATATATCTGTTTGGCTCTTTTATTTATTTGTAGTTATTATTAGACACTTAGAAAACGACTTCCTGCACAGAAGAAGTTTTATTTTTCAAATCCTGGATGAAAGAGATTTTATTGTTTCACAATGCAAATTCGAAGTTCATTCAAAATAAGGAATTTTTGAGTGTATAAATTAATTTTAGTTAATTAGGAACATTAATATTTAGCAAGCTACATTTATTAATTATTTTCGTGTAGGTATTTAAGTTTATTGATCAATAACCGTAAAACAAATACGATGAAAGGCAAAGTTTAAATTGTATCGAATATAACTTATTCATTAGTTGAACTGTGCTTATATATATATATTTCGTCGAGGAATTCATAATTAAGTTTAATTGGAAAAAGTAATAAAAATTAAAAGGAAACATTTTCTTATAAAATTTAATAATACTTTGCATAGATAATGTTTTCCGAAATTCCTTTCCATAGTATATTTAAATAAACTGTTGAAATTCCTCAATATGTAAGAGAATGGTAAATTTCTACTATACATAGGAGAACAGTAAAATACGTATTAATAATTAAAAATATTCTATCCCGTTTCTAATAGTATTTAAAAGTATTTCTAGTATTTTTCCAAATTTGGAAGATTTCAGTACCTTAGAACTACTGTTCTCTCTCAGGCACTGTTAAAGGAATGTAAAGATCTCAGGTGCTGTTAAATAAGTATATAAACTAGTGCCTTAAAATCATTGACTTAACTTCATTTTGAAAAATGAAGCAAAATCTGGAAAAGCGTTTTGATTTTGGTCAAGAAAAGGATTAAATGTTCTCTGAGTAAATGCTGAAAATCCTTTTACAAAAGCACACGGCATATGATATTCTGTTTTATTCGATATATTATGAAAACGTAAGTCATGCGAAAATTTTATAATAATAATGTTTTAATAATAACAACATTTTTAATAATAATCACGATATCTTACTTTTTTGCTGTCTCTTTCATTCAAGACATGTAATAGTCATAGTGTTTCTGAAAGAACTATAGTTCTAAGAGTAAAAAACGAGACGGTTATTTTACTGACGAATGAAACCCCGAAGGACAAACCTCATGAAACTTGATTCTAAAGCTACTATAAGATTCAGTTATAAATTTACAGATGAAAGTAAGCAGCTATGGTAGCTAAAGGTTAAAAGCCATATGTCACTGTAAAACAGCCTTAGTAAATATTTGTGGACTTTTATACTTCATTTCATCAGTCACCTAATTATTCTGATCTGATCTAGTGACATTCCTGCCGATTTTGATCGGATCAAGCTCAAGGTAGTTTTTCAGGATTACAAAGTGTTACATTCCTTTTAGTATTACAAACCACCAAAAATCAAAGCAATTAAGAAGTCATATATACGGGAGCTCCTGAGTTAGAACTTTAAATAAAGGATATCAAAATCTTTGCATATCCGAAGATATCCTTGTAAGAAAAGATAAAAATGGTGCTCTAAAGAACATGCCGCTGTTCGGAAGAAACGTTGTACTAATTATGAAAATTCTCCTCCCATTGAGAACCTGCACAACTGAATTACTCCCAGGAAGATGGAGAAAATGTAGGAAGAAAATACGAAGGCGAGTGCTACTCTCAGAAAGAGGGAGAAAATGTATGAAGAAATATAGTGGTGAGTTTTATTAAGCATAACAACTCTTTTCATATCTAATCGAAGAAACTCCAAGCGATCTACCATACTTCTTGCATATTTATCCCTTTTTTTCATTAATTTTATCGTTCGAAAATCGAGAGAGGAGAATTATGTGAATAATGTAATTTCTGAAGGACACTGTGACAGTAAAAACATGACAAATGGAAAGTAATCATCGATATACTAATAAATAAATATGGACAAACTGCAGAAAAAGTGTCGGTGTGACCATCACAAGTAGTTTGCCATTGTTAGTAAGTCGAAAACTATCACTACATGGACAAATCCATTGTAACATTTAGACGAGCTCGTTCTCTAAACGCACTAGGAAGGTGAAAAATTACGCGAACATTTTTAAAATTTTCCAAATCTGGATCTGAAAGGCAAGGGTAAAAATACGAGATAAAATACGTTAAATATCAAGGTAGATATATAACATTATTTCGAGAAAAATTACTTCCAATTCTTTGATCCATTCCCAAGATAATTTAGAAAGTTCAGATGAATTTAATTCTGCGATAGGTTTCCACAGAGTCTGACAGAAACATTTTTAAAAAATTAATTAAAGTGTTTTCAGATACTATACTTATAAGCACCATAGTATGTCTTAATAATAGGACTTTAATATTTCCTGCAAAGGTTTTTGAGGCATCGATTAAAGCTGCGATTTGCAGTGTACCTGTAGTAACTAGCAAAGGTGAGATAATACAGAAGCTTGTAGAATTCAGAATTCCCATCAAGAAAGATGAAAAACATTTACTAGTCGCTGAGAGGGAAATATAAAATTCTCCTTGGTTTCATCCTAATGCTTCCTCGTGATGACGAAAGAAAGAATGTATTAGAAGGAAGATTCAGACTTTATCTTGAAATAAGAATTGAGATCTGCAGTGATGATGTACAATCGTTGGCACCGATTTGACCACGGCCTGATTTGATACTGTCCCTTGAACCATGGATAAATTGGCAGTTTTACTCTATTCAGGTGCTTGAATTACATTAAAGGTATATTACATGTATCTGCAAACTTAAGTATAAAGAAAAGTATCCTTACTTGACATATTCTGGGTAGTACCTGCAGCTACAAGTTTTTCCGAAACTTTCAGCTATTTATCCAAAAAAAAAAAAAAAAGATTAAAAACAAGATTTCTAACGGTTCTAATGAGCAAAAAAGGAAGAAGATTCTAAAGAAATTTCGTACTTTTGAGGTTTCTGTCATTCAGACAAATGTATTTCTGAAGTCTTAAGGTCTTGGAAAATGCTTATCTGAAAACATTTCTTGAGAAATGTTTACTTCTTGCTGAGGAAAGTGAGTCCCCCAACTGATAAGCTTATTTTGCTCGGAAAATGATTGACCCTTGGATAAACCAAATTTGGAAATTAGAGCCAGATTTTTCTCTTTTATACGATTAAATTTTCATCTCTTTTTCGTTTAATTTCACCTTCTGGGTTAGGATTTATCAAACAAACAGTGTTTCGGTCTCGGACGTTTTCCCTATCACGTGATTTAATGCAGGAAAAGCTTCTATTCTACCTTCCGTTCGTTGGCCACCCGAAGTTATATGAATTTAAATTCACATTTTCTGCAAAAACCTTTCTTAGTGCTAAGCTGCAGGATTTAACTGCAACAGAAATGAAACTTTAGTTGAATTTATGAAGTTTGCTTTTTTCTTATTTCCCCCTTTCATTTTTCTTTCTTTCTTTATCTTCTGACGGATTGTTCACTAGTAGGTTTTTCATGGAATTTAGTTCAGGTTTGAACGGAAAACATGCTTACATCGTAGCGAAATTTTAGCATAGTGACCCGGAACTGCAATATGCTTTGTTCAGCCTTTTTTCAATTTTTTGATACTCTCTGAAAGTTATCTTTTGTCAAATACTGCAACATACGCGTCGCTCGCTGTCAAGATATTCTTTTCCGATTGAAATTTCTTTCCATCATACCAAAGTTGAAACTTTTTTGGAAAGAGAAAAATGCCGCTCGATGTCTGGAAATACGGTTAATAATGAACCAAATTAAATAGCAATTCACACAAGTTTGCTATAAGACAGTTGGGTTCTGAAATAAAGCACTGTCTTGATGAATGAACACATTTTTGAGATACTTCATTAAAAGTTGCTGTTGCTTTATTTCTTCTTCACCAAACAGTCAAGTAGCATGGCCTGGAAAATTCCAGAAAACACTGGTCATCACTTTCTCGACGCCCAAAATAGTCTTCTTGCACCATTCACTATCCTTATTTTTGACTATTGTTTAGACCCTAGTGTGTAGTGAGGATTAATTTTTACAATCTTGAACTGATGCAGAAATTACCGGGAAATATTGTTAAACTACTCGAATCACTGACTAGTAATTTTCTTCTGCGAGTGTTTTTGTTTGCAAGACAACAATCGAGACACAAAGGTTTTTTTATATGTGATATTTCGAGCAGGATATTGTCCAGTCATTCATGCATTTGAGACACCTACTATCTCAGAGATCTCGTTCGCTGTTAGGTCTTTCATAAAAATACCATTTACTTTTTCAATAATATTTGCGTGGTAACTTCAAAAAGAGTTCCTTATTTGATAGCGTGTTCAATCACATTTATACTTATTTCCTAGAAATAGGTAACATCTTACTGTGACTGAAAAACTCCACGAGACTTATGCAGCTAATATTTAGTAGTTGTATATATTAAATTAAAACGTTTTATCATTGTACAGATGTCACATTGGTTACTGCTCTTTTTGTTTAAGTCGGAGAGATTTTTAGATATCTCACGGTTACATTTGTTTTTGTACTTTAATGTAAAGACAAGACACTCTTTTCCTTATAATTCTGGTAATTTATTTCCTGCATTCTCATTTTGTTTGCACGTTATGCAACTACCTAGATTTGCAACATCAAATTAGATATTTCGATAAAGTAAATATAAAATTGCTTTCATCATTGCTGTTAAATAAGAAAACTTTTAGACTATTTAGGAATACGCCATATTAATTTCTATCTAGAAAGGAAGAGAAGTATAAAGCCAACTTTTAAACAAAGCATAATAGAACCTATAACTATGGCGATAAATATGGTACAGTAATTTTAAAAGCGTTCATTGATAACTAATTAAAATCTTAGCTAATTACGAAAGGTTTATTGAAAACATTTGAAACTGTTTAATGACATTACAAAAAATTATTTTTAAGCAGGGTGAAAAAGCGAGTATTTCAAATAAAGCTCATTAGCTCTTTATTTTTATATAAAAAGAAAGCTTCATTTAGCCATCTTTTAACTCCCATTTTTCTTTCATGCGAAAAAAGGACAATTGATTTCCAAGGATGTTCTAAAGAAGAAACCAATGCCTCCCTCCGGCCATAGAAGGGCAGTTTTAGGAGAAATGCTACCATTAACTGCTTAGCCCGACTCAGCGCTTTTTTAGTGCTTAAAAGCTAAGATGCTCTTTTTCGTACTCTTCAAGATAGAACGTACTCACTACTGTTATTTTCCTTCATATCTTTTGTAGAGACTTTCAGGTTTTTTTTACTACTTGGAACTATAGTAAGAATGGATTATATTTTTCTGTTCAAGAATGAAATTCTTTGAAACTAAAATAAAAAATTCCTTTTAACCGCATCTTTGAATCAGGTGTAATTGTTTGTATGATAGGGTGAATGAGGAGGGATGGATGCTTTCGTGAATCAAGCTTTTTTTATAAGCAGTCTTTTACAAAAATTACGACGTACTTTGTTACTCTTATACTATGAGGAGAAGAGGAGAAGTTAAGATTACGTATAAATAGAAGATCATTGACAAAACAGTCCCTCTCAGTTTATATATATACTCATATATATATGTACATACATATGTCTGTGTGTATTGGTACACACAAATTGTAACAAAACATGGAAATGCACAACTAGATGTCATAGCAGATCCATACACAAAATTTCCACATTCTAAAGCTGCTCGTTTTTCAGATATGCAAGATATATCAGTACGTACGTAAGTAAAAAAATAATAGTACGTACGTAAGTAAAAAAATAATAGTACGTACGTACACACAGACGTCACGAAATGATCTCTGCTAAATCCGTTTTAAATCCATCTTACAATCCGTTTTGTTAGAGATGCCACGCAAAAATGTCTTCCAAATTGATTCGAGAGAAGTTAAAATAAATATTTCTGTTAGAATATGATATCCAAAATTTTTTGCGATTACCATACTTCCTTTACTTCGCCCAAGGAAATAATTACAAATAACCAATGGGAATTAAATAATCTAAAACGCGACAGATGCGCTCTAATAGTACATTATAAACTATCTGGTTGTCAAATATAAATTATAAACATATTTATCCAGTTTAATATTAATTTGGAAGAAAAAAAAACATTGTTTCACATCTTACTGTTATAAGGTATTTCTCCTGCTTTCTTAACATGCCTTCGTGGTGTAATGGTCAGTCCCGGCGAGGGCACTGCTCATTTTTCATGTCTCCTGTTTCGAAAAAATCTAATGTTTCTGCAGTGACGGCCGAACTAAAAAAGGGGGTGGATGATGATTCTCCACCACCAGGATTTGGCGATTGGGTCCCGTAATTCCCAGTCCCTCTTTAAAAGGGGGAGTGTAAAAGGTATTTCTTCCGCCTTCGTGGTGTAATGGTCTCAGCACATTCGGCGCGTATTCGAGAGGTCCGAGGTTCGAGTCCCGACGAGGGCATTGCTCATTTTTCATGTCTCCTACTTCGAAATAACCTAATGTCCCTAAATTAGAGCTAAATTTATAGAACTGTAGTTAATGCTTTATTTTAATACACGCAAGATCAAAGAGACCATGTGGTATTATTATGCATGTTTATAACATGTCAAGAAAACAAATATAATAATCATATTATTAGTTGTATTACAGTTTATAAATTATTACTCTTAAAAGGCAGAACGTGGTTGGTAGTAGTCTAGGGTCATATTAAAATTGTTGAAGCAAATAGAAAGCAAACAGAAACCTATCGACTGAGTCACAAGGCCGTGGAGATGAGAAAATAATAACTGTTCTTTGATTTTTTTCTTCAGCTGAGAACACGATTTGAGGTTTCAGACAATATTGAATATTATTGTTCTGATTATTTCATAATTAATCTGTTTTCAACTAACTGCTTTGATCTGTTGGAAAAATATCAAAACCTCCATTTCCAAATCAATTTTTAATTAGGTTATTTTCGTTTGTTGCAATTGTTTTTAACATAATTCAACATTCAGTAATCACAAATATGTGATGGTGTACGAGTGTTTCTTAATTCAATAAACGTCTTTAGGAAACACTCACACTATGTGTGTAAAGCTTCATATCTTGCTATAATGGTGAAAATAAAAGTGAAAGCTCAAAGCTGTTATTTCTGCTGGCAGACATACCGCAATTGTCGTAAGTGCTTCAGTTTCTCTTTTGTGTCGGCACGCTATGAATCAAAGTCGTGAAGTCTTATACAATACTGCTTACAAAAGAGAAGATGGACATTGATAAATTCTTCCTCATAGCTCCAAAAATGCGGCCAGTTATTAAAGCATATATCAAACTGGCTTTTTCATTCTTCAAAAACCGTTTTCAGGATAAGGGTTGTATTGGAAATTCTTTTCACTTCAACAGAATATCGCTGTATTGGATCAGTAAAGTTCTAAAAATGGTGAATGTGAGAAATCTTTTCTTTTTGCGCGTTTAAGATATATCAAGAATTTTTATTTATAAATTTTATTACTAGATAAAAGAATAGTTATATATTTTTTAAGGAATAAAAATGACATTCGATGTATGCACATTGAATATTCGTTTTCTAGTAAGATTTTAACTTCAGTATCAGAAAAGTAAATTCAGATACAGTTTACTGTTAATTACTATTTCGATTTATAAAAGTAATATAACACTGGTGAAAGATAATTTAATTAATATAACACACTGGAGAAATAAACTGACATTTAATTGCAATAAAATTAAGGCAAAGTTCAACTTCAGATTTATATCAGTTATGTAAAAAATTTTGTGACTTTCGAAAGAGACAAAAAAGAAACATTAGAATCAAGGACCAACAATATCTTCATTTTATGATGCTTGAGAAAGAGGGATTTTGTAATTATCTCTTAACTGTCGAAATTTAAGGAGGTTTTCTA